>CM032817.1:1539128-1911873 GCA_019155185.1 Beaufortia kweichowensis
TATATTACTGTAGGTTAAAAATAACGTGTTTATATTTAAAGCTCAGATTATACTCCCATATACGCTTCTGTCTGTTTAACAAACTTGTGTTATCCTAATGTCCATGGGCAGCTGTTCTATGTGCAATCAGAAAAGAGGACTGATGTGCCACATTTGGGGCAATGTTTTAACACGTCTGAAGGGCATATCAACATTATCAACATATCAACATTCAGAGGTCATGTCACTGATGCGATAATTCAGATAACACTTCAATCTGCATAAGTTGTCTTGATAAATTTTCACTCGTTTTGACACGTGTAACACTCTTGGTTTATTTTCAGTCTGTGACTCATGAAAGCTACACGGTCATAGAATTAGAAAATTATACACAGTATAATATTTTATACATTTCAAATCTAATCATCTGTAGTGGGCTTTTCATTTGAAGAAAAACAGTACTACAATGAACTAGACAGACAGACAGACAGACACATGTCTCTTTTTATTTAAATACAATTACAATAGTACATTAACTTATAAATATAAAAATTAATTATTACATTTTTAAAACAATATTCTGTCTTCCTAATTAATACATTACTCATAACTTTAACTAACACAGTATAAATATGTCTGAAAATATAGAATTTTATATTTTAGTAAGGGGTGTCTTGCAAAAGTTTATTAATATTTGGGGGTCATATTTGGGAATGCATTACACAGTTTAAAACCCCTGGTTTACTCATCAAGATAATAAAAGTATGCATGCATGACGCATTATGCTCAAAAGTTAAAATACATAATAGTAATTTTTTGTATTAGAAACCAGTAATTAGTTATTTTTTACAATAAGTTATAAAGTTACACTTGCATTTCATATTTGTCATATTTTGTATTGATCCTAAAGTAAAGTAATGACGTTCCTAATAAATAACGCTGTCTTGTATGTACTGTATGGCATATTTGACCCTCGACGCTTTCCGTAGTCATCTGAAAAGGTAAACACGGAAGTCCATTCGCCTTAAAAATAGTCGGAATAAGCTTTATCAAGCATTGTTTTTCAGTGTCTACCCTGATGAATATGAATGTGTATGTCTAACACAGATAACATCAGCTATACAAAGACGTACAGCGGTGTCATTCAGATTGATATTAAGTTCGTAACTTTACACGGAGGAGAAATCCATGTGCTAAAGTTCAATGGCTACAAATAGAGACCCATTTGTGGTCGTAGGTGGTGGAATAGCAGGAGTGACTTGTGCAGAACAGGTATCGGGCACTTTTTACCGATCTAGTAACTGATGTGATAACTGATCTAGTCATTGATCGAATAATTGAACTGTCTTTACGTTTGTCTCATCGAGTCTCATGTCTTTTCACTTTCAGCTCGCATCGCAGTTCCCATCGGAACAAGTTTATCTTTTGACAGCCTCTTCCTTAGTAAAGACGGTTACAAATTTCAAGCAGGTTTGTTTCTAACTGAAGTTTCGGATTTTATATCAAATTGGACGTCAATCTTACCATGAAGAAATCAAGTTTTAAGGCTTTTATCATACATGATGCTTAGATGTTTTAAATAAAGCATTTTTATGTTCAAAGCATAGTCAGGTAAAGTGCTGTTTTCAGAATTGTCACAGTCCATATTCCTCATAAATGAGATTAATAAATATTTAACTATTTTATGTACTTTAAAGAGTCATATCTTCTCTTTATTTGTAAGGTAATATGGTTTCTGGTTTATGTATATTAAATCACAGAAATCCTGCATGTTTCCTCGCAAAATTAAATGAATATTTAATAGAAAATATTTATATATTATATTTCTATAAAATGAAAAACGTGTGCATAAACTATTATTTATGGATGTCTGAACAGAGGTTTAGTAACCAGATGGTTTAATATATTAATAATAAATAGCTTCTGTAAGAATTTATGTTTCATGATTTGACTGAAAATATCACATCGATAATACTGCAATTGCAGGTTTGACTCAAAATTTTAATTTCAGGGTTAATTTATGCCGAACAATTATCAAAATAATGCACTGTTTTATTTACTGTATAACGTGACATTATGCAAAGTGTTCGTATTTTTGTAGGTATCAAAGACCTTGGAGGAATTCAATATAGAAGAACAGCCATCCAGTGTTTTAGAAGAAAAATATCCCAATCTGAAAGTCGTACAGTCTGCGGTCACGCTGCTGCAAGTTAAAGAGCGTGTATGTTAAAGCACACACCACCACCTTATGCTTAAAACCTTTCTTAATTACAACTTTGACAATATTGTCCATTTCTTCAGTTATTACAGACAGACAATGGCCAGACTTTCAACTATAAAAAATTGTGCATCTGTAGCGGAGCCAGACCCAGACTTCTTACTCACGACAACCCGCATGTTCTGGGCATACGAGACACTGACAGTGCTCGGGTACACTGGAACTTGTTAATGATCAATACAAATAAACCTTTAAGATGTCAGGTGTAGTTGATTGAAGTGTAAACTTGTAACAATTGAAATGAAAAATGTTATTTTTACAGGAGTTTCAAAAGCGTTTATCGACGGCTAAGAGGATAGTTGTTGTTGGAAATGGAGGAATCGCATTAGAATTGGTGTGAGTATTCAAGGATTATGCCTATAAGCAAAAAAATTTGCTTGCATGAAATATTAAGTTTAATTGGATGTTTGGTGTATTTTTCTTTTTCCTTTAATAAGTTCATTTCTTAAAATTCCTGCAGTTATGAAGTAGAGGGTTGTGAGGTGATTTGGGCTATAAAGGATAAAGCCATTGGAAACACATTCTTTGATGCAGGAGCTGCTCAATTTCTGATTCCCTCGCTGGAAGCTGACAAAAAAGACAGATCGTTGCCCTGCAAGAGAACACGCTACACTGCTGACAAGACAGCAGGTATGAGTTCATCTTTCTTCTAACTAGCCACGTTAAAGAGCCATACAAAACCTTTTAAGTCAGTGTAAATGAATAGCTTTTACTTTAAAAATAGGCTCACTTAAACAATGTGTGCTGCTGCCCTCTTGTGGCAGGTCCTTTAATAAAAAAAGAAACTTGCAATATTATTCAGGCTGTACCGAGTCAGTAGTGTGTTTCATAGCAGGCCCAAGTGGGGCTTCTGGGGAGCTTGGCAGTGCCCTGGGCCCAGATTGGCATGAGGGGATTGATCTGAGAGGAGCAGAGAAGGTTTGTATTCATATTTGCATCTGTTTCACCATCGCACAGTGTTACTCTGCTTCGGCTGATTGGCTCTTTTACCTAAATCTCATTGTTTTTCTCCATTTCACAGAGTTCCAGTGGAGTCCATGTAGAATATGAGTGCGAAGTTGAGAAGATCTACACACAGAAAGACTTCCTGCTGTCCGATCACGACACGGAGAAGTCTGAACTAGGTTACAGTGTTCAGTCAAATTAAGATTAAGCTGCCAAAATTGTAACAATACAAAAACAATACCTGTATTTCTGTAGGGATGTGGCCCGTGTATGTTCAGCTAACCAATGGGACGACGTACGGCTGTGATTTTATTGTCAGCGCAACAGGCGTGGTGCCAAACACTGATCCGTTTCTCCATGGCAACAATGTAAAAAAAACCAATCATTACAAATCTGACATATCTAAATCTTATTTTACATTCAACAGGGCTTAGAAATAGAATAGAAAAATAACATGCCATGCATGCCTTACATTCATTTATAATTTTATGTAGATTAATTTTGCGTTGCGTGTCTAGTTTGAGGTGGCAGCAGATCATGGACTTAAAGTCGATGATCGCATGCGGACGTCCGAGCCGGATGTATACGCTGCAGGTGATGTGTGCACCACAGGCTGGGAGCCCAGTCCTCTTTGGCAACAGGTACTTGATTTTTTATGTAGCGTGTAGTCATTTAAGTTAATAAGAATACACACACTAATAGTCTTACTTAATTTTCTAGTTATAAAGATAGCTGTCACATCTTGGGATCATCAATAGCTTTGTGGTAACATTTCTCTTGTGTGTTTGGGTTGGTAAGATGCGCTTGTGGACGCAGGCGCGTCAGATGGGATGGTACGCAGCGCGTTGTATGACCGCAGAACTGCTGAAGGAGTCCATAGAGCTGGACTTCTGCTTTGAGCTTTTCTCACACATCACCAAATTTTTTAACTATAAGGTAATTCTCAGCATTTCTGTATAATATTTTGAAACTTCAGCTTTCCTTGTTAGTCCTCTTTTTGTGTGGATGTTGTGGAGATGAATGCCCCACAAGATGCTGAGTTAGAATTATAAAAGAGAAATTTACTGGATAAATAGTGATATGTGACCCTGTTTGTGAAAACAAAGTCTAAAAAGCAAATTTTGAGATAACGAGCATTAAAGTTTGATTTCACCTATTAATTTCACTATGATTTCAATCATTGGCATGGCGTTAACTCAGGAAATTTTCAAGATATCAATATATTTTTAGAAAACAACAAAAATCGACTTCAGCTGGGTTTTCACAGACTGGGTCACATTTAGTCAGTCCAGCACAAATTGTGCAAAAGAAAAAAAATAGGTGCATCTTTAATTAGTATTTAAGTATTTTTTTATTGTTATGTACAATACTTATTTCTTAATTATACTTTTCTCAAATATTAAATATATACAGTTTAAATGTATCCATATAGCTTTATGAAATACAGCACCCCACACTATTTTTTAACTTTTTTAACTTTATAGAAACATAATAAAAATTAATTTTTAAGCAAAAGTTGATTGTATTACATGTTAAACCACACATGTGTATTAATTATAAACATGCATGTTGGAAACTTCCACAGGTAGTTTATTTAAAAAAAGGTTTGCAAATAGAAGGCACTTCTATTTGCATTAAAACAACCAAAAACACTTAAGAATATCTAAAATAACAACAAGTGTGGTATTTCCATGCACTAATATTTTGGTAACACTTTACAATATGTTTGTATTAGTTAACAATTAGTAAATGCATTAGCTAACATCAACTAACAATGAACAAAACAAACATTTTAGTTTATGTTGATTTTAGCATTTACTAAATGCATTAATACATTCTTAAAATCAAAAGTTGTATCTGTTTACATTAGTTAATTAACAACTGCATTGACATTAACATTAACAAAGATTAATAACTGCTGAAAAACTATTATTCATTGTTAGTTAATGTTAACTAATGCATTAACTAACGTTAACTAATACAACCTTATTGTAAAGTGTTACCAATATTTTAATTACCAATTTAATTAATTGAAATTTCAAACATTATTTATACATACTGTCAAATTGTAATGTTTGATTCATATTTTTTTGTTTTAGGTGGTTTTACTGGGAAAGTTCAATGCACAGGGATTAGGTCAAGACCATGAGCTTCTTATGCGCTGTACTAAAGGTCATGAGTATGTGAAGGTGGTTCTGACCGAGGAGCCGAATGGTTGGGGCAATCCTTATCGGCGATACTGACCTTGAAGAAACATTCGAGAACCTTATTCTCAACCAAATGGACTTGTCCCGTTATGGTGAGGAGCTGCTTAATCCTGGCATTGACATTGAAGACTACTTTGACTAGCCAATCAAAGAGAGAATATTCAAATATTTTTATTTGTTTTTTAAAACTCCTCTCATACTTAATTTTTCCAACCACAGACTGCAGCTTGTATCATTTACTGATAGATAAAGCAAACTGACAGACCAAGTATAAAAACACAGGTTAAGAAAAATATATATTTATTTGAGTCTTGTTTTTTTCCTCACATCAAGTGATGATTTTGCCATCTATATTGAAGAAGTGCACTGTTTTGGGGTTGTTCCCCAATATCTATAATTCCTTATTCGGTGATCAACTGTATTATTCTGTGATTGGAAGGTCATGTAAATAAAGGTCTTCTTGATATCACTTGGCCTGTAAACATCTTCAAAGGGCTCTCTTCTATTTCAGACAATTTGGTTTCTCTACATGAAGAATTGGTGTAAATGTCTTGATCTGGCTTAATTAGAAATATACTACTTTGCAGCCTGTCCAGAGTTCATTGTTGCAATTTTACTGTCACCAAAATTAGTTTCAGCAATACTCAAGCACATACTCAGGATAGATCTGATTGGGATCAAAGATAACGAAAATCATTGGAGAAAGAGTATTTTTGGTCATCATCAGGCATACAATAATCCAGGTGTCCTGTTTTGTACTTCCCAACTATAACACGAGCAAGCAGCATTATTTTGGTGCCCGAGCTGTTCATTTCACTGTATTTGCTAGCGTAGGATGCATATTTTGCAAAGTAGGTTCCTGGAAAGAAAATAACATCATTTTGTAACATCCATTTTGGAAAATCCAATAATTACAACACACCTTTGCCATGTATGTATCCCCTTCTTTTTGTGTCTAGTAGTTAAAGGAGTGCAAGGAGTGATGGTGTGCCATGAAACAGCATTTGCTCTTCAATTTCAGACTGTTCTTTAATCCTCTTCAACTGTCTTTTTTTCTGTAAATTTATGGATTATAGAATGCAAGAAAATATATAATGGTATAATGAGATAATACATTTCTACTTTTTACTTAACCTAATATTTTTACCACTTGAAATGATAGATGAATCCTATTTGTAGTATAATCAAGGTTTTGCAAAAAGTTGGTTTCGGTTTCATTTCGTTGAAAATGCAATGGAATAAATGCAGACGTGTATTTGACTGTACTGTTTTCCATTGACATTAATAAACATTTAAACAAAAGTGTTAAAAATAAACCCTCCAAATTATGTGTTCTGAGCGTTTGAGACGAATAAACACAATTTATGCAAAAAAAAATATGCAAACAAATTCCACTAATATTTTAAAACCATTTAGTGTCTAAATACTTTGAGTTTGATTTTTTATCATTTATAAGACCAAATTGTTTCTGAAATGTTTCCAATGTCATATTTCTTTTCAATTTCTTTTCTTTTTTGATATCTAATGCAGATTTCTACATCAAGTGGACATATACTCAATAAGAATTGTCAAAATGTAAAAATCTCACCCGACATCATTCTCAATAGGAAAGGAACGTTTAGTCTCTTTCGCCCAACACAATTTTAATGCATAACTATAACAACATCCAGAAAAATAATCTCTTTTTCTCTTTTTAAAAATTGAATCTCTTTCAAAACAGAAAGGAGCCTTGACATACAACAATCGATCAAATTAGATTTATTTATTTTGTGTCTGTGGTGTTTCTAGGACCTCTGTGTCATTCTGCAATCTACAGATATAAATCAACATCAGTGTCAATTGTCTTCTCTCTTTTGATGTTGTGGAAAAAATGTGTCCTACTGCAAAAAGGAAAACTTGAGGCTTTGTGCAAACGCTTGTGGTCGAGGTGAAGTAATGGAGAATCATGTTTGAAAATTACAGTAGATGTATCTAACATACAAATGTGACAGATTAAATGTTTTTTTTTTAATGTTTTTTTCAATAACACTAAACATCATGTTTTAAGCGTTTGTTGGCTTTAATAGAAAGACGCACCCAGATCACTCCCACCCAGACCCAGAGGAAATTTTAACAATATAAGTTCTCTAGATTCTGTTTATAAAATATATTTATTTATTTAATGTTTAAATAACTATAAATTTGGTAGTCTAACCAAAGACAGCTTAGTGCCAATATACCCAAGATACTCATTGTTGCAATGTTACTGTCATCAAAATTAGTTTCAGCAATACTCAAGCACATACTCAGGATAGATCTGATTGGAATCAAATATAACAAAAATGTTTGGATAAAGAGTATTGTCTACACAACTATCGTGTATGCTTTCATCTTGGTCATCATCAGGCGTACAATAATCCGAGTGTCCTGTTTTGTACCTCCCAACTATAACACGAGCAAGCAGCATTATTTTGGTGCCCGAGCTGTTCATTTCACTGTACCTGGCAGCGAAGGATGCATGTTTTGCAAAGTAGGTTCCTAAAAAGGTGAAAAACTGTTATGTAGTATGTTTTAAAAAACAACTAAGAAAATATAATAATCACAACCCACCTTTGCCGAATATGTGTGCCCCTCTTTTTGTGTCTGGTAATCTGCAGTTAAAATTAAATGTGCAAATAGAGTGAAGGTTTTTTACGCTTGTGCCATGAAACAGCATTTGCTCTTCAATTTCAGACTGTCCTTTTATTCTCTTCAACTGTTTTTTTTTCCTGTGAATTTGCAAAACAGACATGTGTGTATATGAATAATGTAAAATATTATTGCACGACACTAGATCATTGTCTTTTATTACTCTGATTCTGTTGGCATGTCTTTGTAAGATTCACCCACATAAGCTATACAGCAATTCTTATTACCTACAAAACAACTCCCAAAGGTCCTTATTTTGGATTCTGCAGATCGATACAATGGTTTTCTGAAGTAAGCCAATTTCTTTGACAAATTGTTCAATCTCCTGATATTCACTGGTATCTCTTCTCAAATTGAATGCCTGATTAAGAAAGGTGAATGCTTTAATTAGGGGGATTTTCACAACTAATACAGCTTTGACATAAATGTAATGTTGTTAGTACTCATTGCTACCTGATAAGGTTGCTTAGGATCAGCATTTTCCCAGTGTGCCGGTATAGATGGATCGACTTCACATTTACATCTGTTATATAAGATAGGTTGGTTTCACTTTTATTTGTTGAAAATGACTTGGAACAAATGCACCAGTGTATTTGACTGTACGTTTTCCATGACACAACATATACACACAATCATCAAAATCATATTTAAATAAAAAACGTTATGTGTTAAATTCTGAAGCCATCATATAAAAACAGATTCCACTGCTGTTTAATAACAATAGTGTCTGAATACTTTATTTTGACCCTATAGCTATTGTTTTATCATTTTACACCAGAAATATTTGTAAGATGGTCTGCTTGAAAAGAGACCTTTTAAAATTGAATATTTTAAAATATGTTGTTTATTGTTTAATTCTCCATTTCGCTGTCTAATGCAGTGACATCCATTCATTTAAGGCAAACCACATGGGTCCATATTGGGGCCACAGTTTAAAGTTATTAAAGACTTTTAAAATGCAAAATATCTCACCTAAAGCCATTCTCAGTCAGAAAAGAGCGTTTAATCTGCCTTCTTTGCCCTGTTGTTAAGTTAACCTGAATGCTTGCTAAAATAAAACACATTTTAATGTATATGATGAAAACTAATTTACTAAAAAATTACAATTTTATGGCTGTGATTAGCATAAAACTTAGGTTATTTTATTTATTATGTTAGGTTATTTTACACAATTAATATAATATATATCTGCTTACCTGCAAAGTTAATCTCTAACAGCCCTCCCGCAGTGGTCATTTTTATAACCCCATATGGGTTTATGAGGTAATATTTCTCTAGTTGAGCACTGGACATAAAACTACATGGCTCATCCTAAAAAAAAATAAAATGAAATAAGGGAAAGCAATCAAATAAAAGTCATTAATCACATCAATCAAATATAATACATCACCTCAACCTTGTGCCAGACACCACACTCTGCCTTGTAAAACCAGTACCATGGTGTTTCAGATGTGTCCATATATTCCATCTTGTCCTCCAGTCCCAAACCAGCCAGTGAAGCTAACATAATGACAGCCAAACCATAAAAAAAGGTTTTAAAACATTTTAAAAGTAATATTCAAATAGAAATCTAAGTTTATCACAAGCGACAATGGGTGTTGGAATTAGCAGATAAATAAAACTTTAATGCTGTGCATGGTAAAATTCAAAACAAGCAAATCCAGTCATTACAGAGAAGTACAGAGTTGGTCTGTGTGATAAATACATTTACCACGTAGCACTAAGCAAAACACACCTTCTTTCTCTGTTACCAGAACTGAAGTCTTTCCTGTTTCAGAAAAACTGAAACTGTGAGGGTTGCAAAGCTAAAATTTTGCCAGAAGGGGGCTCTCCAACACTAACTACACATTAATTCATACAGTACAATTTCATAACAGTATTGTAAATGATTATAGATAAATAATTAACTATTTATAATAATTAACTATAATAATTAATTTTACTTACACAGCATTGGCCAATTGTGACATTTCAAGGTATGTTATTCCCAAATAACAACCAACTAAAACTAATAACACAGGATGATCCAGATACTGCTAATTTAGTTACAAATAAATTGAATACCAATTAATTATTCAAATTATTAACAATAACATATGAGACTATATATTAAATAATTGAGCCAAATTGCATGTTTGTACAAAGAAGGTAATAAATTATTTAAAATTAGTATTTTGTGTCCAACTTGTGTGGCAAGCTGTGTATTAAGCGTGATAGTGTGATACAAGATATGATCACCCTGTTGGGGTTTATTCTGCAATAACATCCAGCTGACTGTACATGATCCCTTACATAATTTACTGTATGTGTATAACAACACATTTCTATTAATATCGTGAGCAATCTTTACAATCCTGACAAACTTGATTGTCAAGGTATTTAGAAAAAGTCATAACTTAGAAGTATAAAATCAGTTTGGTCACAGTATAAGAATTTAATATAATTTTCCGAGTGGGCGAATCTCACACAGCCTGTCCAAACCATATTCATATTTATTGTGTATTTTTATGACAGTTAAGTGTGCTCCTCTTTAAAAATATCAAACTTGTGGGATTTAAATTTAAAAAAAACATTGTATTGCATTACAGTCAAGATTTACTGGTAATCAGTAAAAAACAATTGGGACCAACAAAAAAGTCCAAACACAATAGGTTCTACAATGATTTTGGGGGATTTGGACAATTTGGGAGTGAAATGTAGCCAGCATGTCTTTGTATGATTCACCCACATAAGCTACAGCAATTATTTTTACCCACATCATGACAGTACAGAGTTGGTCTGTGTGATGAATACATTTACTATGTAGCACTAAGCAAACCAGTTTTGCATATGAGTCAGAGGCGCATGTTTCACACAGGCGCGGCTCGTCTGTATGGGCAGGTGGGGCAGAGTCCCACCAAAATATTCAGCCACTTGAAAACATATAACTCTATATAAACTGGACCAGTCCTAATGAACTGTTAACTCAAAAATGTTCATCCTTATTCTGAAAACATTTTAGACTGTTATAAGTCATAAAGTGAGGTGGATATGTTAAAATTTAATTGCATTGCTGAGGGTCAGAGGGTCTCTCTGCCCTCCCAAGCTCAACAGCGCCACACATTTTCTCAATGTAAATTTGTGGTGAAAAAAGGAACTGCAGCGCGCTCTAATTAAGAGCCATATTGGCAGATTTGAGACCCGCCCCACTTGCTTTTACGTCACTTGAACGTAGTTCCGGACAATATTATTAATCCGCGTCAGCAAAGTGTATATGAGTCTGTGTCAGTTAAGTGAAGATGGCGAGTAGTACAGATCATTCCGCGTGTAATAGTGTCGAGTTTCTGTTGCAGAACTCGTTTGAAAGATTGTCAATTAATGATAAATTAGCGATTAAACAGCTTGGCCCTGACAAACCAGATATAAAAACTGTACAGCAAACAAATGACAATGGTAGGTCGTTCAACAGAACATTTTCCAGGTCGTGGTATGAAAAGAAGCCTTGGCTGCGCTGTCCGGTTGTGCTAAAAGAAATAAAGTTTTCTGTTTCCCATGCTTGCTTTTTCGTTCTTCAAGGGGACAGGGAGATGTGTGGAGTAGCGTGGGTGTTTGCGATCTAAAACACTTCTCTGAAAAGGCTGAAAAACACGAATCTAGCAAAGCTCATCTTACATTACGACCCAGAAACTGACCCTCCAAAATTTTTGGTCAGGAGCCGCTACTGCTTGCACACCTATTGTGCTTTCAACACATGGCAAAATGAATGAAATGACCACATTTTGAGGATGTTCACACAGTTAACTTTTACTAAACCGATCACATATATGTCCCGCCTGCCCCCCTTTGTTATTTTTGCTCTGCGTCCGAAATCGCGTACTTCCATTCTATATAGTATACGAAAATGTAGTATGAATAGTATGTCCGAAACCTCAGTAGGCGAGAAATACTCGGATGATCTACGGGCGAGATTTGGCAGTGTGCATTGGATGGACACGGTTCTGTCGCGTGATGCAACGGGAGCTGACGAGCCGCGATATTTTAAACGTTAATAAACCAAAAAAGCAGAAACTAGGCGATCTTCTCTTTTGAAGTGTAAATACCAAAATATACATGTTTGTGATTAAACGGCGCTGATTTAACAACGCGTTATTTTGCGGCTGCTGTGAATACGTCATAGGTCAAAGAGCATACGGGTCACATGACAGTAAAACATGGCGGATGTAGTGTGTTCGAAATGTATTCATACTGCGCCCTCACATACTATACAGAACGTACTGTTTTCACGGTCGAAAAGTAGGTACCTTATCTAATTCAGTATGTACTGTCTGAGTGAGTGATTTCGGACGCAGGGTCTGTGTTCTCGCCCTCTGTGTCCCATGGACTTCATTTCCCAGCATCCTCCACGCTCGTTCACCTGTGTCACATCACCGCACCTGCACCCCATCTAACCCTCATTACTCTCTGTATATATTCCTCTCCATTCTTCGTCCGGTATTGAGTGTGTCTGTGTCTATTAACGTTAAGTGGATTCTTATGGTTAATATTAGGGTTGTTGGCTTTCCCATCCCTATAGTTAATGTTAAAGTCTCGTTTGTGGAACTCTATCCTCATTGTCCGTTTTCCTGCAAGCGTGACAATATATAATACAAAACGATTTCTCAATGACTTTATTAAACATGCCCCAAACTATTAGGAAATTCTATATCTATATCTATAAATCTATCTAGAATCACAAAAGACCAAGAACCAAGATCAACAAAGACCGTATACTGATAGTTCAGATGTCAATATTTGATGGTTAAAATACCCACAAAAAATGTGAGTGTTTAAATACACAAATGTGTAGGTAACTGAAAGTTAAAGGCACTTTTTATGTTTAAAGCATTATTTTCCACAGTCTGGTTAAGTGAATTGTCACATCCATAACGGTCCATATTCCTCATAAATGGGCAGCTATTTTAAGAGCCATCCCTTTTCCTTTTGCTGGGTTTTTTGCTTCTAGATCCTATAATCTTACCCAAATAACATTATAATGTATTATATTAATGTTATTATCTTTGCATTTTACTTTACAAACCGCAAAAATCGGTGATTATAGATTATAGTTGATTATTTTCATTCGCAATACTGTTATAAAATAATTGTACTGTAGAAATGTTGAAGTAATGTGTAGTTGGTGTTGGAGAGCCCCCTTCTGGCAAAATCCCAGCTTTGCACCCTCACAGTTTCAGTTTCTCTGAAACAGGAAAGACTTCAGTTCCGGTAACAGAGAAAGAAAGTTTGTTTTGCTGTTGTGTGCGTCTGTTTTCGTGCACTAAAATGGCAGAAGCGAACATTGCAGTGGCCCAGGATCAGTTCACCTGTCCAGTGTGTCTCGATCTACTAAAGGATCCAGTAACTATTCCCTGTGGACACAGCTACTGTTTAAACTGCATTACAGACTGCTGGAATCAGGAAGATCAGGAAGGAGTCTATAGCTGTCCTCAATGCAGACAAAGCTTTAATCCAAGACCGGCTTTAAATAAAAGCACTATTCTGGTCGAAATGGTGGAGAAGCTGAAGACACAATTCCATACTGCTGTTCCTGCTCATTCGTTTGCTGGACCTGGAGATGTGGAGTGTGACGTCTGTTCAGTTATCAAATACAAAGCCATTAAATCATGTCTGATGTGTATGACCTCTTACTGTCAAAATCACCTCGAACAACATGAGAATTTATTTAAAGGTAAGAGGCACGGTTTGCTGGATGCCACTGGACGGCTACAAGAGATGGTCTGCCAAAAACACGATAAACAGTTAGACATCTACTGTCGGACCGATGAGCAGTGCATTTGTTATCTGTGTACAATGGATGAGCACAAAACCCATGACACTTGCACAGCAGTAGTAGAGAGGACAGAGAAACAGGTATCAACTATATATATATCTTTAGGCTATATCAAAGTTGTTTTCTCATGATCTGTTTTGCATGATTGTGTTTGGCAAAAGCATAACCAATGGAATCAGCATAGATCTTAATTCGGCAGGAGTTTGACCAAAATCACGTCATGAGATTCTGATTATGTCATGATCACGAGAAAAAACAACTGGAAAATGAATTTGTGATCATGAGAAAAAACGACTGGTGTCAAGATCACAAGAAAATGATGTCATGATCATGAGAAAACAATAAAGCAAAATAAAAACTTTTTTATAAAATAAAAGTCTTGCGTGTCATGTAACCAGATGCACCATTCAAGGTTTGAACCAGGTAAAATTTTTCTACAGAAACAGTTGGAAAGTTTACTGGAAGAGATCAAGATGACAATCAAGCAGAGAGAGAAGGATGTTCACGAGCTGAAAACGACGATTGAGTCTTTTAAGGTGAGTTGTAAGCAATATAAACAACATCTGTGTGCTATTGGAGGAGAATAGCAAAGAGTCACAGTCATGTGATGAACCAGAAGAGAATACATTGACTATAATGTGTGTCCTAACAGAGTTCTGCACAGACAGCAGTGGAGGACATTGAGAAGACCTTCACTGAGCTGATCCATTCTATTAAGAAAAGCCACTCTGAGATGACACAGCTGATCAGAGATCAGGAAGAGGCTGCAGTGAGTCGAACTGAAGAACTCTTGAAGAATCTGGAGAAGGAGATTTTTGATCTCAAGCTAAGAAACGCTGAACTGGAGCAGCTTTCAAAGTCAGATGATCACATCCATTTCCTCCAGGTAACCACAGATACAGTATGTTATGAACCAGGGCAGTCTGAATCGTTCCTTATCCCCTATATAGACGCCATTTGTCATAGTAAATGCTTTCGTTTTTTAAATTCAGACACATGCAATTTGACAGAAAAGAAGCAGAAGTGTAGAATGATTTTTTTTAAAAGTTTAGATTTTTGGGTGAAGTATACCAGTGTATAGACATCCTTAAGGATAACATATTCATACTAAAATGAGGATCAGGGAACTTTTACTAAATATGATGTTTTATAACATTAAATATAAACAATTACAATCTGTGGTTTTGTCCCGGCAGAGTTTCCAGCATCTTGCCGTCATTCCTGAATCTAGCGATGTTCACATCACCACCAAGTCTCTCTTCTCTTTTGAAGATTTGAGAAAATCTGTCTTTCTGTTAAGAGAAAAAATTGAGGATTTTTACAAAGAGGACATAGAAAAGATAACTCGTGAAGGTGAGGTCCTGGAGATGTGTTTATGATCCAATATTATATGTGAATATTTTATATTTAGCCATGTTGGTTTCTATAGTGAGCTACCTCCAGATCATTCCTGACCCAGACCTCCAGATCATTCCTGCCCCAGACCTCCAGATCATTCCTGCCCCAGACCTCCAGATCATTCCTGCCCCAGACCCCCAGACCAGAGATGAATTCTTAGAATGTAAGTGCACATGCTTCTCTTTCTGTAAAGGGTAAATCTAAAGCTATTTTTAAAAATGAAATAAAATATAAAAATGTAATGTATGTATGTATATGAAAGTCTTGTTAACGTATAAAAGCCAAACACAACTTTCTTTTAATTTGATTAGTGTGCATTTGCTAGAAATCTACTGTGACTTTGGCATTGCTAGCCCCATGTTCAGATCAGTTATGAAAAACACATCATTACAATAAGGTTGCTGTAAAAACCTAAACTCTTAAATATTAAAATTCATCATATAATCATATAAAAATATGTAATCCAGGACCATAGACCTTTTTGTGCTTTATTCTGTTATTAAAGCTTTGGAACAACCATTTCTGGCAAATGATTATGCTTCACCTGTTTTCACCACACATTCAATTTTATTTCTAGATTGCTTTTCAGAATTTTCATTGTTGAAAAGCAGCTTTACATACATTATAATTAAAAAGAAATAACGTGATATTAGTTTAATGATGGTTAATAATATTATTGTTGCTGACATTGGTTTATTTACAATACTGTAATGTGCATAGTATCAACACAAAATAAGTCATCACGGTTAACTGTATTAGAGTTACAAATAAAAAAAACTGAAAACAATGACAATAATAATATTACAGTAATATACCGTAAAACCAAATAAAACTGTTGGTTAACTGTATTTTAAAATTCTACATTTTAGATCTAATTTATGTTTTTATCGTGTATTTTTCTATCTCTAGATTTCCATCAGTTCACTCTAGATCCAAACACAGTGAGTGAAAAACTCTGTCTGTCGGAGGAGAACAGAGCAGTTAGAAACACTGGCATAAACCAGAATCATCCTGCCCATCCGGACAGATTTGATCTGTGGCCTCAGGTATTGTGTAAAGAGAGTGTTTCTGGTCGCTGTTACTGGGAGTTTGAGTGGAGTGGGTGTGAAGTGACTGTATCAGTGTCATATGAAAACATATGCAGGAAGGGAGGACTTAATTCTCGATTTGGTTATAATAATCAGTCCTGGAGATTAAACTGCACTCCTTCCAGTTGCTCATTCACTTACAATAAAAAGGACACTGAGCTTCCTGTACGCGGCTGCTGTAGAATAGGAGTGTATGTGAATCACAGAGCAGGAATACTGTCCTTCTACAATGTCTCTGACACAATGACCCTTATCCACAGAGTACAGACCACCTTCACGCAGCCTCTATATCCTGGGTTTTTACTTTGGTTACAGTCAACAGTAAAGCTGTGTAAATTTTGACAGGTTAGATGATACAGAGAATCTAAGAAATTGGTGTCCTTACATTATGTACCTTATTTTAGTATGTGTGTTTCTTTAAAGCAACTTGTGGTTGTGTGTATTGAAATTTAAAAAAAAGTATAGAAATAAATTAATGTTGTTTTACCTTCACTAATCATTTTTATTATATATATTTTTTATGTCACTCATTGTTTTCTATTCTACATTATATGTTTATGTTTAATATTAATTGGGTCTCTACTGTACAGGGAATGTCTCAATCTCAGTTTCCACAGGACATTGTCATAATTTTCCAGTGTCTTTGCTTCGTACAGCATTATAACCCCTGTTGAATCTGTTTTTAGTCAGATGAGCTTTTAAATTGCAACTGAGATTCTGTTTAATATGCAGAATGATTCATGTATAAAATGTATATCATCACTGCATCTCCTACCTGCTGTTATTCCCTCATCTCTTTTTCTCTTCCTCCTTTTGTGCAGTTTTGTCATCACAAATTACATTTTCAAAACTATTTGTTTAACTTTTACATACTTTAGTCACTTATGCACATCATAAAATGTTTAATCATTTGAAAAATATTTCTCATTCTTTTGAAGTAACTAATTGCTTTGCTACGTTCATACAATTATGTACAATTGTTGATTGTTTCCTACATTATAAATTGCATATAAATTACTGGTTACTGGTCTTAACTCCTTAAAACATAATGGCACTTGTTTTATAGGGTCATATAGATGTAACTATGACTAGAGTTGCTTTGCACACAGGTTGCTTTTACATGTTATGCAATTGTTTTTGTAAAAAATCTTGTTAACAACATCAGAAATATTTATGCAAAGGATGCCAGAAATAAAAACCTTAAACACAAAAGGAATTTTACTTTCAATCTCATTGACATATATTACATACATTATATACAACAATTTACAAGGTATGCATGCATACGGTATTAAATGTATAAAAATGAAATGTACAGGAAATCAAAAATAATTAATGTTCTCTAGACGTCCAATCGTGTTTGCAGTGTAGTGATTCTGTGGGGATGGTGTTATTTAAAACACTCTCCAGCATCTCTACTAGTTATAGTGAAACTAAGACAGTGTTATTTAAAACACGGTTCAGTTTCAGGTTATAATTATTTGTGGCTCAAATGGAAATACCTACAGATAAAGATTATTAACTATATGTATTTTGTAGCATTACCTGGTGCAATAAATGCATTATTCTTCTGGCCTTGATTAACAACGGTTCATGCCCAATACAGTAATACATACAGAGCCGGTAACAGTATCGCACAGTTTAAGGGATGTGTTTTGAGCATTAAGCAGAGACAATCATGAGTGAATACAAATGAATATTTATTAACTAAGCTACTGAGATATGATATTGGTTAACTAACAAAACACATACACATTCACATTCATACAAGATAAAGCATAGAAAAATTAGAGTAAAGAGTAAAGAATGGCATATTAAATCAGCAGGACACAACCACCGGGTTTTTCTCTACAAAAAGTTCACCTTGGTAGCCAAGGGGCAGTTGCTTAAGCGCTGTTGAATCCTGGTGCGCGGAGAGAAAGAGAGAGAGTGTCCCGGTGGATTCGCGAAGTCCGTTCGGAGAGCGAAGTTTCGCGAGAAGTGTCGAAGTCTGCCGAAGTAAGATTGCCGGAAAAGCTGTCCTGAAGAAGGGCAGGTCCCACGAAGTTTTGGAGAGATTCCAAGTTTCTGAGCAAAGAGTTGTCCGATGCATTGTGGTCTTAAAGGCACAACGGTCACGCCCCGGTCAGGTCTTTTGACCAATGGCAAAAGGACGTGGTTAAAATGGGAGAAATCTCTTTGTCCTGCTTTGTGACAAATGATTTACACAGGTACGGTTTATGTCCTGTTTGCACCGAACACATAAACTTATTGTAATTGAGTATGATGCACGCCATGACTATGTACTGTGCATCATTATTTAGAAATAATTTGTGGATCATTTTGATACCACACACGAGAGAAGTGAAGTAAGAACAATAGTTATTCATTCATCTGTCATGACATCAAAAGTTAGACTTCAATGACACTGAAATGCATGCAATAACTATGGCAGGGTATCACGTGATTATGGAGGAATACACACATAGATATATATATATATATATATATATATATATATATAGATACAAATTGGGCAGTTTTGTCCCGCTCATCCTAGAGAGTCTCTTTGAGGTGTTTGGAATGTACTTCTCTAGTCCTCTCTGCAAATCTCAGGGGCCTGGAGAATCTCAGGAGTTGAGCTGGGGGTTACCCTCTGGGGAAGGCCAGAGAGGTACCATAACTGTCCTCCTGAGTTAAGTAACAACCGCAGGTCATCACTTAACCCAGACTTTCTGGAGCCAAAAGGGGTTCTGGTGTTGACTCCCCCCCCCTAGGAATTTGTTGTTTGTTGTAACTTTATGATCCCTTAAAGAAATCCAACATTTGGCCCGGCCAAGTCTCTACAGCAGTAAGACTTCAGCGTCAATTGTCAGTTTGGAAGTTGTGATTTTGTGCTAATCTAACTTAACATTCATCATACAGTAATTGCATGCTTAATTTACAGTAAAACTGAGGGATATCGATGTGATACAATATAAAAGGTAAAAGTATATATATTTACAATATATTTAAATAATCACAATAAATTTATGAAATTATAATAAATACAATTGCCAGAGGAGGGTGTTTTAAACAGATATGAATTAGGCATTTTAACAAGGATTTCTTTTTTACAAACATGCAATACCTGCTTAAATTACTGTGTGCACATTTTATTTTAAGATTTATTGCCTGGGTGTTTTGACAACTGGCCATCATCACATACTAACTTTCATTGTTTTTAGAGACAGAAGGTATCTACCACATATCATGAGGTAGAATTATGGAGAGGTAGATTATGAAAAATAATACTATGGGTTCCCAGTATGCAATTCTTTTTACAAAAAACAATTGGGAGCAACAAAAAAGTCCAAACACAAATGATTTTTGGGGGATTTGGACAATTTGGGAGTGAAATGTAGCCAGCATGTCTTTGTACGATTCACCCACATAAGCTACAGCAATTATTTTTACCCACATCATGACAGTACAGAGTTGGTCTGTGTGATGAATACATTTACTATGTAGCAAGCAAAACAGTTTTGCATATTAGTCATGTTTCACTTGCACACCTATTGTGCTTTCAGTACATGGCAAAATGAATGAAATGACCACATTTTGAGGATGTTCACACAGTTTTTTTCCTGCCTCCCTTTGTTATTATTCTCTGCGTCCGAAATCGCATACTTCCATTCTTTATAGTATACGAAAATGAGTATGAGTCATGAATAGTATGTCCGAAACCTCAGTATGCAAAAACAGTAGGCGAGAAATATGATGGTCTACTGCTTCTGCTGAGATTTGGCAGTGTGCATTATATGGACACGGTTCTGTCGCGTGATGCAACGGGAGCTGACGAGCCGCGATATTTTAAACGTTAATAAACCAAAAAAGCAGAAACTAGGCGATCTTCTCTTTTGAAGTGTAAGTACCAAAATATATATGTTTGTGATTAAACGGCGCTGATTTAACAATGATTTAAAACGTCATAGGTCAAAGAGCATATGGGTCACATGACAGTGAAACATGGCGGATGTAGTATGTCTGAAATGTATTCATACTGCGCCCTCACATACTATACAGAACATACTGTTTTCACGGTCGAAAAGTAGGTACCTTATCTAATTCAGTATGTACTGTCTGAGTGAGTGATTTCGGACGCAGGGTCTGTGTTCTCGCCCTCTGTGTCCCATGGACTTCATTTCCCAGCATCCTCCACGCTCGTTCACCTGTGTCACATCACCGCACCTGCACCCCGTCTAACCCTCATTACTCTCTGTATATATTCCTCTCCATTCTTCGTCCGGTATTGAGTGTGTCTGTGTCTATTAACGTTAAGTGGATTCTTATGGTTAATATTAGGGTTGTTGGCTTTCTCATCCCTAGTTAATGTTGAAGTCTCGTTTGTGGAACTCTATCCTCATTGTCCGTTTTCCTGCAAGCGTGACAATATATAATACAAAACGATTTCTCAATGACTTTATTAAACATGCCCCAAACTATTAGGAAATTCTATATCTATATCTATAAATCTATCTAGAATCACAAAAGACCAAGAACCAAGATCAACAAAGACCGTATACTGATAGCTCAGATGTCAATATTTGATGGTTAAAATACCCACAAAAAATGTGTATGTTTAAATACACAAATGTGTAGGTAACTGAAAGTTAAAGGCACTTTTTATGTTTAAAGCATTATTTTCCACAGTCTGGTTAAGTGAATCGTCACATCCATAACGGTCCATATTCCTCATAAATGGGCAACTATTTTAAGAGCCATCCCTTTTCCTTTTGTTGGGTTTTTTGCTTCTAGATCCTATAATCTTACCCAAATAACATTATAATGTATTATATTAATGTTATTATCTTTGCATTTTACTTTACAAACTGCAAAAATCGGTGATTATACATTATAGTTGATTATTTTCATTCGCAATACTGTTATAAAATAATTGTACTGTAGGAATGTTGAAGTAATGTGTAGTTGGTGTTGGAGAGCCCCCTTCTGGCAAAATCCCAGCTTTGCACCCTCACAGTTTCAGTTTCTCTGAAACAGGAAAGACTTCAGTTCCGGTAACAGAGAAAGAAAGTTTGTTTTGCTGTTGTGTGCGTCTGTTTTCGTGCACTAAAATGGCAGAAGCGAACATTGCAGTGGCCCAGGATCAGTTCACCTGTCCAGTGTGTCTCGATCTACTAAAGGATCCAGTAACTATTCCCTGTGGACACAGCTACTGTTTAAACTGCATTACAGACTGCTGGAATCAGGAAGGTCAGGAAGGAGTCTATAGCTGTCCTCAATGCAGACAAAGCTTTAATCCAAGACCGGCTTTATATAAAAGCACTATTCTGGTCGAAATGGTGGAGAAGCTGAAGACACAATTCCATACTGCTGTTCCTGCTCATTCGTTTGCTGGACCTGGAGATGTGGAGTGTGACGTCTGTTCAGTTATCAAATACAAAGCCATTAAATCATGTCTGATGTGTATGACCTCTTACTGTCAAAATCACCTCGAACAACATGAGAATTTATTTAAAGGTAAGAGACACCGTTTGCTGGATGCCACTGGACGGCTACAAGAGATGGTCTGCCAAAAACACGAAAAACAGTTAGACATCTACTGTCGGACCGATGAGCAGTGCATTTGTTATCTGTGTACAATGGATGAGCACAAAACCCATGACACTTGCTCAGCTGTAGCAGAGAGGACAGAGAAACAGGTATCAACTATATATATATCTTTAGGCTATATCAAAGTTGTTTTCTCATGATCTGTTTTGCATGATTGTGTTTGGCAAAAGCATAACCAATGGAATCAGCATAGATCTTAATTCGGCAGGAGTTTGACCAAAATTACGTCATGAGATTCTGATTATGTCATGATCACGAGAAAAAACAACTGGAAAATGAATTTGTGATCATGAGAAAAAACGACTGGTGTCAAGATCACAAGAAAATGAATTCGTGATCATGAGAACAAACTGTTATGACAAGATGACCAGAAAATGATGTCATGATCATGACAAAAACAATAAAGCAAAATAAAAACTTTTTTATAAAATAAAAGTCTTGCGTGTCATGTAACCAGATGCACCATTCAAGGTTTGAACCAGGTAAATTTTTCTACAGAAACAGTTGGAAAGTTTACTGGAAGAGATCAAGATGACAATCAAGCAGAGAGAGAAGGATGTTCACGAGCTGAAAACGACGATTGAGTCTTTTAAGGTGAGTTGTAAGCAATTTAAACAACATCTGTGTGCTATTGGAGGAGAATAGCAAAGAGTCACAGTCATGTGATGTACCAGAAGAGAATACATTGACTATAATGTGTGTCCTAACAGAGTTCTGCACAGACAGCAGTGGAGGACATTGAGAAGACCTTCACTGAGCTGATCCATTCTATTAAGAAAAGCCGCTCTGAGATGACACAGCTGATCAGAGATCAGGAAGAGGCTACAGTGAGTCGAACTGAAGAACTCTTGAAGAATCTGGAGAAGGAGATTTTTGATCTCAAGCTAAGAAACGCTGAACTGGAGCAGCTTTCAAAGTCAGATGATCACATCCATTTCCTCCAGGTAACCACAGAGACAGTATGTTATGAACCAGGGCAGTCTGAATCGTTCCTTATCCCCTATATAGACGCCATTTGTCATAGTAAATGCATTCGTTTTTTAAATTCAGACACATGCAATTTGACAGAAAAGAAGCAGAAGTGTAGAATGATTTTTTTAAAAAAAAAATAGATTTTTGGGTGAAGTATACCAGTGTATAGACATCCTTAAAGATAACATATTCATACTAAAATCAGGATCAGGGAACTTTTACTAAATATGATGTTTTATAACATTAAATATAAACAATTACAATCTGTGTTTTTGTCCCGGCAGAGTTTCCAGCATCTTGCCGTCGTTCCTGAATCTAGCGATGTTTACATCACCACCAAGTCTCTCTTCTCTTTTGAAGATTTGAGAAAATCTATCTATCTGTTAAGAGAAAAAATTGAGGATTTTTACAAAGAGGACATAGAAAAGATAACCCGTAAAGGTGAGTTCTGGAGATGTGTTTATGATCCAATATTATATGTGAATATTTTATATTTAGACATGTTGGTTTCTATAGTGAGCTACCTCCAGATCATTCCTGACCCAGACCTCCAGATCATTCCTGCCCCAGACCCCCAGACCAGAGATGAATTCTTAGAATGTAAGTGCACATGCTTCTCTTTCTGTAAAGGGTAAATCTAAAGCTATTTTTAAAAATGAAATAAAATATAAAAATGTAATGTATGTATGTATATGAAAGTCTTGTTAACGTATAAAAGCCAAACACAACTTTCTTTTAATTTGATTAGTGTGCATTTGCTAGAAATCTACTGTGACTTTGGCATTGCTAGCCCCATGTTCAGATCAGTTATGAAAAACACATCATTACAATAAGGTTGCTGTAAAAACCTAAACTCTTAAATATTAAAATTCATCATATAATCATATAAAAATATGTAATCCAGGACCATAGACCTTTTTGTGCTTTATTCTGTTATTAAAGCTTTGGAACAACCATTTCTGGCAAATGATTATGCTTCACCTGTTTTCACCACACATTCAATTTTATTTCTAGATTGCTTTTCAGAATTTTCATTGTTGAAAAGCAGCTTTACATACATTATAATTAAAAAGAAATAACGTGATATTAGTTAAATGATGGTTAATAATATTAATGTTGCTGACATTGGTTTATTTACAATACTGTAATGTGCATAGTATCAACACAAAATAAGTCATCACGGTTAACTGTATTAGAGTTACAAATAAAAAAAACTGAAAACAATGACAATAATAATATTACAGTAATATACCGTTAAACCAAATAAAACTGTTGGTTAACTGTATTTTAAAATTCTACATTTTAGATCTAATTTATATGTTTTTATTGTGTATTTTTCTATCTCTAGATTTCCATCAGTTCACTCTAGATCCAAACACAGTGAGTAAAAAACTGTGTCTGTCGGAGGAGAACAGAGCAGTTAGAAACACTGGCATAAACCAGAATCATCCTGCCCATCCGGACAGATTTTATCTGTGGTCTCAGGTATTGTGTAAAGAGAGTGTTCCTGGTCGCTGTTACTGGGAGTTTGAGTGGAGTGGGTTTGGAGTGGTTGTATCAGTGTCATATGAAAACACATGCAGGAAGGGACCTAATTCTCAATTTGGTTATAATAATGAGTCCTGGGGATTAACCTGCACTCCTTCCAGTTGCTCATTCACTTACAATAAAAAGGACACTGAGCTTCCTGTACCCGGCTGCTGTAGAATAGGAGTGTATGTGAATCACAGGGCAGGAATACTGTCCTTCTACAATGTCTCTGACACAATGACGCTTATCCACAGAGTACAGACCACCTTCACGCAGCCTCTATATCCTGGGTTTTCAGTTTGGGAAAAGTCAACAGTAAAGTTGTGTGAGTTTTGACAGGTTAGATGATACAGAGAATCTAACGAATTGGTGTACCTTATTTTAGTATGTGAGTTTCTTTAAAGCAACTTGTGGTTGTGTGTATTATCTGAGAGGTGAAAGTCAAAAATTTGTAAGTATAGAAATAAATTAATGTTGTTTTACCTGCACTAATCATTTTTATTATATATTTCTTTTATGTCGCTCATTGTTTTCTATTCTACATTATATGTTTATGTTTAATATTAATTGGGTCTCTACTGTACAGGGAATGTCTCAATCTTAGTTTCCACAGGACATTGTCATAATTTTCCAGTGTCTTTGCTTCGTACAGCATTATAACCCCTGTTGAATCTGTTTTTAGTCAGATGAGCTTTTAAATTGCAACTGAGATTCTGTTTAATATGCAGAATGATTCATGTATAAAATGTATATCATCACTGCATCTCCTACCTGCTGTTATTCCCTCATCTCTTTTTCTCTTCCTCCTTTTGTGCAGTTTTGTCATCACAAATTACATTTTCAAAACTATTTGTTTAAGTTTTACATACTTTAGTCACTTATGCACATCATAAAATGTTTAATCATTTGAAAAATATTTCTCATTCTTTTGAAGTAACTAATTGCTTTGCTACGTTCATACAATTATGTACAATTGTTGATTGTTTCCTACATTATAAATTGCGTATAAATTACTGGTTCACTTAAATAGTCTTAACTCCTTAAAACATAATGGCACTTGTTTTATAGGGTCATATAGATGTAACTATGACTAGAGTTGCTTTGCACACAGGTTGCTTTTACATGTTATGCAATTGTTTTTGTAAAAAATCTTGTTAACAACATCAGAAATATTTATGCAAAGGATGCCAGAAATAAAAACCTTAAACACAAAAGGAATTTTACTTTCAATCTCATTGACATACATTATATACAACAATTTACAAGGTATGCATGCATACGGTATTTAATGTATAAAAATGAAATGTACAGGAAATCAAAAATAATTAATGTTCTCTAGACGTCCAATCGTGTTTGCAGTAAGACTTCAGCGTCAATTGTCAGTTTGGAAGTTGTGATTTTGTGCTAATCTAACTTAACATTCATCATACAGTAATTGCATGCTTAATTTACAGTAAAACTGAGGGATAGCGATGTGATACAATATAAAAGGTAAAAGTATATATATTTACAATATATTTAAATAATCACAATAAATTTATGAAATTATAATAAATACAATTGCCAGAGGAGGGTGTTTTAAACAGATATGAATTAGGCATTTTAACGACATTTAAGGATTTCTTTTTTACAAACATGCAATACCTGATTAAATAACTGTGTGTGCACATTTTATTTAAGTATATTTTTAATTTTTAAGTATTTAGTTAGTTATTTTAGTTTATTTAGTTTTAGTTTTTAAGTATTTTTTATTTATTTAAGTATATTTTTAATATGTCTGTGAAACAGTACCAACACTTACAACTCAAACATTTATTGCCTGGGTGTTTTGACAACTGGCCATCATCACATACTAACTTTCATTGTTTTTAGAGACAGAAGGTATCTACCACATATCATGAGGTAGAATTATGGAGAGGTAGATTATGAAAAATAATACTAATAACAAAAAGTTGTTCTCATGCAAATGAGAAAAACACTGACTGGGTTCCCAGTATGTAATTCTTTTTACAGGATCAATGTCTACCAACAATTTTCTTTATATATCATATTCCACAAAGTACTTTGAGCGCTAAGGCAGCTAAACATAAAGAAGGTCATAAAAAGGCAATTAAATTAAACATTCTAACATCAAACTCAGCTGGCTCCCTGTATATGGAGCTACAGTATATAAATATAACAATAATAAAAAAAATGTTCCCACTACAGTGTTTAAAAAAAAATCTTGATGGGACACGAAACCTGTAAGTTTTAGGACAATGACCATCTTAGCCAGAAGAACTGGTGCCCAGTTAAGCTTTTCATATAAAACATTAACATAAACATATATATGTCATAGAATTTGTTTCCTATATATTCAATTTAGAGATATTTACATTTAATTACAATTTATCTGGGCCCCCAAAGGCACTTTTGCAGTATCCAGGCTCATTTCAGCATCGTTTCATGTACTTAGATCTGTAACTTTTCCAGCTGCGTTGCGGGAATATTAGTTTCCATGTTCATCACCGTAATAGAAAAACTGTCAATGGGCATTATGCTGATTTAATCAGTAAAATTCAATAAGGTACTCTGGATAGATCTGGTTGCTGTCGAATACTACGAAGATCTTGGGGTTCATCATATCATCCACACAGCTGTCAAAGAAGTTGGCAATGCTCATGTCTTTCGAAGGCGGTCTGCAGTATTGAGGGTGACCCACTGTATATTCTCCAACTAGAACCCTTGCCAGGAACATACACCTGTACGGTGGCTCATTTTGGAAAATAGGTGGTGCTAATCCATGTCTCTGTAGGACAAAGTTATGCTTGCTGGTCGAATGACAAAACTTGCTGGAATACTTTGCGTCACGGGCGAAATAGCTTCCTGTGGGCACAAAAATGTAATTGATGCAAATCAATATGACAGACACTTTCAATGCCAAAATTTAAAGTTCTTTTTCTAAATTTCTGATAAAAATTTGTGACCTAATATTTTAAAAGAATGAAATTGGTCAATGTTTCACAGTGTTACAGTATCTGAAAAAACATACTCGTTTAAAGACATTCTGACCCTACCTTTTCCATAGACATCACCATGGCTTCCGGTAAGACGCCAGTCAAAGTTGTACATGCATATGGCCTGTATATTGCTGTGACCAGTTCCGTGAAAAAGCATCTTTTCTTCAACGTCTACAACACGCTTGATCTTTCTCAGCTGGGCTTTCTTCCTATAGTACATTCACATTAGATTATAGCAGATGCTTTCATCCAAAGCACATAAGGAATACAAATAAATAGTAAATTATTACCATAATCATAAAAAAGGAAAATTAACATTTATACAAATTGTTTATTTATTTTATATAGTACATTAGATATATGTCATCATTTATATAACAAATAGCATTGTATATACAATCACATTATGATTGAAACATCTAACAACTGCACTAAACATTTATTCTGATAAATTAAAATGAAATAAAAAAAATCATACTTTCATTATTACAAAATGGGTTTATTTCAAGGTAATGATTGACTGTACGGTATGCTTTACAAAAAAAAGCATTAAAGCCAAACCTGCAGAAAAACTCCCACAGGTCCAGATTCTGTATTCTCTGAATGGATCTGATTGGCTGATTCATGGTTCTCTCATATAACCGAGCCACTTCTTTGTACTCGAATGTGTCTCTGTTTAAAGCGATGAGCTGGACAGAAACAACCACAGTAAAAAAGTAGAAAGCCTTTCTGTCTTTTGAAATGGCATAACGCTAACTTGACATTTTTACATACCTGATAGGGCTCATTTGTATTAACTCTTTCCCAGTGACAGGGAACAGGGAGGGCCAGATTATCACAGATGAATCTGGAAAACACAACATTAAAATGAGCACAAATGCAATACTACTACTAAATAATAATAACATACATTCTAATAACAGCAGGTGTATTAAAATTGGTTTACCTAAAGTCAGTAGCCGAATTTAATGCTCTTTTGATAGGCCTCTCTTTTCCAGTTGTCACATTTAATTGTTTCATAGCTTGCATGGGATGAATAGGATAATATTATGAAGATAGCAAAAAGAACAGTAAAGATGTACAGTACCAGTGAAAAGTTTAGACACAATTGATAAAATTGTTTCACATGATCTTAAAAATATTTCAATCTGAAGGTGTTTATTTCAATGTTTGAAATTACTTTTGTAGACAAAAGTGTCTTATGTAATTGGAAAAGCAAAAATAGCTTTCATTTCTTTCGCACAGTTACACGTTATTTCATGGTTTTAATGAGTTTACAACTTTTCTAAAATGTGGAAAAAAATAAACTGTGAGTAAGAGTTTCCCAATTTTCAACTGGTACTGTATATCACAGCTATCGTTTAATTATTACAAGTACAAATCTAGACAAATCATTTAATAAACTGACCAGAAAAGTCTAATTTATAGGTATATTTAGCTGTATAGAAGTCCATTGATCCATTCTGATTTTTGCTGTAGTTTTGCTCAATTTGCTCACTGGTGACAGAACAACCTGTGCTGGGAACTTCCTGAGAATATTGAACAGAAATAGCGGAACAATTAGCAAGTGATGCAAAAAAAAAGACATCCTAATGACTGAATGACTTCTTTACATACTTCAAACATATGCCAGACGCCACACTCAGCAAGGTAAAACCAGTGCCATTTCGCCTCGTGTGTGTCCATCTCCTCGTCACATGACTCTTCATCGGGGGACCTCTGGAAGACCCCTGGGCTCTCCAGATGTTTGTCAGTAGCCACACAATGCATCCTCAAAGCAAATACACAAATACTGTCTTTACTGTACTGTATGCCACATTAAAAGTGCACGCCAACAAACAAGAAGGCGGCAACTATTCAGGCAGTACTGCTCATCATTGAGTTCAGTGCGTTTACACAGTCATTCTGGTTTTATAGGTATTTACAGTTACGTGTAATATGCGATGTTTTAACGTGTAAGGTATTATGCATACCTTTCGATAACGTTTATTGTCCTTGACGTTACTTGTTGAAACAATAGCTGTAATCAAGGCTGCATTTTGCTACGAGAGTGAAATTATGGTTTCGTTTCATAATCTGTCTCGTCGATTCCTCGGAATCTCCGGTTGTTGTTATTGTTCGTTTCACTTCCGCGTTTGTCAGCCGTGACGTCACGCGTCCTTCACCTCTCAATGTAAATGCGCGTTGGCATGTGTCCTGATCTGATTAGATATTGATGTGCAGTAATATGTCATTTCTCTAATTGTTATCATAATCTAAAATATATAGAAAATGTATTTATTTTATTTGCAAAACACTTTATTTATAAATGAAAATACTCTTTAATAATTCAATAATTTACTTTAAAGTGTCTATTTAATGCCATTTCCTTTCTTTTATTAATCTATTTAGTGTGCGTCATCCTATGTTTGCTCTACTAAAATATTCAATAAAGTTTGTTTTAATATAACGTAAGATAAACATAACAGAAGCTTCCCAACCTTTTTCTCAACAATTTAATTTCTCCTTCCAGTTCTGTATTACTGTAACACTGGAAGATCTAGATCTAGAAGGTAAGAACAAATGATTTCAGACCATCGTAAAAATATATAATTTATCATTGCAGTCATTTTACTTAAGGAATTTTGAATATAATATTTAAGTATTAAAAATAATATAATTATACAGAATGTATTTCACATATTCATTTATGTAAAAAAACATGCATTTCAGTCACAAAACATTCACAGACGTCGTAATATCCCCTCGTGTCCTCTTGTGTTATGACTTTTATTAAATTTGCTTAATTTGAATCCATCCATTGTAGTCTAAGCAAAACAGTATGGGATGGCTTAATATGAAGCTTTCAGCATACACGATGGATGGAGTGGTTTATTCTGTTTCAGTTTTTGTGAATGAGGAAAGCCCATTCATCTAACGGTATTGTCAGTGATGCGTGAACATTAGATTTTTTAGACATTAGATTTTTTCTTTATATATTCATTTAAACGATTGGTGCATGGAAAATGTAGGATATCCTAAAACTATACTGTATATGTATTCATAACATTCATAATCCAGAATTACCACAAGGACCGTTCTCTCCGGATCCAATACTGTGCGCTGAAAGCGACACGCCCCCTTCCCACTGATGACGTGTCATTCGCGTGCTGCACAGATTCAAGCAGAACACACATTGACTCTTGGGACCAGAACAGTACTGTGCTGTCTAAGGGAGGTGTGCAGAAACTTTGGTAAGTACTTGGATTTACGAGTACTTGGTCTCGTGTAACATACCTTTATTCCATAGAAACATTTAGACGTCTCTTTAGATGTCTAGAAAAGCAGTTTGTTCAGGGGGGATTTAATTACACTTGTATGCATGCAAAAATAATTTTGTAAGTGTTATTATTCTACTTAAAAACATGTATTGGATGAGATGCATATAATCTTACACACCTACATATCTTAAAATAATAGAGAGCCGAGGCTTTTCTAGGCATTCTGTCTTTCCATGTCTGTATTTATGTCTGCTAAACTAATTCAAGCATTTTAAGCATAAGCCTCATTAAAAGTGTGACCAAACGTTTAAATGACAATCTGTAGTATTATGTACCGTTGGAATTGATGTTATTTTGTTACTTACAAGTAATGCTGTCTTGCATAAAAATGCAATCTGTTTGTCAGCTGATAACCACATGTGTTTAATATTTGTTGTTTTGTCAGATTGCTAACGGAAAGACAGCAGAAAAGGAGATAAAGATAAGAAACATGCATGAGACGAATGGCGTTAGCACTGCCGATGGGGCTGCTGTGGCTCCAGAGGACCAGAAACAGTTCATAGATCACAACCAGCCCGAAGCGAGAGAAAAATGGGCCAATAAGACTGAGTTTTTGCTGTCTATGGCTGGAGAGATTATAGGCTTGGGAAACGTGTGGCGTTTCCCGTACCTATGCTACAAAAACGGAGGCGGTAAGTGATAGAGAGTGTGCGGCAGAGAGATGAAAAATTGGTGGCAAAGTTAACTTCTGTGCGAAAGAAGATGTATACAGTTTGCCCGGGGGTTTTAAAGGCCTTGCAGCATGAGATAAGTTTGACCTTTGGGATTAATGAAGTCTTTGCATCATCAATGGACCGCTGTGTGCTTCTGCAGTGTTAAGAACAAATCCATCATAGTTCATTATTCATCATTCGCCTTTTGCTGAGCACATGCTGATACAACTATATTTCACTACATCACTAGCTCTTTTGTTCATAGTTAGAGATTTGAACAAAACCCCAAGCATTAACTTTAGTTACAAAACTCAACGCAAGTGTATGCAAGGGACATGAGTGACACTTTAATCATACAGAGTTTTTAGGAGAGTTGTGCTATTACTTTTGAGCACTGTGGGACGCCCGGGGAAGTATTCAAACTTTAGGTAAAATATGTTTTTGAAACTCAAGTGAGCCTTTAACTAGTAGTGTAAGAGGCATTCAGGTTTAACATTGCCCTTAAGCTTTCTAACCTTATTTGAGGGTAACGTGTCAATCGAGATATTGCCTTAAAAGTATGTCAACATAAGCTTTTCAGCCTGAATTCATTTCAATGACTTGTTTTATGGTCTTTCCAGGCGTGTTCTTCATTCCTTATTTCATCTTCCTGTTCTTTTGTGGAATCCCAATATTCTTCTTGGAGACTGCGTTGGGTCAGTACACCAGCGAAGGAGGCGTCACTGCCTGGAGAAAAATCTGCCCCATGTTTACAGGTTGTGTATGCAGTTACAAACAGAAATGAAAATGATGTAGCTTTAGCTTAAACAATGTTGGCATTACATTTTTTTGTTATTTTAAAGCTATGTACACATTCAGATCTCCCACACCTCATTTCTTCTTATTTGTAGGGGTAGGTGTTGCCTCTCAAGTTATAGTAATATATCTTAATATATATTACATTGTGGTTCTGGCCTGGGCTCTGTTCTATCTGTTCAACTCTTTCTGGAGTACTTTACCCTGGACTTCCTGTGACAACTATTGGAACACAGGTGTGGAAAAATGTATTCATACTTGGATCACCACACAATTTTAAAATTTTTAGAATTTTTTTTTCAAACATTCTTTAAAGTTTTTAAAAAATAATTTAAAGTATTTTTATAAATTACAGTAACATTAAGAGTTTTTATGATTTTCATTTAATTATGTATATTGTTATGAAAATTGGTCAAATATTTCATCTTGAGTCTTATACCTTTCTATCAATTTATTGTTTGTCATGATTAGATACAAATTCAACAATTAAATATTATAGTGAATAGGGAAATATTAATCCTGAGGTAGGGTCAGTAAGACAGATATGCCACCATTCAGTGATGGTATTCAGAAAAATATTTTTTAGTTTATTGGCAGTTCTAATCATCTGCTATTTTATTAAATCATTTCTAATTTGTTTGTTAAACTAGTTTTGATATTGTCAAGTAATGCATTTGTCTTCTTTTCATCAACAGAAAACTGCCAAAATTTAAGCTCATCATACACAGGTGCGCACAGGTCCGCCGCTGACTGGTCTTTCCTCTACAATGAAACAGACAAATTTAGGGACAACTACAGCTTGAGGTAATCATACTTTCCAACATTTGAGAGGAGGACATAAAGAGTCTTGTTTTGTCTGTTGTTCCCCGGATGTTTGGATTGAAGGCTCTTGATGATTGCAAACAAGTTCCTTTTGGTACAAACAAAACCACTTTTGTAATTATTCATTCTTTGGACTTACCTAAAAGAAGGATGAAAGACATATGTGTCTTGTCTAAACTTGATATCATACAGACTTCTGTGCAGTATGTTTTTTGTTATGTATGAAAATAGAAATGGCTCACAGACATAACACTTGTTTTTTTATAGAGAACGTGTTACAACACGTGTTACAAACGGAAGTAAACAGTAAGCTTTTGTTTAAATAGAGATCCCTTGAAATACTTGCACTCATGCTCTTTTTTATCTTTCTTTTTTCAGTTTTCAAAATGGATCTGAATGGCCACCTTTTAAAATAATCTCACCTGAACAGGAGTATTGGTTGTAAGTTGGCTGCATAATTTCTTACTATAACATTTTAAATATATGCATTTCGGATTTAAATGCGCTTTTTACAGTTTTGCGTTGTTGCAAAGCAGCTTTTTCAGACAATCAATTTTAGAACAGACAGTAGAGATATAGTATAGAAATATAGAAAAATTATGAAATATATAAAATACAGGGCATTATAGAATACATGGTATTATCACATCGTATCACTATTATGTACATTAGAAATACTAACTGTTGGTAGGATTGTATCGGACTGTTATATATATATAGAGTGCTATTAAGTTAATACATTTTTTCATAATATGTACATTTTTTATAAAATATACAGTATCAGTCAAAAGTTTGGACACACTTACTGACTGTTGTTTAGATGTTTTTCACATTTTACAATAGTAGTAAACTTATCAAAACCATGAAGTAACACAAATGCAACTGCAGGAATTAAGTTGCGACTAAAGCATCCAAAATAAATAAACACTATGTTATATTTCATCATCGTCAAAAGTAGTCACCTTTTTAAACAGCACTGAAGGAATTTCTAACTATGCCGGACTCCTGTTGGCTCCTATTAATGTTGGCACAATTATATTTTTGTCTACAAAAGTAATTTTTAACACTTACATACACCTTCAGATTATAAGTTTTTTTAAAGTTTTTTTTGTCAATAGTGTCTAAACCTTTGCTTGGTACTGCATATATTTATAAAGTATATATATTTATATTTTGAAATATTGTTCTGTTTTCAACCAGCCCAAAACAGCAACATTGGCTCAACCAATGGCGTGAGGTTTGAGGCAGCACTGTCTATTTGTCAGATGGGGGTTCTGTTCGATGGTGTTTGCTAAGGCAAGCATCATTATTACTTAATCTTTTAAAAACTAAAGGCAATAGTATGCTTTTTCAGTCTGCCATCACATTTTATATGTTTTTGTAGCCTTTCAAGTATATAAGTTTGGAGCATTTACACTACCAACTACAGTAACTTGCACAAACTTGTTCAAACAATATGCAGAAGTGTGAAGTTATTGCAAATGTAAAAATCAGGAATAGGTTCGGCTTTAGAGTGAACAATTTGAAAAGTCAGATCAGGTAGAAATTGTTTAAGTTACAAATACTTTTTACATAGAAGAACCTTCTAAAAGTATTCACAGAATGTAATATCTTGAAGAACTTTTTCATCCATGACAATAAGATAACCTTTCCCCTTACAAAGGGTGGGAAAAGAAAAACATTTAACATCTGTGAAACAGAGATCTTTCATGTTTCATCATGCAGACATGAGATGTTAGGCAATCTGGGCTGAACCACACAACCCGAGAACATGATGAGAACAGCATGTTAATTGTTTGTGCAGTTTTCTAAACTAAAACCCCCCACAAACCTACATCAAGGAAAAAGAACATGTGTTTTTACCATGGGCGTTTGTGGGCTATTTTTGTTGCAGAGACTTCCGTCTTGTTAAGTCTTTGACATGCACGTAACTAAAAACCAGGAAAATGTTTATAATATCTCTTTAGTTACGTATTGAATGGTGTTGTGCCGTGTGTGTATCCTCAGTCATCGGATGTTGCGGGTATCAAACAGCGGTGGTCTGGAGAGCGTGAACTCCGATCTCGCCATGTGTCTTCTGCTGGCTTGGGTCATTTGTTATTTCTGCATCTTTAAAGGGGTCAAGACCACAGGCAAGGTCAGACGCTGTAACACATCTTTAAGAAACAAATTATATTATATGTGACCCAATCTGTGAAAACCCAGCTTAAGTCATTTTTCAGATTTTTGTAAAGAATTTTCTGTGAGAATTTAACATTGATATCATTAATATTGTCTGAGTGATGTCATGTCAAAGATTGAAATTATAGTGAAATTAATAGGTGAAATCAAATTTTGATGCTCGTTATCTCACAATTAGATTTTTAGTTTTTTTACAGACAGGGTCACATATAATATATAATATAATTATATTATATAATATGATTAAGAAAATCACATTCAGTATAGTATTTAAAAACCCTTTGCCATGTGTTTTAGTTTATTTATGTTCTTGCTGGGTAACAAATGAATTACCATGTAATCTCTAATAAATTAAAAATGTAAGTAATATGAAGTCATAAAACCTACATAATCATTGTAAAATAATTAGCAAAATATTGTTAAAACTAGTTTTGGATGGACATTAGTATTTAATGTCAACTAATACATTTTGTAATTATTACTGTAATTATAAATATTTTTTTGAAAAATAATACTTTAGGCAAACACCTGGTCCAAAAAATAGAAGTTGCCAAGTTCTTCAAAACAAATGCAATCTTTGTATTCATGTGTGTTTTTTGTCAATGTTTTGCAGGTTGTATACTTCACGGCTACGTTCCCATACCTAATGTTGTTCATCCTGTTCATTAGAGGTGTAACCTTACCTGGAGCTGGAACCGGCATTACTTATTACCTTTATCCTGACATCCAAAAACTCTCCAACCCTGATGTAAGTTAAACAAAGATACTGTATTGTACTCTCGAACTTTAATATAAATGTCAAATAAATGAAGTGAAACTATAGTATTTTTATTAATAATAATAAAAATTAATATCAGTTGTGCTACATACCAGCAAGAAAAAAAGCAAAATATTTTTTATTTTAATTTTAAGTTTGATTTGCCATTTCAACCACAAGATCTGTGCAATATGTTTTATAAAGTCAGTAAGTAGTACATTGCACTGTTTTATTTGATGTTTTTGCCTTTATTTACTAAGATCTTGGCTTTGTAGTGCCTATAAGACACAAAGGCTGGATTTGAGTTTTAAATGTAACAGTGAAAAAATATTTTACGATGCGGTTTACAGAAAAGTTTCTCACACAGGGATTTTTTCATTGATTATTTTGGCAAGAAATAAATAGGGGGGAAGGTAAGTTGTGTGGGCGGTGTGGGAAGCTTATGGTAGAGAAACGAGTTTTGTCTTGTTGTGAACATCACTTTGCAAGTACACAGATGAAGTTATAATAGTACAAAGATACACAATAGGTTATAGAAAACCTTTTTAGGACTTATGTAACATCCCATGGGCTGATTGAAATGGCATTAATAGAAAAACAAATAAAACCATTCAGGAGGTTCTTAGTATTCTCTCCAAACGTACACACAGGAAGTGTGTATAAATACTCAAGAATAGGGTACCATGTATATGTATACAGTCTGGAGAAAGTTAATAAACACTAGTACAGAACTGGGGGATGTCAACTCTGCTTATAGTAACCAGATGTGCGGGGTACTGGAGGCCTATTCAAGGCATTCTTCTATAAGTGTGCATTACTGAAACTACTGAAAACAAGACTTATTAAAACAGATTATATTCTGCATAAAGATGAAGATGGTTATTGTGGTGTTGATCAGTGGATATGGCTTGAGCTTTGCTATAAATGTAACTGTGGACTTTTATTTACCTGTTTTAATATCCAAATGTCAATAGCACACCTCTTATTCTTAAACCTGCATAATTTAATGTTTCATTAATGAAATTGGCATTAATAAGTTTGCAAGAACAATAATGATTATTTCCCTAAACGCTAAAAATTCAACCTATGGTTGGGTTTAATTTGAACTTATTGGTCGGGTTTGTCCATATTTGTGACCCTGGACCACAAAACCAGTCATAGGTAGCACAGGTATATTTGTAGCAATAGCCAACAATACATTGTATGGCTCAAAATTATCGATTTTTCTGCCAAAAATCGTTAGGATATTATGTAAAGATCATGTTCCATGAAGATATTTTGTAAATGTCCTACTGTAAATATATCAAAATTATTTTTGTGAGTAGATGCAGTGCTAAGGCCTTCATTTGGACAACTTTCTCAGTATTTAGATTTTTTTGCACCGGGAGATTTTAGATTTTTAAGAAGTTGTATCTCAGCCAAATATTGTCCTATCCTAACAAACCATACATCAATGGAAAGCTATTTATTCATCTTTAACATGATTTATAAATCTTAATTTTAACAAATTGACCCTTATGACTGGTTTTGTGATCGCATTTCAAATTGGTTAAAGCCCAGCCTAGCAAGTTTGCGGAGTGTAGTGCACACCACCATAATGACATTTGCAGTGCAAAATATGAAACTTATAAATGTTCTCCCAACAAAGGTAATTAAGATTAAACAAAGATTTTTAGTACACTGTAAAAAATTTGAACCCTCTCAAACTTTTCTAAATGTTTCTCTAACAATTGTCAGTTATTAGTTGAGGCAACAGAATGTTACAGAATCTTTAATTTTACAAAACTTTCATTGAGACAATAAAACATTTTGAAATTTTTAAGTTTGAGTTAAAGAGGTTTAATTCTTTTAGTGTAGAAAGGGTAAATGTATTATTTAGTGTATACTGAATAAGATTCACCAACAAACAACATAAGAAGAAGATTGTAAATGGATTTAGGACCGTTATGTATTATTACAGGTTATAATGTTCAGTCCAACCAAGCAGTTACACAAGCTGTCAAATTATTATGACAAAATGCATTTCATATTGTTTGCTGTAATAACGTCTCCTTTATTATAATGTTTCCTGTAGTCTAATTGAATATGTACTAATATATATATATATATATCTTTAGATTTTATGAAAATAATATCGCAGTGGTCCTTATAATAGGTTTAATTTTCTTTGTGTATTTCTTTACCTTTCAAGATTAAAAAATGTACATTATTGTAATACTTTTTTATTTTGTGTCTTTTTACAGGTGTGGTGTGATGCGGGGACTCAAGTGTTTTTCTCATACGCCGTGTGTCAAGGAGTCCTTACAGCGCTGGGCAGTTACAACAGATACAACAATGACTGCTATAAGTCTGTAACCTTCTGGAACATCTAAACTTTCTGATACATGCGACAGTCATCAATATTTTGTTATTTATTATTGTATATTTGTATTGTGTGTTTTACAGGGATTGTATAGCACTCTGCGTACTGAACAGCACAACCAGCATCTTTGCTGGATTCGTGGTTTTCTCCATTTTGGGGTTCATGTCCCAACAGCTCGGTTTACCTATGGAAGATATTGTATCGTCAGGTACAAATGATTGGAATATAACAATATAAGCTGTATACAGGGCTATCTTGGTCACTTGCTATGCTGTTGTCAACCACAAGAGAGCATCTCAGTCCAGCACTTGATGGGTTTAGAGTAATAGAGAAAGAAATTAATATTGATTTTTATTTTTATTCCTGTATTTTTAACTTAATTAAATCATATTTAATCACTTGCAGGTCCTGGATTAGCTTTTATAGCATATCCCAGAGCTCTGTCTCTGTTACCTGGATCCCAGTTCTGGTCCTTTCTATTCTTTATTATGGTGCTTTTGCTTGGCCTTGACAGCCAGGTACAGTTTTTATTACCGTGTACTTATATATTATACACAAATAGATTGTATGTGTATTTTAACATTTAAGTATAGCATTTTGTTAGTGTTATTTGTATGGGATTTCGTACAAGTGTGTGGTTTGTACAGTATATTTTTGTGTGTTTCAGTTTGTATGTGTGGAAAGTTTAGCCACGGCCCTCACCGATCTGTTCCCTGGAGCTTTACGCAGACGTCGAGAGCTTTTGGTGTTGGCCATTGCTGTTGTGTCCTTCTTACTGGGTCTGCCATTCATCACTAAGGTATGTATGGATGGATGTATTCCCTGTTTATCAATTACTGTATGTTTTTATGTAACTTTATTACTATGGTCATCTTGTAGGGTGGAATTCATCTGTTTAACGTTATGGACACCTATGGCCCCAGTGGAACCAACTTGCTCTTTATCGCCTGCTTTGAGACCATTGTTGTAGCGTGGGTCTACGGTAAGATACAGTATCCATGCAGCCCGCTGTAAAATGTGCAGTTGTTACCTTAAAATCAAAATAGTATTCTTTTATTTATGTTTCTGTTTTGAAAGTATTATGAATACTATAAATTTAGTGAGTTCGATTTTTTCATCGACAACTATTAACCACAACTATTTTACATCCATGTCATACCCATTACATTAGTTTATTACTATGAATAATATAATAAATAGAAATAATTTGATGTGTTTGACATTATAATACACTAATACTAATGTAAGTTCATTAATAATAATAATAATAACAAAACAACAACAACAACAACAACAATAATAATAATAATGACAATAACACTAACAATAATAATAATAATAATGTAATATTTAAAAACAATATTAATGTAATAAAAATGTAGTTAATTAATTATTAACCAATGTATTGAATGTACTGACACTGTAATATGTGTAATGTGAGAGACGGGGAGTTTATGACCAATTTGCAAACATTCTGTTTGTCAGTATTTTAGCGTTCGTCTAGAAAACCTTGAGTTTACGATTAAACACACAAATGACTAATACTGTGTAAAATATAAATTTGATCTCCAAATGAAACAAATTAACAACGCTGTGGTGAAAATGGTTGTTGCAGGTGCAAACCGTTTCTATGACAACATTGAGGACATGATAGGATATGCACCAATTTCTGTGCTGAAGTACTGCTGGCTCTTCATTACCCCTTTCATATGCAGCGTGAGTTTAAACTGTATACTTCTTACTGTGTTTCACTGTTCTACTCGTTTTTATTTATTGACTCAAAATTCTCATGGTTTACGTGGCAGTTCTCCATCGATTTATTCTTGCTCATCTTGTAATCAGGGAGCAGTTCGCTCCCAAATTGCTCTTGCAGTACTTTGATGTCATACGCTGCATTGATGTTTGCACAGCGCCACATGAAGTCAACATCTAATTGATTAGCTTGTTCAGATTAGATTTGTTTAATCAGGATTGGAGCTAAACTCTGCAGGAGTAGTTGAGAACCTCTGTCATAATTCATGCATCTCTCTATTCATCACTGCATTTACAGTCTATGCAGATATTTTTTTTGGTGGTCTCTATAATAATTTCTTATTATATGATACTTTGGTATTATTCTATTTTTGTAAGTTGTCAGTTACATTTAATGTACAAGAATTCAGACGCAGTTTCTATTTGTTTCCTCAGGCCACTCTGCTGTATAATCTGCTGGGTAGTAGAGATGTGTCCGACGATGAATTTGTGCCCGACTGGAGTTACAAAATCGCACCTCTGCTCACACTCATTCCTATGATCTGCATTCCAATCTTTCTGCTCGTCTCTTTAAGAAAGGTGAGAGAAACCCATTAATTCAGCCAGCACTTACTTACTGTAATATTCAGATGGATGAATGAACAAACAAAACCAATTTTTTATATTAACCTGATAACTGTCACAGCAGAAATTGAGTATACACATGAAAATGCACTACATCTGAACTACAATTTTGTCATTTTTAGATACAAGATATTTATTTTTAAGTCTTTTATAAGGTATTTTTATAAATTACAGTAACATTAATTTTTTTTTTTTGTTTATGCTTATTTGCTATAAGATTTATATTTATAAATTTATTGTTTATGAAATTTGTCAAATATTTCATCTTAAATCTTATACCTTTCCATCAATTTATAGTGTGTCATGATTAACTTAAAATTCAACTATGAAATATTAAAGTGAATTGAATAGGAAAATAACATAAGTGTTCCTCCTAAGGAACGGTGACAGTTAACAGGTTAAATTAATATATATATTTTAAGCCCTATATTTATATAAAACATAAGTAGTTAAGTGTAAGGAGAAAACTGCATTGTGTCATTTGGGAAATATAAACTCTGCATACTTTGCATACTATTTGTCCAAAATCAAAGTTTGTCCCAAATTCTATCATGAAATGAGCTTTCTAAAATATACTAAAAAAAATTATATTATATTAAAATAAATATTATATTTAAAAAAAGCTTTTTAAAAATATAATATCAGGAAATGTATTGTAACATTAATTAATTAATTAATTAATTTTTTATTAATATGCAAACATTAAACAGATACATGAAAGACAGAACAAACAAACTTCTACAGGAGTAAAGCTTATAAAAAACAAAAGATCACATCTTGTAAAGTTTCACATACAAAGATAAATACATACAGACAAATAATAATAATAACTTAAAGTAAATAAATAAAATAAGATAATAATAATATCATAAATATATACAAAATAAATACCTTCTGCATCAGTGGTATTACCAAAACAATTGTACCATTAATTTAACTTTCCATTTTTTCAGGGTCGTGACATCATCACCCCCTCTAGTGACCTAAAGCAGATCCGACCAAACAGTCCACGTCTTACAATCTTTAATCGCGTTATCATTAAACCACAAAGATCCCAGAGCAATCAGGAAGATGTCGAAGAGAAAGCAGACTACACCAGTGGAGTTTGAAGATGCAAAGTGACACAAAAAGACATTATACTGTTTGACTTTTTAGCTTTATATTAGATGTTATACACTGTAGAATGTGCAGTTATTACCTTTAGAAATGTATTTTCATTTTTATTTTAACATTGTTTAGTCAGTCATAATATTTCTGACTTCAGTTAATCATGTATGTGTTACCACATGAAGCATCTTCAGATTATCTGGAAACGTTTTTACACTGTATTAGGTTGCTTGTTGTGAATTATAGCATATGTTAATGAGGTATTATGAAAATATACTGTCCAATACATAATTCATATTTTTATTTTTGCATCATGATATTCTCAGGAGAAGTAAATCTAGGGCTCTGTACAGCTAAGTCTTTTTAAATAATTAAATATGGCTCTTTCCTCTCCAAATTCGCCTTTGGCTGACCTTCTCACTGGGGCCCTTAAGACATTATGGCATGATTTTCTGTTACGCTCCTTAGAAACTATGTATTGTGAAACTTGTAAACTTTTTCTATGAACAGGCTTTGAAAAATATATTACGGTAGTTCAAAACCAGATAAAGTATTGATAAGCATTTCATGTGCATTTTTCTTACTAACTAATAGTTTCATATACAATGGCCTAACAGCATGTTTACTGTAGGCATCTCACAATTTTATTCTAGAAATGGATGCATTGCTTACATTTTATCATCTCAGTTTGTGTAGACATACATTATGTTATATATATTACGTTTGGTGAGTGGTATTTTATATTGGTGTAAATTGGTGTATATTGGTATAAATACATTTTTTGAAAATTCAACAACACTGTTATTATTTTCTCTTTTTCAACTTTAAAAAGAAAATAACAGACGATTAAAACACTTTTTCATTGCACAGTACCACCTAAAATTACCTAAATAATCTTGTAGAGGAAGGCACTTCCATACATTTGCTTGATAAATTAATTTTGATTAGTTGTTTATGCTACATTTTAGAGATGGAATTGAAACGATAATTGTCTTGTGTAAAGCATGTTTCTCAAACACTCTCATAGATTTCCCGAACAAATAGTCTCGAGACAATGATGCTTTGTTGAGACAATACACTTTTACTTAAAATCCTCAACCGAGAGTCTTTCATCCATGTAATTTGCAGGGACATTCAATTAACAGATCATTTTTTTGTGATGGCCTTAGGGTCTGTTACTGATTTTCACAGCTCAAGGGGTGGGTTTAAGAGAACGGTTTGCTCTGAGGGACCAATTAAAGAGCATCTCTCAAAAGGACAAAGGCATTGGATGTTTTAGCTGAACCAGATACATTGTAAGTGGTTTTTATGAGGATAAAGCAATAGGCCTACGGGCCTCGTACAAAAATTAGGACGAATTAGCCAACTCGTAAAATAAATATGAATTTCCGTGTGATTGCGTTGTACCAAAACTACTTTTTTGTTACAATGTTTTCAGAATTGTCACATCCTATTCATATTCCTCATAAAAAAGCACATGACAATTAAAATAAAATAACTATTTTATGGTCTTTAAAGATTCTCTTCAGCATTTGTTGGGTATATTATTGTTTCTGGTTTGTGCAGTTTAATTTACTTTAAAATCCTACATTCAGTTTAAATCCTACAAAGTAGGCTATGTTGCCTCTCAAAAACATGTGTTCTTTTTTGTCACATCCATACCATATGTATATTTCCATTTTGAAAGTAGATAACTTATGCATTGACTGATATTTTTCTGATGTCTTGTCATGATGGCAGTAATAAACAATTTGACTGTCCTCACTGAACGCGATAAAGGGGCGTGGCGCGATTGTCAATCACAAAACATGACCAATCAGAAAGATTTTTTTCTGTCCGCGCACCCGCTCTCTCTCACAGCAGCTGAAGCGCGTGCACAAGCACATACAGGTGTTACACCGTGTCCCAACCAGACGCGGCGCTGCGACAGTGGTTTCTATTCCTGTGACGTCGCGGCTGAAAGCTCCGCCCATACAGCGATCTCATTCAAGGAAAGTTCTGCACTTCATGAATATTAATCAACAAATACAGATGAGGAGAGACTGATAATAGACATTTAAATTCAGAAATTACAGCATAGTGTCCGGTGCGGCATCACGGAAGTCATGAGAATACAGGATGCATCTCTGTATGTGCTTGTGCACGCGCTTCAGCTGCTGTGAGAGAGAGCGGGTGCGCGGACAGAAGAAACTCTTTCTGATTGGTCATGTTTTGTGATTGACAATCGCGCCACGCCCCTTTATCGCGTTCAGTGAGGACAGTCAAATTGCCTATTACTGCGATCATGTCGCGTCTGGTTAGGACATGGTGTTAGAGAGATATAAACAGACGGTTTAATATTTTAGTAATAAATATATTCTGTGTAAAAGTGTTTAATACCAATATATTTTTGACTGAAAATGTCATGTTTATAATTGCCCAGTTGTTGCTTGTACATGCAACTTTATGACAACAATGCAAGGGAATTTCTAGGTGCTTTAATAAACGTGTTACCTGACATTTATTCAAATAAAATCCAATCTGGTGTGTTTAAAATGGATATATTGTAACATATTCAACAAGACACCAACAATCTATCTTCATTGCTGCCTGATGGGCATGTCACTGGTGCCTAGCATGAACTTAGGACACCTTTAACTCAAAATATAAATTCAGAACTTAATTAAATGAGAGAATACAACTACATAAAATGCAATAATCTCTCTAGAAGACTGTAATCTATATACCTAATGCAATTTTTATGATCTAACTGTGCGATAAAGAGGGATTCATTTCATTTAATCATACTCTTGGGGGCACAATGCGCTTTCCACAGCTGGGCAATTTTCTACAAGATACTTGATCTGAAAATATGGCAAGAAATTGGAATTTCACTCAGTGGGTCTCGAGGGAGAGACAGTTTGCTGATGGTGCAAAATCGCTGCTGCAACTATGAAAAATAACATAAAAATGTCATTTTAGAATGTCTTATACCATACCTTGTGTGTCTCATACACATCTTATCTTCTTTCTTTCTTTCTATTTCTTTCTGATGTAGATTTATGTTCTTTTAATGTCATTTATCTGTGTGTTTTTTTTTAGTTAGCCTGCATGCAAGTCATTCAGGACCAATGCACCTAAATAACCTCTGCAACGATTAAGCGCACCACTTGGCATGACTAAAAGGAAAATCTGTAAAAGACCTCTGTTTCTTTTTGATATAAATGGACTACATTTACATTAAGTCATTACATCATACATTAAGTAAAGCTTTGCAGACTCTTTCTGTTCACAAGGACAGTTTTGGAGGAAAGTAGTTTTCTTAATAAAGCTTAATGTTGCTAGTTGCTAGAGTAATGACTCAATACATCTAATTTCTCATTTTATATATATTCAAAAAGTGACCTGCATAAATATCAATAAAGAAATGTAAGTGGCTGTTTATGTGTGTCAGCAAGACATGAACAAGCAATTTAACGGCCTGTAGAGCGACGTTAACAAACTTTTCTCATATGCAAATCAGTGTGTTAACTTTGTAATCCCTTTCTGTCGCTGGGTCGGACAGGTTCATTGTGAAAGTGTAATTAGCCTCTATTGATCTGAGGGCAGCGTATAACGAGTGATGAAGACCAGCTCTGACAACTCCAATTCTGTTCATGTCACTTAACGATTGCAGGCAATGACAAACCTAATACAAATAACCTGACATTGTAAGTGCATTAAAAATACAATTTTGATCGTCATATTGCTCCCATAACAAATTAAGTCATTTTCTTTTTGTTTAATTCTGGGAATTATGAAGAAACATCTAAAATACGCCCTTAAAATAACTTCGTTTTGGCAATCTGTGATATATGAATATTATAAATATATATATATATATATATATATATATATATATATATATATATATATATATATATATATATATATATATATATATATATGATAGATTATGATAGATTTTCCCTGTCTTTATACAATGAATTATATTCCAACCTAATGACACCCAAAAATGGTTTTTAATGCAACCATTAACCCTTAAAGCACTGTAAACGTTGCACAACATTTAATGTTAAATACAGACATTTAATCACATGCACCCCTTTAAAACAATTACATGCATTAGTAGACTTTCCTATTTTATTGGTTAATCTAAAGAAAAGCATAACCATCTATTAAACTATTCACTTAACGTGTCTATAAATAAGGTCTGAAAGTTTAACAAGTCAAACAAAGGGTTACTGTTTTGTCCCCAAATGGCGCATATTTTTAAATGTGTCATGATCCAAACATGTGCCATCTGCCTAGTGAGTGATTGTTGAGAACTGTTCTCTACACAAAATGTTCTTGGTTGGTATCCAATTTATTACTGTCTAACTCTCTCAACAGGACACATGGATTTTTCAAGATGTTTTGGGAACATAATATGATGGGAGGCACTGTTAGCAGGGTAGCAGGATTAAGCATTACAGCAAAATTATAATTTAACGATTTAAATGTGTGATGATATATCAGCAATACAGTACAAATTATGTTAACAAACAATTATGATAAATATTCTCTTATTAGCATAATAAATTAATTGAAAAAAATATGCATCAATTCGTGTAAAACATTGTTTTAAGGATGTCCCAAAGAGACTTCAGTGTCCTTCAGTGCTGGCAAAGAAAAGCTTTTGGATGAAGAAGTTCACATGTCGACCCATAAATTGAATGGACTTTTCCATTTGATTTATGATTCCCTTTTAACAATTTGTGTGTCTCCCCCACAGAAATTACACTAAAAATATATATTTCTAGCATGAAATCTTCATGTTATCAGAGTCCTGTTCTCAGACTTTTCACATAAATATGTCTTGGCAGATAACAAGGTCCCTAACATTATTAGGTCTCTTACACGTCTCTACTGTATAGGTGGATCTCAGCCCAGATCTGATGGTTTTCTTCTCTAGTCTTCCATACTCAGTATATATTCACTCATTTCTCATATTTTATCTTATTTTTGTCATGGAAACCTTGACCTGGGCCAGGAAGCAACCATCCGCAACAACCTACTATATTAACCACATTGAAAAGACTTGGCAACCACTCATGTTAATCTGTTTTTATGAAACACTTTTTTTTCATGACAAAAAATTGTTTTTTAGTTTGGAAATGCAAGGCAATAGCGATGCTTTCAGAAATTTCAGAAAATATTTTTATTTATAAAATATCAATTGACCATCACTCCCAATCACAATGCGGGTTCAATTATTATTATGTACAGTAATGTGTGTACAGAACTTTTCACAGTACACCGAGCTCAATCCTGGAGGGCCACAGACCTGCAAAGTTTAACTTCAAACCTTATTAAACACACCTGAACCAGCTAATCAAGATCTTACTAGGCAGATTAGAAACGTTCAGGCAGGTGTGTTGAGGCCGGTTTGGAGCTAAACTCTCCAACTCTCCAACTACCATTTGCCTAATATTACATTTTCAACAACTGCTTTTACATTTACAGAATGCATTTGTAGCGCACTGAAGGTACAGTGGATTTTATCAGCATGTGTGTTCCCTGAAACTGAACTTATGATCTTTTATATTATAGTTCAATACTAAAAGGTGCATCTAAAATACGTTCCTATCTGACCAGATGTGACCCAGTCTGTGAAAACCAGTCTAAAATATTTTTGAGATAACAAGCATCATCTATAATTTCACTATGATTTAAATCTTTAACATAATCTTACTCAGTAAATATTAAAGATATTAAGGTTATATTATGACAGAATGTTCTTAACATTATTTAAGATGATTTTATGTGGATAACAGTACAAAAATGACAAAAAATTATTTCAGCTGGGTTTTTACAGGCAGGGTCACATATGTGAACAAATGTGTTTTATATATTTGTCCATATTTGAGATTTCTGTTTAGGTTAACTTTATTGAAGACCTATGGGATGCCTGACCTCACAGGTGCGCTTGTGTCTAAATAAGAGCAAAGTCCTACAGCCATATTCCAACATCTAGTGGATAAAAGAGTAGAAGCTATTATAGCAGCAAAAAAGAATTGAATTCCTAAAAATATCCTACATTTCTGAAATTAAATAGTTGAATAAACACATATTGGTGGGACATCCATACTGTACGATAATTGTTTCTCATAGGGCCGTAAGATATTTGTATCGTTTACAGTGGGCGAGTAGTGATTATATTTATTTTTTACATTTTTATTATTATTTTCGTTTATGTTTATTGTTATGAAAATTGTCAAATATTTCATCTTGGGTCTTGCCTGTCCATTAATTTTTAGTTTGTCATGATTAAAATAAAATTCAACAATGAAATATTAAAGATAATAGGGAAATAACATAGGTGTTCCTCCTGAGGAACAGTGACAGGTTAATATAATATGTATAGACATTTTGTAGATGTAGATGCATCTTCTACATGCACTACATAACATCTGTGCAATGTAATGTGTTTACTTATTTTTTATTAATTATTGATTACTATTACAACAGCTTAGGCAAACTTAATACTATCATTTTGTTGCTTGTCTTTTGTTAATTGTCAAGTACAAACATTCTATTATCATGTCAAGCTCCTTTTGTTATTTGTTACTTAAGGTTTGTTACTTAAATATGTTTAAAATTAAATGAAACAGTTTTATCTTTAGACGTCACACAGACTAAATTTTAGGCAGACTGCCCACTTCATTTTTAAATCTTAACAAGCCCTTTCAGTGCTAGAACGGAGCACTTTTCTAAAGGGGATATCCCATGGCAACCAAACTGGCATAAGGATCATTACACACACAACTAAACTTTGACACACACTCAATACACACAAACAGAATGCACACACTCAGTACCGGGGCATCGCAATCGACTCATGTTTGGTAGCTTCGGGCTCTCAGTGTGGTAAAGCAATAATTCTATCAAACTACAGGTCGAAGTTTATTATCTGCAGCTCAATACCAGCCACCGGATCAGCATGCATTGAGATCCCCTCCAGATACGAAGAGAAAAAACGAAAGATCTTTGCCATAGCCGGGACATTGGGTCAGTTTCTTTCGGTTCTGTTGTGAATGAAGGCTCAGTCCAGTAGTTTATATCATTTTTGGATTCATGAGTACACCTATAACTGGTGGCCCTTCAACGTAGCTGCCTGCAGGAGATCATCATTTCTAAAAGGTACAGTTTTTTCCTTTCTTTGTGTGGTTACTGTCATAAGAATGTAATAAGCTGGGAGCCCGAAGTTACGTAGTAAATGAACCTCAGTTAAATTTCGTCTGCTCCTTGTAGGCATGATGAAGAAGAAACACTGGAGTAATTTAAAATACTGATATTAAAATATTAAAAATCTGTGAGTCTGAAGCGGAGTCGAATTATATTTACTTATAATTGCTTACTGTGAATTATCATGGTTTTGATGACAATCTCGTTCTCTGGATGTGTAATGACTGTTTACTAAAAGAAAGCTGTGTTATAGAACCTCTGTTATTATTTTAGTTTTAAGTTTTATTTTCTGATGTTACTCTGCACAAAAAAAAAATCTGTGATTGAAAATCAGGGTTGAATGAAAATAAATATAGATTTTTAAATACATGTAAAACTTTAGTATTGTATTGAAAACTGAGAATATTTTTGTTATTTTGACCAGTTTTCATTTACTGAAAATATATAAATAATATTTTTATTTGTCATTTGAATGAAACGTTGTCAGTATCTCAGAATAAAACAAAAATAATTATTTTAACAAATACATCTAAATAGTAAATTCCGAAAAACTGAAAATAATTTTGGATTGGTCTCTTAATTTTTAGCGTAATAAGTAAGTTGAGTATAATATGCATAGCATATCGCCAGTATGTAACTAAATAATCAATAAATATATTTGACAAGTGTTATATTATTATGTTATATAATTATTATATACTATATCATTTATTATCATATTATATAATTTAATAACCTGTTAACTGTCATCGTTCCTCAAAATGGACAGCTATGTTATTTTCCTATTATCTTTAATATTTCATTGTTCAATTTTAATCTAACAATAACAAACTAAAAATTGTTGGACAGGTATAAGACTCAAGATGAAATATTTAAGAAATTTTCATAACAATAAACATAAACAAAAATAATAATAATAATAAAAAACTGTTACTGTAATTTATTAAAAAAAAGCCTACAAAGAAATTAGAAATTATTTTTAAAGACTTAAAAATTTTGAAAAAATATCTAATATCTAAAAAAGAAAAACAGTTGTTCAGTAGATTTTCATGCGTAGACTCAATTTCTGCTGTGACAGTTATCAGGTTAAATAAATTGTATAAATGGTACAAAATTACATATTCTGCACTATTCTTACTGCTAAATTCAAAGTTCTCTATTTTTCTTTATCTAGCTAAACAAGCAAACTTTCGGAAGGCAATAAACCAGCACTGGATGCTCAGTACTAGTAAAACAGTACTGGACTTGGATTATTAGACAGTATTCCCATAATGGGAAAAACTGGTCAAAGCACGGTGGACCTCAACTCTCCTTCAGATGTTAAGCAGGCAGTCCCGTTTGAAGATCTGGATCTCAACAGTGTTCCCGTGGAGGTGGAGAAGAAGGATGCAGTGCCAGACAGAGGAACCTGGAAGGGCAAGTTTGACTTCCTGTTGTCCTGCGTTGGATATGCTATTGGGCTGGGAAATGTTTGGAGGTTCCCATATCTGTGTGGAAAGAATGGTGGAGGTAAGAGAAGATATCCTTTAAGCCTTATTGTAATGTATAGTAATAACATTGTTATAACCATGTTATAACATGACATATATATTTATTTATCAATCAACAACGTCCCTCTGTCTTTAGCAACAACCCTCACCAAAAATATTTTGCACTGGAAGGCTGTATACAAAACACATATATTTGCATTACTTTGTACTTTTAGGAGCTTTTTTGATCCCATACTTCACTACTCTGGTGTTTGCTGGAATCCCATTATTTCTGCTGGAGACGGCATTAGGACAGTACACTTCAGTAGGAGGGTTAGGAGTATGGAAATTAATACCCATGATGAAAGGTGAGAAATGTGTTAAGTTAGTTAAGTTAAGCTTATTAACTTAAGTATTACTAAGTTAAAAAGACACACAGACAAATGCTGACACAGAGCAAAGCAAAAGCAGACAGACCCTTTCTGAATACATTTTGTTATCATTTGTTAAATGAAATATTTTAAGATTTGACTCTTATGTCAGGTGTAGGTCTGGCTGCCGTTGTTTTGTCCTTCTGGCTGAACATCTACTACATCATCATCATCGCCTGGGCTTTATATTACCTCTTCAGCTCTTTCAAAGCAGTAAGTGTCCATCAAAAATCCACACATTCTTATCTCTGTCTATTCTTTCATGAGACCACCTAACCCTTCATCCAGCATCTGTTCATTTTTATCAATGCTTTATTCAGTCACCATCTGCTCATCACTCGATACACACACAAATTTATTTTAATCAACGGAATTAATGGAAGCAAGGCAGTGGGAAATCTGCATCAGAATTTAGCATAGGAATAACATCATATCCTATTTTATCGTATAATCCTACAGTTCTCAATCATAAAAAGCCAGATGGCACATCACAACAGTGTGGTAGGACTTTTACTAGTGTGATGTTCACTCAGGGACATCCCTTCATGTCACACATCTATACAGTTGTATAAAAATAGCCAGATGTTTTATAGACATCATGTTTCAAGAAGACGTATACACCTTAGATTCTTGAGTCTAGTGTCTCCTAATATTTGTAAGTCGCTTTGGATAAAAGCATCAGCTAAATGCCTAAATGTAAATGTAAATGTAAATATTATCATATTTAAAAAAATATTAATATCTTTGAAGATTTAGGACATGGCAACCACTTTTTCAGGCATCTAATAGCATTGTGCACATACAGTAAGCACATGATCGTACAGAAAATATTCAATTTAAACATTAATATAATTTGTATTCAGTTCTGTAGTCTGCCATTGTCGTTGAATACACAATGTGTGCACATGACATCACTGCATTCACAAATATGCGTAGTTTACATGGAGACGATAATGGTATTGTTTTCAAAAACTTGCATTTTAAAACCCATTTTTAAAAGTTTGCATTTTCATGCCCAATAAATTTTATCGTGTAAATGAACGGCCAAAAAAGTTTACTTTTTAAATGAAAATAGCGTGGTGCAAATATGTGGATCATTATTGGTTATCAAGTTTATTAGCAATTTTGCTTGTTTTTAAAAAGATTCATATTCGGATGTCTCATTTCACATACACCTTTAGACTTTCTATATTTATTTAAAAAAGTAATCTCTTATCTTACCTATGAGCCAGGACTGCTCCCTCAAAAGAAAAAAAGGTGAATAATGGGCTTCAGTTTATTATACATTTTCTCATTTTAAATAAAACAACTCTAGACATTGATTTTTTTTCATTGCACTTTGACTCGATTATAATTATACGCTACATTAGCTTTCACCATCCATGTCTATTTGGCCCAGCGAATTCAATTACATTTGTTCTGGGCTTTTCAAAAAATTTCTCAAAGTCTGCTCAGAACTGCTTCTTTTTGCAAGCTTTCTCTTCCTTCCTCTTTCTCTCTATCTCTCTCCGCCCCTTGAGCCCCTTAAGCTCTTTGTGGGTCTGTCTTTTGGTGTGGAGAGTGTTTTAAAAGGCTCCACAGAACAGTCGAATAATAACTGTCTGTTTTGTGCAGAGTGAAGTGCAGATTCTGCACACTGTGCCATGGGAATAAAAGCTCTCCTATTAAATGCGAAACTCTCAAACAAAACTAGACTTTGTTTTATTAATACATTTTGCTGCCTTTTATAATTTGTGTTTATTTCATTAGCCATTTATTGCTTTACTCATTTACTTTGGGTTACTGGGTAACTGTATTCCTGATTTGGGTAATTGTATTCCTTTTTTGTTCAATACACACTCTCTCTCTCTCTCTCTCTCTCTCTCTCTCTCTCTCTCTCTCTCTCTCTCGTCTTTTTGTGTTTCTTTAGGAATTGCCATGGCAAACTTGTGATAACCCTTGGAACACTGACCGCTGCTTTTCCAACTACAGTCTTATGGACACCACCAACCTGACCAGTGCAGTAAATGAATTCTGGGAGTGAGTAAAAATATGTACTTTACATTAAATAGATATATAATATTATATTTTAGTATAAAAACACATGCTAAAAACACTATGTTTGCGGGTGATGTGAGTCAAAATTTGTTTTTATTCCATCATTTCCAGTTTGGTCTTTACTATAATCTACTATAAAAATAACAAAATGACATTGAAAAACCATCCAAGGCCATCAAAAAATATATTTGCGTTAGCAATTTTTCAACCTCGTGTCAATTGAAAATCCTAAATGAAAGGAACAGCATGAAATATGTTTGTTCACGATGTTCTTTTCCACACAAAAATATTATACAGTGACCAGAAACTGTTAAGCTCTAAAAGGTAAAGTACAACACAAGTATTTTGTATGACTTATGGATATATATTAATGTATTTAAAGTGTTCTAAAGGCTAACAATAGCTTTCAATTGCTGTTGCCATTTCACCCTGATCAGTCACAGTTCACTTGTCTTCAAATCTGGATTTGTACGTGTGCCAATGTGATCTGATGAAAGACAGAGATGACTTATCTTTTTATCTTATTTAGTTCAAGTTATTACCAATATATGTTTTTTCTCTGTAGGAGAAACATGCATCAAATAACAAATGGTTTGGAGGAACCAGGGGAATTGCGCTGGCCGTTGGTGGGAACGCTGGCGCTGTCCTGGATTCTTGTATATTTCTCAATCTGGAAAGGCGTGGAGTGGACTGGGAAGGTGATCGACAACACTTTTTTTATTACTCTAAAACAAAAAATTAGATTTTTTTGGCTCTTTCACTGCTTCCACCACATATCTGATTTCCTTTATTTATTTATTTATACTTTTACTTTTGTACTAGTCTCCTTTTATCGCTTAGAGGTTGTTTAGAGGTTGTTTATTTTCTAGAATTTTTAAGTGCACTGTAAGTACACATATTTTAAAATAAGGTTCAACCAGATGACAACACTAAACGTTAAAATAATTGTGAACACAAAGTAAAGGTTTAGAGCCGTACTATTTATGTTAATAGCACAGTGCAGATATATCAAAACTATCAAACATCGCACCAAACACTTTTGGTTTTAGCGACCAATCAGCCTGGACCACCAGCATTAGCTCAGCCAATAGCATGAGTAGAAATAACAGTTCGCTTTTAAGCACTATAAAGACATTAAGTCTTGTCTTGACACTAATGTTTAATCAATATAAATTGTCTTTACTAAGGAGAAAGAAAAATCACCCTTATTATTTTCTCATTTTCTGAGGATAAGTGAATTTAATCTACTGCACAGGGAGGAAAATACATTTTCAGCAGTATAGGGCCTTGACGGACACCACTAATTACTGACAATCATTATGCTACACATGTCATGTTTCTATAACCTTCAAACAGAAATAACTGAAAGCATTTTATTAACATGTTACGTAGTTGTCCCTACAGCCTTAAAAATGATTCTTTTTTTGTAATTTGTCATCCTCCTCAGGTGGTGTATTTCTCTGCCACCTATCCATATTTTATGCTCTTCATCCTGTTCTTTCGTGGGGTCACTCTTCCTGGGGCTAAAGATGGCGTCCTTTTCTACATTACCCCAGACTTCAAAAAACTTTTAAAATCAGAGGTAGTCTGTCTCAGTTGAATTTAGCAGCAAGTATGTATTAGGACTGCCAATCGATTGCAAGTTTTAAATGCATTAATTACACAATATGGGCAATTCCATGCAAATGTCATCAAGATATGTTTTTAGCAAAGGTTTACACCATACTGATCACTAGTTGTCAGAAACTTAACCATGCATCAGTTATCAAAATATGTGTTATTTGCAGGTGGGACAGGTGGAACATGTAAAAATTGAAAAGAGTATTTAAGATTTTTTCCCCCCATATTATTCATATTCTGATCTTCTTTGGTGCTGGCCAGAGCTCTTTATAATTTATTAAAACCAACCCGTAGGCTAGCTATGCAACTGGACATAACCGGCGTTAACGTGAATATTTATGTGTGTTTATGTTTGTTTCTTTCTGGTTCACTCTCGCGATGTTTTTATTCGCGCTGGTGATATGAAAAACAAATAACCTTCGGATGTCTTAATGCTCAATCACCATTTAATTCTGCAAGTTTTCCGTCATGTTGGATAAAACTACTATTGCTGCCCTGTACCCGTTGTGGAAGTCCCAAATACGCCGAAAAATCAACCGCTGACATGTTGTTAACATTGACGAGACCACAGGAGGACATTATTCATTACATTACTCCGTTATAAGAAACCGGCGGCAGCAACCACCAGGACTGCATACAGCTTAACTCTATACCTTTTTGCAGACATACCTCATTTAATTTTTCAATCAATTAAATGAGAAAAAACAAAGACAATAGTTGAGCAATTGTGTTTAAATTTACGTATGTATTTAAGAGCAAGAAATGACAAGAAAACCACAGTTAAACTTACTAAATTAAACATGTTAAGTAAAACGACAAAATAGTATTTGTTTGTAAAAATAAATAATGTTAGCTTTATTTACAAGTTCAAAAACATAATTTATTACAGTGTATGATAATATAATAAAATAAAGTGGTTCAGATTGTATATATATATATATATATTACAGTATAGTATTTGTTTTATTAAGAGTGTTAAGCGATTGGGAATGCAATGGTGTGGCGTCATCACGCCCCTATAATTTGCATGAAACCACATACGTAAAAACGTGCAATTTCTTGAGAAAAAAAACGTACGAATTTCACCAAAGTTTTTATATATTTACAAAGTATGAAATATATTTTATACTGTATATATAAATACTATAAATCTACCGTCATGTAAATACTAACGGCAAAAGGGTAGTATATATATCAAGAGTTAACACATATCTTTTGGTACGGTGTGGGCTTTTAGTCCGCGAAGGAACGATGGCGCGCTCCTTCCCTCCGTAGTGCCACAGATTAAGACTAGTTGCCTGTCACACGCTACTTACAGGTGACTGAAGGTAGCTCGTCATAGGCTACTAGCCGTGTCTGAGACAGAGGCTCTCAATGTTTTTCCATTCAGGATCCATTTAGTTTTATACTACGGGGCAGTTGAATGCTTCATTATGACCGACAAAGTTATGTATTACTTTTCAGTTAATGCACACCTATGAATATTTCTAGGTCTGTCGACCGCAATACTGTTCTATATCACTTTGCCAAGGGGCGGAACCAGCAACCGCACTGCCCACTCTGCTCGTAATTGCATTTTAAAAAAACGAAAATAGCTTATCAAATACTGATCTAGGAGAACCTCTATCATGCCTATACGATAATCTTCGTCCGCGAAATTCTCGCGACACTCACTGGGCATTGATAGGCATCGCGAGAGTTTACCAAGTTTCCAAAAATAGCGCTGTACAGCGCAGCCTTCGGTGTTTCAATCAACTTCAACACTTCAACACATCCTATCAGCTAAGTTATAACATCAGAAAAATTATTATTTAATTTGTTTAAAGATAAGTGTCAATTCAGCGCAGTTTTATCAATGTCTTGTGTAAACAGAAGTTAGGAAGCAGTTAGCTTTGCATTAGCTGATTTACATGCTTAGAACTAATTCTCCCGTTATCTCGCGAGTTTAAATGTTTTGCTTCAGCGTATTCATGTCAGACAGTCATTGAAAAGTGAGAAAAATGTCACATCCATAATGCTGGAATTGTCCATATGCTGCTTTATTCAAATGCATGTTTGATACTAAGCTGTTTAAAATCGATGTCCTATTACAGCATATAAATCCTTACAACCAGAGAAATGTATTTTATATCCATCTTTGGTTTTCTTTTCTCTCAGGTGTGGCTGGACGCTGCCACTCAAATTTTCTTCTCATATGGTCTAGGTTTAGGCTCTCTTATTGCTCTGGGCAGCTACAACACCTACAACAATAATGTCTACAGGTAAGAGCTGTTTGTTTCTCTCCAACGACACTGAAAATATATAATTGGGGCTTTAACTTGCCATGCAATCTGATCTCCATCAAATGATGCTTCAGAAGTGTATATTTACATACATATTTATACATTTGGCAGAGGCTTTTATCCAAATGCATCTAATGCATCCGTCATGCATTAGAGCTGCACTTTATTTACTACATCATTATGTGTGATGACTAAAAGTGTGTCTGAAAAATGTAACAGCCTGTAAACAAATGAACTAAAAAATGTCTCCAACTAATTAAAACATTGGTTTGGATTTAATGCATTTGGCAGATGCTTCTAACCAAAGCAACTTATAGGGCATATTTAATTTATGTCTTTCCTGGGAATCAAACCCATGACCTTTGTTTTTTCTAACGCAATGCTCTACCAATTAAACAGTTATGTACAGTTACAGTTACAAATACAGTCATTTTTGGTCTATTAGACATTGATTGGATTCTTGTTTATTTTATAGAGATTCTGTCATTGTGTGCTGCATAAATTCCTGCACCAGTATGTTTGCCGGTGTCGTCATATTTTCCATCGTGGGCTTCATGTCGTACATCACAAAGAGACCCATTGAAGAACTGGCTGCCTCAGGTAATACATCATTATTGTCAGTTGTTGTAAAAGTATGAAAGTGGAGTTATGCTGATGCTTGAGGATGTTTATGGTTTAAATTTAGGCCCAGGTTTGGCGTTTTTGGCCTATCCACAGGCTGTTACCCAGCTGCCAATGTCTTCGCTCTGGGCTATACTCTTCTTTTCTATGCTTATGATGCTTGGGTTGGATAGTCAGGTAAAACACACACACACACACACACACACATACACACACACACACACTAATTCTCACACAAACCTATTTGCATTTTTAAATAAACATAATAAATATACACAAATACACAATCACTAATAGACTGCCACAGGTCATTACATTATTATTGTCGGTTGTTGTGAAAGCAAATAAATAGAAAATAAACACACAATAGTTGTTTCATTGTTCTTGTTTTAACAGCCATTACATTAGAGTAATTCAGAGCAAACAAATGTTTTTTCGGCCATAAAGAGTAGCATAAAAAGTACATTTATGTTCTTAAATTTACCATTTAAAAATTTAAATGTAATATAAAATTGTCTTAACTTCATATTTTTTATGTGATGTTCATATATTTTGAACCTGTTAACTGTTTCACAGGAGGAACACTTAGGTTATTTCACTATTCACTTTAATATTTTATGGTTAAATTCTAATCTAATCATGACAAACTATATTTTGATGTAAATGTCTAAGAATAACGTAAGAGTAACGTAAGATTAACGCAAGAATAACGTAAGAATATAACAATTTTCATAACAATAAACATAAAATAAAAAGTGATAAAAATGTTAATCGAATTTGTAAAAAATAACTAAAATTGAAAAACTTGTGGATTGGATGGTGCATTTTCTTATGTATGGTCAATATGTGCAGTGACAGTTAACCAGTTAAATAAACAAACCGATAACATCTACATCAGTGTTTTAATAAAAACTGAGATGTTATGTATTTATGTGATTTTAGCCATGAATAACACTGCATATCATATTGTACATCACCTCTCTATGTCAGTTTTGTACAGTGGAGGGCTTCATAACTGCCTTGATTGATGAATATCCCACAGTCCTGAGGAAGAGAAAGAAACTGTTCATCCTCATTGTCTGTATGATATCCTTCATCATCGGCTTTTCCAACATCACCCAGGTAAATACAGCATTTCTGAAAACCTCTCTGCTTTATTCAGTGTTTTCATGTAATCTCACTGTGTGTATGTTGTTTTTCAGGGCGGATTGTATGTGTTCAAATTGTTTGACTACTACTCAGCCAGTGGAATGTGTCTCCTGTTCCTTGTATTCTTTGAGACAGTCTCCATTGCCTGGTTTTACGGTATATCTCCTTATAAGAAAACAGGGTTAAGACTTTATCTTTACACATTAAGTTTTATATATAAAACATAATAGTGACAAAGACGGCCAAGCTTTAAAATAACAAAACATCATAAAGTATGATAAAGGTTGGGTGCTAAATTAGTTTCCTGAAGAACAGAATAGCTTTGTTATTCATTAAAAATCTTTATTTAAATCTTTATTAATTCATTATCATTTTTTCTGGGTTTGATCCACAGAATATTTGGTGATAATTCCTGGTATCAAATTTTTTCATTCTTCAGGGGCAGATAAATTTTATGAAAACATAGAAGATATGATTGGTTATCAGCCCTGTGGCTTCTGGAAATACTGCTGGACTTACTTTACTCCCATAATCTGCTTGGTAAGTACATCTGCAAACAATGAAAATTATAATCCTTGTTGCACATTTACGTTACATTCGACTGTAAGATATTAAAATTGAGCATTTTACTCCTGTCTGTTGTGTTTGTAGAGTGTATTCACGTTTAGTGCCATTGAAATGAATCCTTTGACTCTGGGGAAGTATGTGTACCCGGCCTGGGGTCAGGGCATTGGATGGCTTATGTCTCTCTCCTCTATGGTTCTTATACCTGGATATATCATCTATATGTTCTTCACCACCAAAGGCAGTATCCGACAGGTAAGACCTCTGATTGGATTAAGAATTCTGATTGCAAACTTTATTTTTATGCATGTGATGTACACACATACTGTATATTACATTGCTTGTGTTTGGAGCTGGTATAATCCAATAATGCATAAAAGTTTTCTTTCTTTCTTTCTTTCTTTCTTTCTTTCTTTCTTTCTTTCTTTCTTTCTTTCTTTCTTTCTTCCTTTCTTCCTTCCTTCCTTCCTTCCTTCCTTCCTTCCTTCCTTCCTTCCTTCCTTCCTCCCTTCTTTCTATCCTTGTCTTCTTTCTTTCTTCCTTCCTGTTTTCTTTCTTTCTTTCTTTCTTTCTTTCTTTCTTTCTTTCTTTCTTTCTTTCTTTCTTTCTTTCTTTCTTTCTTCCTTCCTTCCTCCCTTCTTTGTATCCTTGTCTTCTTTCTTTCTTCCTGTTATTCTTCTTTCTTTCTTTCTTTCTTTCTTTCTTTCTTTCTTTCTTTCTTTCTTTCTTTCTTTCTTTTCTTTCTTTCTTTTCTTCTTCTTTCTTCCTTTCTTCCTTCTATCCTTTCCTTGTTCCTCCTTCTTTCTATCCTTTCTTTCTTCTTTCTTCCTTTATTCTTCTTTCTTTCTTTCTTTCTTTCTTTCTTTCTTTCTTTCTTTCTTTCTTTCTTTCTTTCTTTCTTCCTTCCTTCCTTCCTTCCTTCCTTCCTTCCTTCCTTCCTCCCTTCTTTCTATCCTTGTCTTCTTTCTTCCTTCCTGTTATTCTTCTTTCTTTCTTTCTTTCTTTCTTTCTTTCTTTCTTTCTTTCTTTCTTTCTTTCTTTCTTTCTTTCTTTCTTTCTTTCTTTCTTTCTTTCTTTCTTTCTTCCTCCCTTCTTTGTATCCTTGTCTTCTTTCTTTCTTCCTGTTATTCTTCTTTCTTTCTTTCTTTCTTTCTTTCTTTCTTTCTTTCATCCTTGTCTTCTTTCTTTCTTCCTATTATTCTTCTTTCTCTCTTTCTTTCTTTCTTTCTCTCTTTCTTTCTTTCTTTCTTTCTTTCTTTCTTTCTTTCTTTCTTCCTTCCTTTCTTCCTTTCTTCCTTCTATCCTTCCTCCCTTCTTTCTATCCTTGTCTTCTTTCTTTCTTCCTGTTATTCTTCTTTCTCTCTTTCTTTCTTTCTTTCTTTCTTTCTTTCTTTCTTTCTTTCTTTCTTTCTTTCTTTCTTTCTTCCTTTCTATCCTTCCTTCCTTTCTCCCTTCTTTCTATCCTTGTCTTCTTTCTTTCTTCCTGTTATTCTTCTTTCTTTCTTTCTTTCTTTCTTTCTTTCTTTCTTTCTTTCTTTCTATCCTTCCTTCCTTCCTTCCTTCCTTCCTCTCTTCTTTCTATCCTTGTCTTCTTTCTTTCTTCCCTCCTCCTATTCTTCTTTCTTTCTTTTATCCTTCCTTCCTTCCTTCCTTCCTTCTTTCTATCCTTGTCTTCTTTCTTCCTTCCTTCCTTTTTTCTATTCTCCTTTCTTTCTATCTTCCTTCTATCTATATTCCTTTCCTTACCTCCTTCCTTCCTTCCTTTCTTTATCCTTCCTTCCTTCCTTCCTTCTTTTAATCCTTCCTTCCTTTCCTCCTTTCTTCATTCTATCCTTTCTTTCTTCTTTCCTTCTCTTTATTTTCCTTCCATACTTCCTTTCTTTCTTTTTATCCTTCCTTCATTTTTGTCCTTTCTTCATCCAATCCTTCCTTTCTTCCTTCCTTCCTTCCTTCGTTCAATTCTTCCTTCCTTCCATATTTACTTCCTTTCCTTCCTTCAAACAATATATTATCATTCTGAGTTTATTAAAATTTCTAAAACAAAATTATTGTTTTAGTTAAAATTATTATTATTTTATCCAGTTATGTTAAAGTGCAGTAATTGTATTGGTTTGTGTCTGTCTTTCTCAGCGTTGGCACAAGATGACCCGACCCACTGAGGATAAAGCCCCAGACACCAATGATCTCACGCAACAATCCTCACAAACAGGAAGTACGGGTGAGGCTTCGGTCTGACATCATTTCCTCTCTTCTGTACAATGGCTGGTAAGGACAGTGGCAAAATCAGTTTTCTATTCCAGCTGACTTTCCTTGTTGGAAAAACGCTGAAAAGCAGTCTGAAAGGAACCACGCACATGTGACTGTTATTCTCTGTTTTGTCTTTTCAGCCCTCTTTAACGTTGCCTTTTGCTTTGCGTGATATGTAAAGGCTTCTTTAACAATCAAATTTCATTCACTGTCAGTATCAAGAAATAATCCAACCAGTTGGTAAGCTATTGATTGAACAAAGGCTATTATCCCCCCTTTAACTGTTGAGTTCCTATTTTTTACTAAATGTCTTTGTTTGGTTATGTTTAAAGGCCTTGTCTTGTCACAAAATAAAACATAGCTAGAGGAAATACATTACCATTGCTGAACAGATGTAAGAAATGTTGTGTATGTAAACCTGGAATGATTAGTATACACTGTAGTTCATGCATAATGTACACAAATGCAAAAAAGATTTTTTTATCTTTTTATGTTCAGGCATCTTAAGTTTCACAATCGGTCTCAATTTTAATCACATTTTGTCTTCACCATTGCATTTTAAATGGTTCTGTGGCATGACAAAATACAAATTTTCTAAAATATATACAAAATGCAAAATAAAAAAAATGCTAATATCCTAAAAATGCTTTAGGTCTGTAATTAATTACATACAGAGATAACAAAATTATATAATTAAAATAATTATTAATTAATTTGAGCTAATTAATTTAGATCAAATTTCATTTCTGAAATTTAAGCTTAGATTAGAAAGTTTTTTTTGGTTTACAAGTTTGTTATGTAAGGATGCTTTTTTTGCAAAACATTTAAACGAAAGTTTTTAAAACAAAGAAAGTTTATCCAAAAATATAAAATAATATATGTATAGTTATTATTTGCTCACCCTTGTGTTGTTCTTTAGCTGTATTAGCCCAGTTTGGATTTTTCATACACATTATATGTACATATAGTGTAAATCATAAACAATAATTTTCATTTTTGGGTGATCTATTCTTTTAATAAGAATGTTTTATTTTTACACGTTCAGCTAACCTCCTTTTTACAACATACAGTATATAATCCTTCTAAATATGGTGTCTGGTTTGTTCAAGATCTGTAAACATTGTTACCAAAGCTATAATTTGTTTTATTTTGATTGTTTGATTTTATTCTTACTAGTCATTAATTTGTATATCAATAAAAGCAAAGAAAAGTGAATGTGAGATGTCATTGCTAGCCCATGCCTTACTAATTAAGGTACAGGAATACATTATTTTTTACATTATTCTCCTAAAAACATAATAAGAACTCTATTACACATCTAATTAGCATGGGGTGGGGGTGTTTTGACTGGTAAGCATGGCTGAATGGGAATGCTAACAGACAGCTCTCTCCAGGTAATATAATCCATCTTGGTTAGGGACACAAATCCTTCAACTTCAATCAGCATGTGAGGGACCTCTGGGAAAACAGAGCTCCTTGGTGGCTCAGGGCCCTGACTTTAATACATGTTAATGAATCACAGCAGATCACACATGATAGAGTTTGTCATGTTACCTAATGTTAGAAAAGTATGTGATTTGAAATGTTAGTAATTAAACATGAAGTATGTCACCACTATGACCTTACCTTATTCTCGTCATTGACATACTGTACCATTCCAGCAACAATACCACATCCAACAGTCCAGTGATTCTGAACTACGACGGAATATCCATGTATATGAACAGTGATTATGGTAATTAGGCAGATTTTGTAAACTCATTGATTTGTATTACCTTTCCCAAGTCTTGAAAACACAAACGGACCACTTATGTAACCTGTAAAAACACACCGGCAGAAGCGCCAGGAGGACCTTGAGACACGTTTTTTTTTACAAAGAGCAGTTCTCTGAGGAACCATTAACAGTCCTGGCAGTTCTTTTAGGATCTTATGGGATCCTTAAGGCACTTTAAATTCAGGATCTTTTAATTTTTAGAGTGTATGTCTAAAATAGGTTACATTTTAAAACAAGTGCCTAATGTCTAATTTAAAGAGCTTCTAATGTCACATGCCAGTTCTAGTTGTCTTGAACGTGACATCATGAAATAGGTTTGACCGTCACCACCAATCAAAATCCAGACTTCGTTTATACATAAGGTGTGAACTTTTTACACGGTCCCTAACCCACCATTTTTTTCTATGTATTTGACAGATTTGCTATTGCGTTTATGTATTTGGCAGATGCTTTGAATAAGCGACAATGCATAGTATACATCACTTATTCTTGTGCTGCTACAGAAATCTCAGTTTAGCACAAAGCAAAACATACATACAAAACATACAACATACAAAACATTAAGACGTGTCATTGCCTGCCTGCATCCCACATTTCACATCTGGTGAATTGTGAAGATGTCCTTGTGCAGCATTAGCCAGTATAAGATCTAAGGTTGGTATAGGATCATAGACTTTGGTAAAGAAATGTAAAGAAATGCAAATGAACACTTATCTGTTGGTTTCAATATCATTAGCATATAGCATTAGTGAGTGAAACATTGCTAAAGCCTAAAAATTTTCAAAACCAGGGTGATGCACAAGTTATCTGGCTTTCTTTTTTCATCACCTTACCACCAACTCCCTCAGGGGCTAAATGCAGAAATATATAAAGAGTACAATATCTACTCGAAAATGACATAGAAAAGAAACTTGTTGTAATAATTGTATCATTTACTGTAGCAATTATCCTTTATTTGCCAGATTAGGGAATAATTCATACATTTTTAAAAATTAAGATCCCTGTGTCAGCTTTGGGTTGCTGCAGGTCAGATGTTTATGAGTAGTTTACCTAAAATGAAAAATCTGTTATTAATGTACTCACCTTCACATTTTTCTGAATCCATTTGCTATACAGGGAACATGAGGAACCTTTTACATAAAATTCATAGTAAACATATCTGTCCAGCTGCACAAAAGATATAAAAAATAATAAACGTCACATTATCAATCCACAATATGTGCATCAACTTTACAGAAGACAAACAACAGCTTTGTGTGAGAAACAGCCCAAATGTAAAGTATTATTCACCAAAAAATTCAAAAGTATGTGATTGTAAAGTATGATTTTTTTTGTAAGCTTTCATTATGTTGCTATGTACAGTATATGTAATTTATGTATTTCAAAATTAGTGTCAATTATACTCGCAAACTGCCACAAAATTGCATATATAGGTATGTCTTTGGCATTCCGCAAAATTGTAGATTGTGCTTTTCTGTTGGGAACAGGTTATGAAAATGCTGCAACTTTTAAATTCATTTTACATATTTGAGTTCACTCACCTTGGTCGGCGAAAACATTTGGGTCTGTTAATCATTCTATGGCATACTATAATGCATATAAAACAATTTCTTAAAGCAGATGACATTTAAGGGTGATATTTTACTTTGTAAGAAGGGTAAAAGATTGGAGCATTTTTGATGAAAGAAACAGGGTGGCTCATTTATTTTGAAGGATTGGCTGATGTTCGATCGACAAGCCATGACATGATAAATCTGGAGAGATTTGTGTATTTGCTACACCAAAAGCAACCAGTGTATTTCATCTCAAATTATTACCATACATGGAATAACGATACAGTGAAAAGAGGAAGAGAAGATCAGATTGGGAGCTCCAAACAGCAGCAATATAATTATGAAACAAACATTGTATCCTATATGAAAACAGAGAAAAATAGACACACAGCTATATATGACACGTCAATGGTTTTACGATTAATACAGGCCTAGTAAAGCTTAAAGTCAACATGAAATCAAATTATTTCGTGTTCCTAGTCTAACGTTTGTCCTGGTTGCGTTACTTAACGCCGTGTGGACTTCTGGTTAGTGTTACACAATAGCTAAACAGCTCTTTTTCCATTGCTTTAAGCCACTGATTTCAATTACAAAGCAAGTAAAATCTTTTCAACAGTTAACATAGTTTTTAAAAACATCAATGTAATAAAAAATTTACAATAGCAAATTAGCAAGTAAAATAAGGTGGGAATTCAATTTCATGTTGACTTTAAAGGTTATGTAGATGACAATGGCTGCAGTTAACATTAACCAGAGCTAATTCATTGCTGATTTATATGTTGATATATGATAGCTACATACAAGCAAAACAAAAATAAACAAAGCTATTGTTGTATCACGGTTTCCATTCAGCTGAAAACAAAAGATCAACCCAGACAGACATTCAGGTTAAAGTGTTTTGTGCCAACAATGTGCATCTCGTTTGATGTTTCAAGTGTCACTTGGCTCGCGGAAAAGTTCAAACAAGAGTTAGAATAGTCAAACGGCAGAAGTAGTTTGATAGTGCTGATGGTGTTTCTTTTGGGCGTTCTATATAGTTGTGAATAAGGTAGAGACAGCATGTTACACAGTCACGTGATGCCAGTGGTGCAATATTCTGCCATCACTCGATCAACTTGTAAAATGTCAGATAACATACAGTGTGTCCAGAGATGTTTGCTGGGATCAAATGGCCTCTTCGCAAAGGCCTTATACGTTCCAAGTTGCTACATAAAGTTCAAGTACAAGCGTTACAATGTCTCAGTCTTCTTTCAGGTACTCTCTGGAATTCCTGAGCGTGAGAACAATAGCCGGTGCATTGGCTGTTATTGGCTCTTCTTTTGACACTGAGCCAGATACGTTGCCAGAAACTGAAGGCCCTTTCAGATGACTTGGGTCACAGCTAAATAAAAGCATCAAACATCATGGATAGTGAAATAGAAAGGCGACTTATTGGTTTTAAGGTAGCAAGACAGTTGGTATACATAGTAAACAAAATAGTGAAGGAAAAACATTTTTTTTTTCATCTTGGAACGGAATCAAATTTCTCACGATTATTGCATCAAAAAAGCATTTGTATCAGCTTTCCGCTTTGTGTTGATGATCCTAACTGACCATGATTTGTCCTCATTGACACCACCAATGCAATCAAATGTCATGCAAAGTGTCCATTTGCAAAAAGTCAACAACAAATTAGGTTAAAGTACAAATATTTAAATGTTCAACGTTTTTAACATTTTAATGCTTAGTTTAATGCATTGGGGAAAGTTGACGCAAGTCATGTGAAAGGCCCTTAGTATTATTCAGTTTGCACACACATATATAAGTTAAAAAGAGTAAGACATTTTTAAAGACAGGTGATTATGAAATAATTCACATTTTACAGGAATACAACATTGGCCACATAAGAAATGTAGGAAGAAATAGTTATTAAGCAAATGGTAAAGCGTAACGTCTTCTAAACCTAGAGAGAATCTAAATCTAAATGATCGCTGTTATAAGCACAAATTCTTGCTCTAGCCCTAAGCAACAGTGCAAAAGTCCATGGTGGAGGGTGTCCTCATTTTGGCACATATTGACACTTTTTCAGTCAAATGCACACACACACACACACGTTTGGTTTTTATACACTGTGGGGACTCTCCATTTTTTACTGTTTTAAATAAGCATCATTTAATATGTATATAGGACACATCAGATGAAAATGAAATAGATCTATTCTATCTATTTGAATAAAATCACCTTCAAGCCAATTCCAGAGTCTCTTGGGATCAAAAGTTTAAAAACACACTTTGGGGAATATGGAAAATGTTGAATATCTTGGAAAAATATGTTTTTTAATTTAGTACTGTCCTGAACAAGTTATCTCAAATAGGAAATGTTTACAGAAAGTTAACAATAACTTAATTTCTTAAAAATAACCCAGTTCAAAAGTTCAAGTACACCTATTTCTTAATACGTTACAATGTTACCTGAACAATCAATGACAGTTTTTATGTTTTGTGATAGTTGTTTAAAGTTTTTTTGTTTGATCTAAGCCATTAAACTGTTCACTGGTCTCAAGAAAAATCTTCACAGATTTTTAGTATTTTCTGCATATTTGACCTCTGTCCAGCATTGACTGTATGATGTTGAGATTCACCTTTTCACGTTTAGGACAATTGAGAGACTCATACACAACTATTACAAAACATACAAACATTCAGTGATGCTCAGGATGGCAAGACGATTTATTAAAAGTCAACTTTTGGACAGGGTGACCAGTGTAAATTGTTATTATTTTGTTTAAATATCTTATTGTTTCATTTAGTAATGTCCTTATGGTAGCTAAAAAATACATACATGTTTCTCAGAAGATCACAATTTATACCAATTATCAACATCTATGCCTTGCCTTCCTGAGCATCGCTGAATTTAATTATGTAAAAGTAAAACGGTAAAAGTAAAGTAAATTGTTTTACATGACCATCAAAGAATTTTAACTAAAGTATGTTACCGAAAAGAAGACCCTAAAGAATCATACTAACTGGAAAATTAGCTGATTTTAGATGTCCCCTTTAAAAATCAATTAGATGATTAAGACTTTTATCATCATTGTAGAGACGCTTTGTCCCCACAATGTATAGAAATCTATTTAAACACACACACAAAAGAGACACATCAGTAAGATAAAAGCCAAACGGGTGATATTACACACCAGCATCCGCACAAAAAGCAGGTATCAGTGAAACTGAAACAAATGTTGTGGGGTATCATATTTTTTGTGAAATAATTTCATCTATAACAAAATGCACCAGAGAAATCCTTCCAAGGACAAGTATACTCAACAACATAACCTCAGTGAAATCTCAGAAATAGTTATATAAATTTGTTAAAACTACGCAAGGTTTGAAAATACATAGCAGATAATTAAATCTTATTGGTTGCTTCACATATCTGCAAAGTCAGTTAGATATTTATATATTTTGCATTTATGTCAGTTATTTAAATATATGCATATAGATAGCATTTTTTCATTGATTTCCTTCGTGTGTATATACATATATAGATAAATATGGTCAAAAGTGCCCCTATAGTGTCTTTTAACTATGTTGTTTTTAACCCTACATTAGGCTATGAGAGCCACTTGCGGTCCTCTGCAGTGCAAGATGGGAATCTGGGGGTATATATTGATGAGGGTGGTTATATGGGGGTGGTGGTGGAGGTAGGGGAGGCTGTGAACCGTCTTTTCCCCCCTGGTTGTTTCCCCCATCTGGAGAACACACTGGCGTGGAGACCACGGACTGGATGAGCTGGTGATGAGTGGGGCTCTGGCTGAGGAACGTCTCCAAGCGTCCATGACCTCCTTTGTCCAAGACGATGACCTTGACGATTTGCTGGCACTGGATAAGCGTGTCAGGTCGTATCTCGGCCAGGGCCAGGGGCTGGTGGGAGTGCGAGGGTGTGGGGCTGGCACATTGCAACGGAGGCTGCTGGAAGAGCTCCCTCTGGTGGTTGAGAAGAGCGGCAGTCTCAGGGCTCTGCGGTGCCGCGTTGAGCTGGTACGTCTGAAGCCTGTTGTGAATTGACACCTAGTTTAGAAAACAGTCAGAGATAGCATCATATGTTATAAGACTGTCCTCCTACCGCCGTCAGCCCTCCGGTGAACACACATCACAATAGACATGCGCAAGGTGGTGGGTTTGGGCGTGGCACAAAGGGGTTTGCTTGGTGTGGGTAGTTGGAATCAGGGAGAAGTGCAAGTGGAGGGGTTTTGGGATTGTGTGCTTGTTGTTTCTAAGGTGTGTGGTGATTATGAAGAGGACACTGAGGGCTCCTGTGTCTCCCTTGGAAACTACTATTGCGTTATAGGATAAGGAGAATGTAGAACCATCAAGGAAGGAAGGGGGGATAAGGGGTTGAGGAGGTTCAACGGGAAGGGAATAGGGTAGCTGGACATCTACAGACAACACAAACCACTATTACTACTGCTCATGGTTAGATATTTGAACAACTCTAAGTTTTAAACTTTGGCATGTAACTTATAACTGCTATGGACATTAACTATATGACATCTTAAATTGTGTGCTGTGCTATTACATTTATAAAGGATTTGATTGATAATTTTAAGTGCCGAGTCTTTCTGGTTTACATTAAAGGATGGACCTATACCTTTTGTTTTGGACTAAGACTAAAGTTTGAACTGTTTTGACATGAATACTAAGCATCGATATAGCACTGCCAATAACAACTCAGTAACAATATACCAATGACAGCACTGGCAAACATCACATTTTCTTCTAACTTCAGTTGACAAGTCAAGTTGCCCATCTCAACCTGGGATACAATGATGTAACTTGCAGCTTAGCTACCATAGTACGATGCATTGTCAGAAAAAAGTTGAGAGTCACAACTTAAAACCACAATAATTTTGTTGCACTTCCATCGTTCAAACCACATTGGTTCAACAGAATAGGTAATGGCGTCACATATGTGGTGAAGTAAATAACAAAACATGGCATGTTGTGCTGGCTGAGACCCCACTCCGAAGTATAAGTTAAGTCCTTCCAAAAGGTGTTCATAGACTAAAGTCTTCCACCGTTCCTGTGGGGCGAACACAACAAAAAATAGTCTCAAACTACAAAATAGTTCCTGTGGTGCCAAAGGCCTTACTAACAAAAACAAAGCTTCTAAACGTAGTTCCAACAAGATTGTGCCATGTGGGACTGTGTATTATAACAAACAAATTTCACTGACACTCCACTAGCCTTCTTCTGGCCTCCTCTTGGGACACTTCTCAGAACTTTCACAGTCTCTGGAAATGATGACTTTGCTGAGTAATTGAACTCAAGCTCACAGTTCAAAAAGGGGCTTGATCTCAGGATAGATGTTGGTTCCCAAGGGCTAATGCGGGACCAACTTACACTTGTACATCAATCTCCCTGACAGTGAAGGAGCTAGAGCACAAAATGTCTGACAGCACAGTGAATAAGCCAATTTTAGTAGGATAAAATGGCTGGTGACAACAAAAGTTTCTTGTAATTATGTGGCTCTCCGTGCATGTTGGGATTAGGGACCAACCCTAAATTCCCTCCAACTTTCTGAGGGATCAAGAAGAAAGTGAACAGCATACCTTCAGAAAGAGTGCTAAAGGCTGAACATGTTTTAGGGGTCGTCACATGGCACCTCTGAAAACGTGTGCCGCACCAGTTTCTCCTGTGCTCCTATGGCTTTTAGCAAAGCATAAATGGATTTCTGGAATTTAAAATTCTTTGCAGTACCTCTGCTAGTAGATATATTTATGGAGTAGAGGAAAAAAGAGGCTGTCACAGTCTTTACGGAGTACTGCATGTGTGTCGCTCTCTATTTGAGCATTTACATTAAAAATAACGAGTGAGAGTAATATGTAAACAGCCCCTTAAAGTGTAGAAAACGGATACTGCTCATGTTTAAATGACAGGTGGCTTAGCTAGTCTATACTGGTTGGACACCATGTGCCCTCCTTTCCTCTCTTGCTCTCTCTTTCTCTCCTCCAGGAGATGGCTGGCGTTTTCACTGACCCCTCTGCTGCATACAATGTCTTCTGACAGTCCTGTGCCCTTCAGGGGTTTGTAGGGTGCTGACATTTACATGTGGGATGATGAAGGTGAGGGTTTGCAGTGCCAGACAGGAAGTTTCTGCCACTCTGATTATATACAGCCTAATGGCAACCCACTAATGTGCTACATCTAATCGTAGCGGAAATGGAAACATGCCTGACACTGAGGATATGCAAACAGAGTCTAAAATTCATGCCAAAGGCTGGTGAATTTAAAAAACGTACCAACTATTTTTCCTGACCATGAAATTTGCCAACATGTTATATTTATATATTATATTTGTCATTGTATTTATTGTAACATATTATACATGTTTAATTTTTGAGTGTAAGCTTTAACCTGTTAACCTTTCATTGTTCCTCATGAGGACCATCTATGTTATTTTCATATTCACTTTTATATTTCATAGCTGAATTTTAATCTAATCATGACAAAATATAAATTGATGGAAAGGTATAGGACTTGAGATGAAATGTTTGACAAATTTACACAACAATAAACATAATTTTTTTTATATAAAACTTAATTTATAAAAATGTATAAAAATTGACTTAATGTATGAAAAAATGTTGAAAATAAAAATATGTTATATCTAAAAATAAAAAAATTGTAGTTCAGACTTAATTTCTGCAGCTATCAGGTTAACAACTATGTATGTTTATTTTTTATTAATTCGATAAATATGCATACTGTATTTATTATAACATATTATATATGTAATTTTTTATCTAAACTAAGATTAAAAATATTTAATATCCAATATGTTGTTTTAATATGTTAATATATTATTTGTTTATTTATTTACTCATTTACTAGCAGGTTTAAATTGTTTTTGCCTATATGCAAATATCTGTGTTGACTCTCCCACTGCCTTCATTTTAAACTACACGACTAACATTTAGGTTTCTAACATGTTGTAAGAAAAAGTCCAGGGGGTGTTTGGAGATATGACTAACTGTTAATGAAAGCTGCCGTGTCTCACTGAGAAATAAGTGTAGCTGTTTGTATAAAATGCCTGTTTGCTTAAATTCCCTGAAATAGGAGATACTGTAATGTCATGATGCTGATTGCATAGCCCTGTGGTTAATGTAATTTTAGGTAGGGCATTAATTAGGGTTTGTTCGCTTGAATTCTTTGAGAAGAATTTTACCCACAAGTAATAGCAACTTGTACTAAGTACATTTAGCAAGTTTTGCTGGATTGTTTAGTTGGTTTGTCAATAAAATCAAGGGTTTTGCATAGACATTACTTGTAATAAAGTGGCACACCTATTTACAGAATTTATCACATTTATTGGTTGTATCGATGAAGATCATTTCTTAGCACTACAACAAATAATGATCAAAGGTTTACATAATGTTGTCAATAGGTTATGGAACAGTGGCCAAAAACATAAATAGTCTGTTTTTGGTTTTATTGATTTTTTCTTTCACCTACTGGCATGGCACTCTATTCTCCAGTGTTGGTAACACTCTATAATGTTTTCTCCACACTGCACTGTTGTTTTAGCAGGAAAGGGGCAGAAATGCACAGATGAGTCTGACCTCCAGGGACCTGATGTTGACTTTGGTTTGGGGCAGAACCATCAGGAATGATTTATGGTGAAAGGTTGTCTGGTTCAGGACACTGCACTTAAACGTCTGCAATGTTTTTCTCTTCTGCGGGAATATATGGCTGTTGTGTTTTGTAATGTTTCCTAAATTTGTGTTCTACATAGGCTGGAATCTATTGACTGTGTTTGACTTTTTTTAGGGTCTGTGGCGACTTACCTGCGAGGACACTGAACTCTTACCTCTACTGCATTGTGTCCACTCTGTGATGTGTTCATTTCCTGTTTGCCTAACCAAAAACAATAAAAAGATAGTGAGTGAAACAAATACAACCATGAAAAACTGTATTCATACTTTACAATTGAAATTTTTATTTACACACAATTATAAAAAATAAAGATTTTTTTTGCATTGTGGTAATGATGTCATAGTTCCACAGATAGAATACTACTTTCACTATTTACTTTAGTATTTCAAAAAGTGTTATGCTAATCTAATCAAGACAAACAATATATTGATGGAAAGGTCTGAAGACTTTAATATTATAAAATAAATATTAATAAATTAATAAATATTTAACAAATATTAAAAAATTAATAAATATTTAACAAATAACAAAAACGTCAATGTTATTTTTAGAATGAATGAGTTGAAAATGTGTATTTTACCACATTTTTTTGTTTTTGTGTGACTTTGTACTGTATTTTAGGTCAAAATCTTTTTGAAGACTGACTGCAAACTGCCAGATTGCCAACAATCCAGCACAAATACCCCCGACAAAATGACACAACCTCTTTTTTCTGACAGTGAAAATGACAGATGCAGAATGCATGTAATCACCCTGTCGTAATCTCAAACAAAAAACCTTCTATTTCAACCCTATTTTTTATCCTATTTATTTACAAGTATGACTAAATTGAAGACGAATGTCATTTCTCATTCATTTAGTACATAACCCATTTGTATTTATATTTTAGAAAACATATTAATTATACCTGTTAATACTTTGCAACAAATTAACCTGTTAACTGTCACTGTTCCTTAGGAGGAACACCTATGTTATTTCCCTATCCACTTTAATATTTCATAGCTGAATTTTAATCTGATCATGACAAACTATAAACTGATAGAAAGGTAAACGACTCGAGGTGAAATAATTGGCCAGTTTTCATAACAATAAACATAAACGACAAAAAATAATTAAATGTTACTGTAATTTATAAAATACCTAAAATGCATTTTTTGTAAAGACTTAAAAAAATATATCTAAAAATTTAATTCAGATGTGCATTTTCATGTGTATACTCAATTTCTGCTGTGACAGTTATCAGGTTAAAAGGGCTTTGTAAGTGTTTTTGACAGTTTTGTTTTATAAAAAGGTGGTACGATAAATTTGATTTGATTTTAATAATGATTTTGTTACCATACGTGCACAGCATAACCTTTGCTTCATATTGTATGTTAAACAGGTTGTACAAAAATAAGAAAATCTGCTATCCTATACTTACCATCATATCTTTTAAAATCTTTATAGCCTAAACTATGGTTTGTTTTTCACCCAAAAGCTAATAAATGGCTTCAGAACTACAATCATGCCCAGATCTTTCAACCCATGGTTGGGTCAGACATGGACAAACCAAACCTGTTGAGTACCCTAAAAAAACCCAACCATGGGTTAAAACAACCCAAGATTTTTTAGTGTGTACTTTCAATGTGTATTTTTTATTCATTTTGGTGCATGACGCCCCCATCTCCATCGACTTTCAATGTATGATAAATAGCAGCCAGCATACACTTGAGTTTCATAGTCGGAGCAAAAAAATCATACAGGTTCAGAACAACATGAGTATATAATTTAATGTGACTATTCCTTTAAATGTGCCTATTCAAATTCAGCAAATAAATGTGTGTGTGTGTGTGTGTGTAGTGTCAAGTATTTGTACCTGAAAGAGAACCTTGTCTTCCTCTCAACTCGAGCTGTGTCCCGTTGTTCTTGATGGAGTGAGTTTTGGCACCTTGCTGTTTCTCCAGCTCCCCTAGACACACATACAGAGAGAGAGAGAGAGAGAGAGAGAGAGAGAGAGAGAGAGAGAGAGAGAGAGAGAGAGAGAGAGAGAGAGAGAGAGAGAGAGAGAGAGAAAAGGGAGAGAGAGAGAGAGAGAGAAAGGGAGAGAGAGAGAGAGAAAGGGAGAGAGAGAGTTGTAAGTGCAAACTCTTACCACTTACACACATGCCTACACACAAAAAGCCACATCCTCTAAACCTTAAATTGTCCATCTCTGAACAGCAGAGGTCCAATAACCACACTTACACCCAGGGCTTGATGATAATTGCCTGTCATTTCTAATCAGGCAACAAAAGAGCTTTTTCGTGCTTTTGAGAGAATTGTAAAAAGGCTCTGGGCCTGCATTAGAACTCATGCCTTCTGGTTTAATGAAGCCGTCTGAAAGAACCCAATCTGTTACTGCACAAAGAATAGCTGACAACCAATTATCCGGTTACTAAAACTGAGTGTGCTACCACATAAAAGCTATTTATTGCAGCGGTAAATCGAAAAAAGAAGGAAGACTTTGGGATGGAGGGGATGCAGCGTGACAAACGATTAAAACAAGTGTCCCAAAATCCTTCGAAAACTGTATAACCTGTGTTTGCATGCTTCTCAAAAGTGCTGACACAGATACACACACCAAAAGACATCCCATGGACTCTTGTTCTCTTTAGCACAGGATGTAATGAACAACAACCGGCCTCAGCAGAATACACACTTTGATGTCCATTGGCACTCAGCCGACTCGCTTTTCTGTCTTTTCCTAAACGATGGCAACTTTTTACACAACGACTTTGTATTCCTGCTTCCTGTCTTTCTTACTTCTTCTGGATGATATTGGCAAGCTTGACTGCATAATAGAACAGAAAATTTCATTTTATTATAAAACCAGAATGATGAAACGGGGGGAAGCAGACAAATACACGCCATACTATATGCACAGGAACAAAATGCAAATAAAAGAAGCAGTACAAATGTAAAATGGTAAATAGGGAAAGAAAATGACATTTAGGCTACAATAGTATTGATGATAGTGAAAAGGATATGAACAAACATCATATAATATCACACAATAGGGCTTCTATTTGAATTAATAATACAATGTATAAATACAATTTATAAAAAATCCCAAATGTACACACAACCTGGAAATTTTCCAGTAAAACTGCCCATCTGCTGCTTTGAAGAGCTCATGAGGTCTCATTCACTTGGTTGGTCTTATATATATATAAATTCTGTATATAAATTCTGTCTCTTGCTTGCTATCAAATAATTAATTTCCAGGATATTTTATATAATTGGCAGCTGTCAGGAAACCCCTACGAATATGCGGGAGACGCAAAATTCTACCACTGTATTACTAGGCCAGGCAGAGCATTCACCATTAAATTTTTCTAGAAAATGTACAAATTTGTAACCAACAATTCAGTGTCAACCAACATCTGGTTTACTGCAGCTGCCAACAACTGGGTTATTTCTGTTAATCAAGCCAATGGGCAGCTTTACTTTGTTACCATGGAAACACTGTATGGCATTTAGGCAATGACTGCTGATTCACAAGCAAAAGGCACAAATACAAATGTAGTGTAGTGAGTTTTTCTGGTTTATGTTAAAATAAAATTTTATTTATAATTAATAATTTGAGTTCGTTTTGTGAGTGACGTCATTTGTCAATAATAATTACATTTTCAGAGAATATATTGCTACAGCAAAAAATAATATAGCTAGCCCACTTAATGCTAATTGCAATATTAAGTAATTGCGTTTTTATGAACGATATATACATTTTTAAACGTACCATAATAGTACAAAGATTTTCTCTAAAGAGGATATTCTCTCTCGCGCGGTTAAAGAATAAAAATCTGTCAAAGTGACTTTTTACAAAAAATGCTTTTAGGAAGCAACATAAATATTAAAGTGAACAGCTATTGTTTAATTAATTCATTAATATTGTCTTAATTCAAAGTTGCACCAACAGAGATAGACAAACACTTTATATTCCTTATATTCTATATATATTCTATATATATTCTATTTATATTTATTGTATTTTTCATTTATAATTATTAATTTGAGTTCGTTTTGTGAGTGACGTCATTTGTCATGGACCAGTCCCGCCCGCCTGCTCTCTCAGCACCGCCTAGTGGTGTGCCACACTGCTGATTTTGGTATCGATGCATACCAAGTAAATACAGGGCCAGTATGGCCGATATTGATACCTATACGATACTATTTTAATCTTTGAAAAACATTCACTTAAACCTGCATGTACTTTCCTGTAGAGGTTATCAATGTGTTTTGATTTATGGGGTAAATGTATCATCAATATGCTAAATCAGAATAAAATTTTAGTAACACTGAAAGATTTTGTGATCAGATTTTTTAAATCAATTTTTAAATAAAATAAAAATATTTTAATTACTGTAATGAACTGAATTTATAGAAATTAAATTTACAAAAAAATATTATTGGAGAATAGAAAACAATTCATGTTTTAAAACTTAGATTTTGTGTACAGAATATAATAACAAAACAATATCTCCCTTAACACTTGCCTGTCCGAAAATAAATAAATGTACATTTACATTTGTGCATTTGGCAGATCCAAAGCGACTTACAGTATATTATACTATACATTTTTTATGTTTAGTACAGTGCAATCCCTGGGATCGAACTTATGACATTGGCATTGCTAGAGCCATCCACCGGAGCCACAAAAAGTTTAAACAAATATACATTTTAAATACACAAAGTACACAAAATTGTTACTAAATGTTTTTGTTATTCTTCTTTTTCAGTTTATTTCCAGTGTTTTGTTAAATAACAAAATAAAATGTATGTCTTATATTAGACATCTCTGCCTTCATATCAACAAAGTGCACACGATTGTTTGTAAAAAAAAAAAGTTAAAGAAGTGAAAATAACTAAACAAAAGCACAAACTACTATGTGCTCGTTTGACGTGTCTGTATAAGTTGGTAGTGTTGCCACCAGGGGCGTAGCAAGCTTTTCAAAAGTGCGGGGGATGGATGTGGTTTGTTTGTTAACAATCAAAACGATGAATACAATGACAGAAGGGTACAAAAGGTATAACATACAAGATATAAAAAGCTTCCCATTTAAATGAGTGATACTAGAAAAGTATAAAAACACACTCGGAACACACAGAAAATAAGTCAAAACTCTGTTGTGAAAATACACAACAGTAGACTTGCTAAAGAATCAGAATCAGAAATACTTTAATAATCCCAGGGGGAAATTATTTTTGTTACAAACAACATATATTAAGAACAAAACATAAACAGAACATCTTCCCAAACACATATCAAGCTTATTTAAACCTCGAAAGCATAAACACTCATTCAAAGTACCTGGAAAAGGGAGTAAATAACCATAACCATAAGTTCCCGCCTCCTCAGCACGAGCTGACCGATAAATCTAACACACCAAGAGAGGCGGGACTTAAGGCAGAACAGGCAATCATCAGCCAGTGTCATGTTTGAGGAGTGTGAGGTGTTGAACCGACTGCTGTAAGGCTCAAAACTGGGAAAAGTGAGAAAATATCGGTCTTGTCCCTCTCACTAGTGAGAAATATCAACCCGATACCAACACCAACACTGGTATCGATACTAGGATCGATCTGCCCACCCCTAGCACCGCCTGTGACTGGAGAAAGACAGGTATGTCTAAGTACTGCTCCTCATTAAACAGCAAAATATGCTTTATGAAGTAAAGCTTTGCGTTAATATCAATTATAAAAGTGTTGTGAGACCAAAACGAGTATGTATTTGTTCTCCTGTTAGCGGTTTAGGAGTTTTATGAACGCACATGTTTGTTTACTGTTACCGCCCACGCGCGTATTTCCGAGTTAATGCGTTTTATAAAATATAGTTTTCCGAGTCTGTGCAAATGTCAATTAGTGTCTTAAATTTGTGTAATTTGAATTTTTATGTCAGAATGTATAATTAAAGCCAAATTTCTGGCATATGTGAATGAGTTTAGGACAGTATTTAGTGTGTTTTTTATATACATCCCTCAGCTGAGAGAGTGAACCCAGTGTGTGTGTTAATTGACTGTCCTCTGTCAATAAATTGCAGGTATATTTAACAAAAGAATAAAAGAAAACCACTTTTTAATATTTTTTTATTTGTTTTGTGAATTTGAATTGAATTTTGAATGTGATTCAAGACTTTACTGTAAAAAAAAACCTCCACACAGAACAGCATGTGACTGGAGAGAGTTAGCTGTGTGTTAATTGACTGTCCTCTGTCAATAAATTGCAGATTCCCTTCCCTGAAGATCCTGGTGTTGGTGGTTATTTTCTAGTGCGGAGTGAATCACGCTACACAGAGATTCATGGAAAGGTTTGAATCTTTTACCTTTACACTTTAATATAATAATCACATTTTGAGAGAATATATTGCTACAGCAAAAAATAATATAGCTAGCCCACTTAATGCTAATTGCAATATTTAGTAATTGCGTTTTTATGAATGATTTATTTTTTTTAAACGTACAATAATAGTACAAAGATTTTCTCTAAAGAGGATATTCTCTCTCGCGCGGTTAAAGAATAAAAATCTGTCAAAGTGACTTTTTACAAAAAATGCTTTTAGGAAGCAACATAAATATTTAAGTGAACAGCTATTGTTTAATTATTTCATTAATATCGTCTTAATTCAAGTTGCACCAACAGGGACAGACAAACACTTTATATTCCTTATATTCTATATATATTCTATTTATATTTTGTAAATATGACTGAATAATATTTAAAGCTCTTTATGTAACGTATATACTTTAGAGCTACATTTGGGGTTAAGAATCATTTCCTTATAGATCAAATACAGATGGAGGTAACTCTGATTCCAATTCCTCATATAAATCACATTTCCTAACTATTAGGTTTGTAATACTCTCATGGGCAATTACCAATAATCGTTTTATAATAAATGGTCATTTCCGCCTGAGTTTTATTGTCATGCTCACAGACAAAATGATAAAAAACCTACAACCTGATTTTAGTTATCAACTCAGATCTTTATGTACTGGACTACCACCAGTAAATGTCACACACTTTCTCAAATGTCATTTACTCTTTTCCGCTCACATGCCGGACACATACTCACATTCAATGCGTATCTGCTCCATCTCTGACACTTCAGCGATGGACTCCTTTAGGTCCTCAACAAACTTTAAGAGCTCTTCTGCGCTCTGGGCACAAAAATTTAACACCTGTTTCTTGTCAGAGCCCGAACATGGAGATACAATAGTGATCGCATGAGGATAGTCTAAAACAGACAGAAAGACAGATAATTCTGGTTAACATCACCTGCTTTGATATGGTAATGCATTAAAAACAACTTTAAACGGTACATTATTACAACATTACTAATATGAATTCATTGTCATTGTTTGTGGTCATGGCTGTTTTGACTGAAAACACACTGGTTATTTGGTTATTTGTTTATTTGTTTGCTGCTCACTACAAGTGTGTCTTTCCTATCACGTCCAGTCTATTTAGTCTATTTAGTCCATCATTACAGATTCGACTGGGGCAAAATATAAGCGCAAGCCATAACACTCATCTCGCTTAATTACAGCCCATCTGCCACAAGTGTGTGTGTGTGAAAGAGTGAGATAGAAGAAAGAGAGAGAGAGAGAGAGAGTGGGAGGAGAGATAGAGAACGCGAGTGGGAGGAGAGAGATGCTCGTGGCTACATTAATTAGAAAATGAGAGGGTTTGTTCAGTGCCTGTCATCTTCATTTATCATTTGTTATTCCCTTTGTTGGAGTTAAATTAATGAGGTGGATGTATAAAAAACTAAAAGATTTTGTATGACGTTTAAATCTTCTCGAATCTCCATCTTTCGTGAAAAAGATATGTCATGTGCTTTATAGAACTTGATGATGGACCTAATGTTATATGTGTTCTTCATTTATGTCTCTCCTCTGTGTGTTTTATAGTTGTAAGATCTTACATTCATTCTCAAACAAGTGAAACTGCATGCCCAGTAGTCCCATGGCCTTGCAGTAGGTGTATGCAGCTGAACTCTTCTTCTTTGGACACAGTTTTAAAATCTGTAAAGGAAAGATATTCCTGTTACATAGAGTTTGTAACAGGATGCTAAGCAAAATTGCAATACTCTAATAAGAATAAATAGTAATAAATAAATAATAGAATAAATAATAATAAGAATACAAGGCATATAATTGATATATATTATAAATATAGTCAAATACAAATGTAGTTAAAGAAGTAGTTGACACAAATTTGCCAATTCTGAAAAAAAAAGAATAATTTTATATTCAAATGCTGTATGTCATCTTATTATAAAGGGCCTTAAAATGGCAATGCTCCAAGAAGCACATACATTTAACATTAAACTAAACTGGAAAGACATTAGGGTATGTAAAGTATGAGAAAACATAATTGGGTAAACTACACTTTAAAGCATCTCTGTTTAAAACATAAATATGCAGGTTACTTGTTGAGGTCAAATTACGTCAAACTGATATTTTCCAAACTGATATCATATCCAATGGATGACATATTTATTATAAGTTTACCTTTGTGAATTGGGGAAAGGTAAGAAGCGTTTTTAAATTTTTAACAGTAAGTTATTTAACTATTTTTTTAACTGTTTGTATATTTTTAACGGTTTTACCAACAAATTTGTATTAATAATCATTGGCTTGCCATAATCATTGCCAATTTGTCGAAGTAAGTCTAACATCACCTTTTTAAAAAAAGATACATGTAATACTATGTCATAATTTGGTCAAAACAATTATCTTAGAAGGCAGCAGATTTTGGAAGGCAGCACATTTTCCTCTTTGTCAGTGTGTTTGAATCAGTAATCAGTTTAAAATTGTATGAATTTACGTCTGTGAAATAGAAGTTTGGAATTGAACATTTATTTATCACACTCCTCACTGATTTACTCATAAAACTGCAATATTGAATCTATATTTCATTCTGCCACAAATCTACAGAAATAGGAAACTTTGAAGAAGAATAATCAGTCAATCAGAGTTAATTCGTATCTGTACTGATACTGATATTTAAAATATATATTTGTTTATATTTTCCAGTGTTCGATTTCACATACAATGCATGTAAAATGTTTCTATATTTTTGAACACGCCTGATTTCTCCCAGCTCCCCCTCTGATTGTGATGGGAAAAATGTTTTATCATTCCTTTTTATCACAAGATTAACATGAGCTCTAGTAATTATGAGAATAGTTTAATACATCTCTGTGATAACCTTCCAGCCTGCCTAATGCGTGCATTAATTATAATAGACATTTAATCTCTGATTAATTTCATGGGCTTTACTTTGTAGCTTTGACTAAATCATCTAAGCAGTAGGGGGGAGACAGAACTTCATTATTGACCTCAGAATTGTATTCACATCAAGGGCAGCGGATTTACAGTGCAAAGGGCGGAGAATTTCTGACATAGAAACTACAAAAAGCCCACTGCGAAACAAACAAAAACCACAAATGAGTTAATATAAAATGCCACGCTGTAGGGGATGCAACACTAATACCAGGCAACACAATGGGCAAATCTAAAAATGACAGTCTTTGATGATCTACGGCAGTCATATTCAAATGGCGGACCACGGTCTGTGTCCGGACCCAGCAAAGGGATAATGCGGACCGAACAGCATTAAGTAATATTAAGTATCATAAAGAATTTAAGGACAGCCGTAACACCCAGTGCAGCCTCTCGCTCTCTGCCAGTGACGCGATCGTATCCGATCCAATCATATGATTTTATGTAAATGATTACAGTGACAAGTTCTACATCTTATCCAACCGCGTGCATTTATGCACATAGCTCTCGCGTTTCATCCAATCACATCACATATGCAAATATATTTCACATGCAAGACGTTGCAACGGTGAGCAAGCGGGAAGGCAGACGCAAAAGGAGAGAGAGCCTGCGCCGGTTTCAGACTTCACGAACGCGAGTATGGCTTGTTCAAAGAGAAGAAAAGTTGATAGCGAAAATCGCAATTTCAAAGATGAATGGACAGAAAAGTATAAATAAAGTTCTTTGTAGTTCCTAAAAATGTGTCAGAATGGCTTTGTGTAATATATTTAATAATAATCCTTTATTTGTTACTGTGTTGTATTAGTCACTGATAAATTACGTCTACCCGGACCTTTCCAACTTAGGAAATTTGTGTGGCTGGACCTTCTCAGATTGTATTTGAATACCCCTGATCTATGGGGACATTTAGTGTTACAACATTTCTAAAATGAAAAGGTTCTATGGATTTATAGGATCTTCATAAATATGTTGTGCAGGACCTCTTACTAAACAATGTCACTTTGTATTCTTACTAGGGCTGCACAATATATCGAAATTATCGAAATATCGCGAATGTGCATATGCGTATCGCAATGGTTTGCAATAAATGAGTGATTCAATTTTAATACTTCAAAAAGTAATGCATGATCAAAGTTTTAGGTCGAAGCGGATAATATAGTATCTGGCACATAGGTGTTCGTTTGGATATGCGTGTGTGTGCATAATAGTGCGCCGTGCGCATGCTCTGATGCAAGACAGTCAACAAGCCGCAAAGCTTTCATAGCCAACTGATGCTTTCTTTTCTGTGAAATATGAAACATAAGTTGTTACATAATTAAAAAAATATATATCTTATTGTAAAAGTATATTTATATAATATATCATATCGCATATCAAGTATCGCATTGTTTAGCATGCTATTGCATTTTTTTTCAATATCATGCAGCCCTAATTCTTACTAATTATTAGCATTATGTATGCTTGAAGCTGAAAGCATAATTTTGGCTTAAGAATTAATTTTGGTCCCACTTTATAGCATAATTACATATACCTTCATAGGAAATAAAAAAATGTATACAGACGTACCTATTGTCTGCATACTTTTTGTTTAACTGTATTTTTGTACATGCACTTTTGACCCTATCTCTAAACTCACCCCTAAGCCTAAACCTGCCCAGAACAAGAAATATTATGGCGTAACTACATATACCTACATAGGTAATGAAAAATGTATACGGCATACCTATTGTGTCCATACATTTTGTTAAATTGTACTTTTGTAACCCTAAACCCACCTCTAATGCCTGCCCAGAACAACAAATACAGTACGTGTACAATAAGTATGCTCTTTGTAGTTACCACAAGTAGATCGTTGAAGAGAAACACCTCTCTCTGGTGAGCAGCTTGTTTCTGGGCTTTGTTGATGTCAGTCACCTCAAACAATCGACTGCAACACACCAGTCTCCTGTGGGGTACTGAGAGAACCTGAGGATGGACAGATATTAGATTAGATATTGCCCATAGACATGAATGAAACCTCAAATCGTGCCGCTTGTTAAGGACACATACTTTTCTAGATCACTTGACCTTGCTGTTTTTGCCTGGCAGATCATGTACCACTACCCTTGAAACTGAATACTCATCAGCATAGCAATGCTCTGGCAATCGCATTAATCACAAAAATGTGGACCACATTAATCACAAAAATGATAAAAATGCTATCCGGTACTCCCTGCCTAACACATTGCATTTGAGATGTTGTTACAGCCTAACAAGCATAAAAGTTCTGGACAAACTCAGAATCAGCGGTACACTTCATTTTTATCCTTCGGCAAACTTAGGATTTTACCTGCAAAAACCTCAATAGCAGCAGAAAAGTCAGACTAGGAGAAAGTGGCTGTTGCGATGAATAAGATGTCAGATTGCCAGCAATATCCTGTGAAAATCAACTTTTAAAGAGAATCAACTTTTGAAGTGTTTTCATGCAGAAAATTGGCCAGTTGAAGTAAATTCTGCCTAACCTACACTTAGTAAATCAAAACAACAATGTAAAAAAATAAAAATACAAAATGTAAGAAGTTTTATACACTGTTCAAATTGTGCTGGTAAGAACGTGAATGAAAGCGTAGGAACGTTTCCTAAAGATTTTTTTTTTCATTTAGACCTTGAAAGGTGTTACTGTCATCTTTGAGTTTTAATTTTCAGTGCAGGAAAAATATTTGTTGTAAGGCTAAATGGATAAATACGAAATCAAAGTATCTGATTAATGTTACAAGAAAATACTGCATTGCAGCAATCATGAATAGCAAAACCTTGAGTAAGACTAAGCAATGAAAGATTGTCCTTGCTTTGTATGTACTGTATAAGTCTATTGATCAGAATTAAAACCACACCTAAGTTTTCTAGTATGTTTGATGTTGCTGGTCCTGGCGTTTCTTGCATTTCATGTCATTGGCGTCAAACTACCTGAAAAGTCAGTCTGTTTGAGTCACGCTGATGTTGAGGCTGATTGGCTGATTTACAAGACTAGGAACTATATCAAGAGCCTCTTGATATGAAGTTTCAAGATCTTAAAAAGTCATATTGAGTATAAAATCTTACAGTACCATGAAGACATTATTGCATCCATTTCTGGATTTAAGGCATTGTCCTCTACCAGCCATTATGAGAACATAATAATAAAACACAAAAATGCAATAAATGACAACACCAGGTGTTCTCATAGGTAAAATGTCAAAAGAAACAAAGTGAGATTGAAAGAAGTGAATCTTAACTAAGGGATACAATGATTTAAATAGAATTTTACATTTTATTTACAAATTTAAATAAACAACAAATTTTTAGGTTTTAACCGTAATTTACAATAATTAAGACACTCAAATGTGCTTTTTCACTATATATTTATAAAGAACGTTTTCTGTAGTGAATATAATTTGCAGCAATGAAAGCAGCCACAAGCTCTTAATCTATCATTATTATCATCTTTTTCACCAACCACATAACATTTGTCATTGTAAGTGTTTGTAATGCTAATTAGTAGCCTTTTCAGTCACAAGTACTATTACATTATTACTGTGATTTTGAAATGACTGATTTTATTGTGAGGCAATTGTGAGGTATATGTATCAGACTAAAAACCAGATCATAATGACCAACTAATACAATTACAAGGCTTCCTAAGACTGCACTGAGTTTTACTGAAAATGTAAAAAGTTTTAGGTGTATTTACCAGGAGACATAACACAGAATAAAAATTGATAAGAAGCAACAGTGTCTGAAAAATGAAAGAATTATCCTCAGATCAATAGAACTGTTTTATCTTTTAAAAAAGACATTAGAATAGATTATAATAGATTAGATCGAGTAGTGACTAAATGCAGAGATTTTGGTATGTTCCTCATACAGAGTAAGACTTGAAATAAGTTCCATAATAGTTTTATGGAGCTCTGGTGTATTTTCCAATTTAAATTTTTTGTAATTGCATTTAAAATGAAGTTAACCAAACAATGTTATTTATTTAAAAAAAAAACAAACATTTGACTCACTGTTTTCATTCCCACAATGCTTTGTTCCACCTTGGTGACATAAGTGACATGGTCTTCATTCGAGCGTAGCTCTCTCAGTTGAATGCGCTCATAGATTCCCACTACCATGTCCCGAGGTATATCTGCTCCATCATCAACACCTGAAAAAACACACAAAAATATAATCAGATATAGAAAATGTTATAAATTTATATCTTAAATATTTATGGCATACATTTTTAACAAGTCGTGCAATCCTTGTGTATTACTCTACTGTGTAAATGCACCAACTTGTATTTAAACATGTATTTTCAAGTGAACAAGGAAAAAAGTTGTACATTAATGTTTTTTATGTTGATAAAGCACGTTGTACTGTAAATAGTTAGCAAAGAAATTGTATAACAATTTTACCCATTTTGATATTAACTTTACAGCAATTTAATGTATGTTCTTAAGAACAACTCAGGGAAAAACCTGTCACTTTTATGAAAAATGCACTGACACAGGAATACAGGTAACTTCTAATAGAAAGTTTCTGATGTGATATAAACAGAGCACTTAGAAAGAAGCCGGACTGACGTCACCGGGCTGTTTTCATTAAATTAATGTGCTTTAGGCTGCCTTTTAATAATATTACACTTTGATGCTTAATTAGGTTTCGCCCACTCAGTTAGCTGACTGAAATGATCCCCACCCCCCAAAAATGAAAGTGTATCTCTACACATATCCTATACATCAAATACATAACTAGATCTTTATTTCCTGAAGAAAACAGTAGTTTAGATAAAAGAGTAATGTCATCATTTTAGTTTTTAGCTTCTGGTTGTGTAACGTGTAACATGGCTGAAAGGTTTACAGACATAAGAAAGAAAAGACCAATCACAATTTAGCCTGATTTATGAAACAAGACCATAATAAAATGGCATCATTGTTATAAATTATTTATTATTATTTATTAAGAAAGGCAAAAAAAGTGTAAATAATAAATAATGTAAATAATAAACAAGATTTCAATTGATGTATGGTTTGTTAGGAAAGGACGATATTTGGCAGAGATACAAAAAAAAATCAAACTTTGCAAAAAAAATCTAAATAATCGCCTTTAAAGTTGTCCTAATGAAGTCCTTAGCAGTGCATCCACTGACAAAAATCAAAGTTTTGATATATTTATGGTAGGAAATTTACTAAATATCTTCATGGAACATGATCTCTACATAATAGCCAAATGATTTTTGGCATAGAAGAAAAGAAAAATCTATCATTTTGACCCATACAATGTATTTTTGGCTATTGCTACAAATATACCCGTACTGCTTTTGTGGTCCACATATTATAAAAACCATATATTACTTAAATTCAATATGGTAGTGGTTTTTGGATAATTAGTGAAAACATTTACTATACTAGTAATTATATTTTATAAAAACTGTTCGTGATTGCTTTCCTTCACAACCCTTCTTACCTCTTAAATTGCGGATGAAGTCTTCCAGCATCATCTTGCGATCTGGTTTAATGTTAGGACTGTACATGTCCGTGTTAAGCAGGATGATAGCGAATGCGAGTATGAAGATGGTATCAGGATTGTGGAACTGCTGAACCACGTCTGGGTTACACATACAGTAACGCTGACTAACAACAACAGTCAAAGAGAAGAAGACAAACATGCATGTTTATTTAACACATTTTCTAAAATCAACACTTCTGCTGCTTGGATTTCACAGTCAACAATGAATCATTCACAACCGTGTGAATAACAGGGCTTAAATTACTTAATTTTCTTTTTTGAATGTAAACAGATTTTTTAGATTTCATGTTGTGATGGCAGCCATAAAAAGCTCATTTTGGATGAGTACTTTCGGTATCATTTATGCTCGGTTTGATTGAATTAATAGTAATAGTACTGTTCACATTAGTGAACAACACTAAACAAAATGTCTTTCATTTAGTAAAACTAGTATGTTTTTTTAGAATTTGGAAATATTAAAAGCAAACAGACAGGCTGGCTCACGCTGGGTTGTGTTATGCAACCAGTTATTTATAAACCAGGGTCTCTCAGACAGATACAGGCGTGTGCAACACGCATAAGCACACACACACACACACATACAGACAGAGAGAGAGAGACCAGCATACTGATAACCAGTGTTCCTCTTATTTCTAGTGCTGAAAACAAAAACACATTTGGCCATTGTCTTACAAATGTTGATAGCTGCAACTGTGTTATCATTCGTTCATTATCATAATAATGGCCTGTGTTGCATATGAATGGACAGCAAATGTTCTAGAAACAACAGAAGAATAATATTTGGAGAATATATTGGTCTGACCAGAATCAATGAAGCATGCTGTTTATGGCCAGTCAAAGAGTTTACATTTCATTCATTTAAATTGGTTCTGCAGTGGTAAAAAATGTAAAAGTACAGTTGTTGTAAATGTTGCATAAACATTGTGTAAACGTTGCGTAAAGTAGTTATTAAAAATAAAAACACATAGTTATGAGTATGTCAAAAGTATGCAACACGGACATGTTTTACCTTGGGAATGTGATTGATTTAGGGAAAACATTCAGTTCAGACTTCAATACTTCAGGGATCCAGTTCAGACATAAACATAGGTATCCCATCAGCCCCTGCTCTTATCTTCCGCGGGCACATGAAGGTGACTGAAGCGTATGTGTGTGTAAGAAAGTGTAACAGTGTCTGGGGTTTCACCTGAATGCTTCTATCAGCCTTTCCACTTTCTGTGCCTCACCCTGCACACGGATATGAGCCTGGAACTTCCTCAAAGCCTCATCCAATTCCATCCCTGAGAAGTCCATCTCATCCACCACACAGCTATCAGAGAGAGAGAGAGAGAGAGAGAGAGAGAGAGAGAGAGAGAGAGAGAGAGAGAGAGAGAGAGAGAGAGAGAGAGAGAGAGAGAGAGAGAGAGAGAGCAAATAGAGTGAGTATAAAGCACGGCCAGCACTAAATTAGAACTTTTTTATTTACACCCATACTTATTATGCGAAGCTGCCAGCTGGAGGTATCAAAAAGAGAAACAGCTGTCGATTTGTACACAGAGCAAGTGCACAGAGAAACGGCATAAAATAAATAAAAATAAGCATGACATTTCTGCAGGGAAATAAATAACTAAAAAAATAACTAAGACTCGCTTTGTCTTTCTCATTTTAAATGAACAACAGACTGTTCTTCAAAGCTGAATAATTATATTAACAAATGGTACAATTTGCAAACAAATCAAATAGAGTTAATGCATATAGTTATGACATAAAAGAGCACACAGTTACACAGAAATATAAATATTTTCTAATATTTATTTGCTAATATTTTCAGTATATTTACATCTTTTTACTTAATATGAGGATAAAGGGTTTGGGTCATATTCACTGACAAAAGCGTTTTTTAACACAGAAACCGGTTTAATGAATTGGAAAAACACATATAAATACATGGTGAGAAATTGAGAACAGCCAAACCACCAAAATATATAGGTAACACTTAACACACTACGAGATTTGTTTGATAACAATATATAACAGAATGTTGTAAAACGACGTAAGATATTGTTGGAATCTGCCAAATAATAAAACTACAAAAATGATTTCGAACAATATTTTCCATAATTCCCAAAATTGGCATTGACTCTTAGATCATGGTGCTGATGCAGATATCTTTCTGACAGACCTAGCCATCACAAGGATGCTAAAGACAAGCAAGTTTGCTGAAAAAACATAATACTGTATTTTAAAAATGACACTCTTATTGTAATATATGATCTATGATCAGCATGAGAAGTGCAATCTGGCGGACAAATTTCTCTTATTTCTAGAAAGAAAAGTGTTGTATATGTACAGTTCATAGGACTGCCATTCATGCCCATAGGTAAGGCATAACATGTATGCTGTAATCTTAATAAAACACACAAATAAATTTACTTTCAGTCAGGCACACAAATACAAAAAGGCAACGGCTGACTTATTACCTAACAAACAAAAATTACAGGCACACTCAATCAGCACATTCATACAGACCTCATTTTGCCCATGTGACACTCATTGCCAACTAAATTCATGTTCGCATCATTTCACGACATCATTACAGCTTTTTCTTTCATCTCTTTCTATCATCATCATCATCCTGTGGTATGGCTAAAGTGCACAGTGACTCATAAAGCACAGTACGTAAGCCCATATCACATGTTGTGGACATTTCCTTTGAATCTGGCTAAAAAGCATATGTCTGTATTCAGCCCTCAGCAATTTAATGTAAGTACTGTGGCAATGTTGTTTTTCAATGTATTTATATCAAAACTAGAGTTGTAAGTTGTGGAGATGGCAAGCTATGAACTCTATGTTTGAACAGTATGTTATGAACAGTATCTCCAAAAGGTTTGTTGATTTTTGGCACTGAATGTTACTGACTTATGTAATCTGGCCATTTATCTTCCTATTTTAAATAGAAATTTCCTGTGCAATCAAGTGCTCTTTAGAATCTGAAGCATCCCACACCCTGCATGATAAAAGATGCTGAAGTCATTTTTTTGTTGATGTTTTTGTTTATACTTTAGATGTGCTAATTACCAAACCAACTTTGGACATAATCATAGAGCATAAATATATATCCAGTACACAAAGGTATACCCTGTCAAAAATAAAAATTAAATTAAAAAAATTGGACCCTTTTGTCATTTCAAACCCTGTATATGATTCTTTCTTTTGTGGAACACAAAAGAAAATATTTCGCAAAACGCTGGTTACCGGCACCCATTGACTTCCATTGTACCTTGTGTCTATACTATGAAAGTGAATGGGTGCCGGTAACCAGCGTTTTCATAAATATCTTCTTCTGTGTTCTGCTGAAGCAAGAAAGTCATATATGTTTGACATGAGGGTGAGTAAATAATAAAAGAATTTTATTTTTGGGTGAACTATCCCTTTAAGTTTTTTCACTTTAACATTTCATAGTTGAATTTTAATCTAATCATGACAAACTATATATTAATGGAAAGGTCTCAGGACTCAATAATAAATATTTGACCAATTTTCACAGCAGTAAACAAAGCAATAAAAAAAAAGTTAGTATAAACGTTATTTATTATTATTTACTATTTAAAGATCTAAAATAAAAAAAAATTAATGTTTAAAGGCGACATTGAAGTAGTAGTCACTGAAAAAGGCAATCAACATTTTCCTAAATGTTAAACAAAATTGGTCCAGATGGGTTTAGGCTCCCTTGAGGAAAAAAGCATTAAAAAACGGCAAAAGGTATAATAGACCATCAAAAACGTCCTCTCAGAGGTCTTTATTAGGTGAGAAATTAGAGAATCCTGTCTATTGGCTCTAAGAGTGCTGAGCTTTTCCTTCTCTGCCACTGGAAAAACTCTCGTCACACAGGATTAGAGAAGAGATGCTGAAAATCCCCAAAGAGCTGATATTACAGCTCATTCCCAAAAACGGATTTTGGCCTGAGCTAATGATGCCGGTGACCTGGGGTCATTGAGAGCACGGGCCTTCCCTTGGGCCTAACACTTCGAAAGATAATATAAAAAATACAGCAAATAACTGTGAAAATACTGAGCAAATACTGAGAAAGATCATTAGCACTGCTGACTGTTTACAGTAATTTCCTTAACAGGGGAAAGTGATTATACAAAAAAAAATCCAAGGATCAAAATGTCAAATGACCTTTATTGTATGCCATTATTAACATAAAATCCATCCTTTCAACACTTTCGGCATTTAGCAGTTTACAAGACCTGGGTATGGTAGACATAGAACAACGAAAGTGTAATACATGAGAAGAATGCAACCTGTTTTTGTTCAGGGATCTGCTACTTTAGACCAACTGCAGTTCTCCTAGACTTCAAAGCTCTTTATGTTGTGCATATTATTCAAGTTTTTAATGATTTACTAATTGTTGTTAGAGAAGACCGTCTATATGGAAATGACAACCTATACAGTTCATATCATAGGACCTTACATGTAAGTTCTGCATTAGATCTCTGCTGGCAAAAATAAAGCTATGTGTACAGTGCATGCATACAATAAGCGCTTTTATCCAGCAAACAAAATCATTTCCAATGTTGAAAAAGTTTCCTCGCAAAATATACATTTATAAAGCTACTGTACCACTAGTTTGTGAGGTTGTGACCTTATTTTTAAGCCTTTTCGGTTTGGTATCTTTAGGTTCAATATTAAGAAACGCCAGTGTGGATGCTAATCAGAACTGAATGTGCATGTATCATTTTCTTTTTTGGTCTGGACCAGAATTACAACTGAATTACAAGTGTGAACACGCCTTTAACCTGTTAACTGTCACCATTTCACAGATGGTGATTATGTTCCATCTTATGTTCCATCTTCCAGTTATTTCACTATTCCCTTTAATATTTCATAATTTAATATTTCAAATTCTAATCAGGACAAATGATTGAAAAAAGGTCTAAGACTTAAGAATAAATATTTAACATTACAATAAACAAACTAAAACATTATTAAAAAATGTTAATGTTATTAAAAATATGACAGTTATCAGGTTAATTATGTTTTAAATGACTTACTACAGTACTAATGAGGCATCCTATATAATTATAAAAACAGATTTCTGTGTACATTTTACAATTATCATGGCAGCACTTATTCATCAAATCACAACAATCATCATTATAACTGGGCATATATCCAGACGTGTGGCATATTCGGCCACACGTTCAGCATTTTAAAAAGCTGATTCGGGAGCTTTCGACACAGTGGTGGAGTGAAATTGGACAGTCCATGTATAGTATACTGGATTTGTCATAGCCTGCTGCATCCTGTCTAGCTCTCAGAACAGCATTCTGTATATGGAAACTGTGCTGTGTAAATTGCATTTAGCACTTAATATGGTCATGCTTGCATAATTCCTTCTGTGAATTGACAGCATGTGCAAGTAAACTATGCTATCAGTGAGCATTATAAATTATTGGTGAATTTCGCACTCGGTGTGTGTCTAGAAGTCCCTTCGTGATGGTTGTGCGGTCTATTGGGAAAAGTAGAAACTACTTCATCTAATGCTTCACGTTAGCACATTTTTAATATTTAATGCAAAAACAATAATCTTAAAAATATATATTTTTCGGATTATTTTTCGGATTTTATTTTTAAAATTTATTTTTATTTTTTATTTCTGCTTCTTGGTGCATTCTGGCAGTGAACATGTTGTTTGTGAGTGTGGGAAAACACGTGATGTCATTTTCACATTTTTGCACTTTTTTATTGCGTACATTCATTTTGTTTTCCTCTACCTGGGCAACAATATAGAGGTTATAGTGCCCCCAGTGAATAATAACAGATATTAAACACTTATTTTATCATATATCGCTACTGTATATACGGTTTAACCCTAACCTGGAAAACCAAAGATTGTTGCTTCTATAATAAAGGCAGCATAAATGGACAGCAGCTCGAAAGTGCTTAAAACCAGCAGAGGTTAAAGAAATATACAGTATAACACAGAAGGTAATTTGAACTATTTCTACTTTATTTGCACTTCATACTTTTACTACTGATGAAGCTGATTATAATTTAGTTGCTACAGATGCTCTTAAATGTAAATAAGATCTAAAAATAAATATTATTTATCTATATATTAAATATATATTTAATTTGTTTTGTATTTTTTAACAACATTAGGTAACAAAATTAGAAGGAATAGGAACAAATCAGGTGTGCCAAAGCTTTTGTCAACTAATAAATGCAAATACTTCAAAAAAGAGACAATGGGTGTTGTCTTAACATCAGAGTAGGAAAAATATGTATTTCTGTGTATTCATCACGGTTCATGGAAACTAGCAACAATATCTGTGATGATTGACAATAGCAAGCTTTAAGGAACTTTAACTATTGCCATCTCTTCAGTCCCTTTAAGTACGTGTTCATTAACTCATTAAAAACTACAGGAAGATGCAGCATTTCAGAGAACTTATATATACCGCATTGTACATTCACGCACACACACACAGATTCAAATAAGAGGTCTCGAGAGTGTATCATTTCCTACTGCAAAGCTCCGCAGTTTGACTGCAGGAGCTCAGCAACCAAGGGAGATCTCATTAAAAGATGCCACAGCTCTGCAAATCCACACATTTACATTTTATAGTGTAAATATTTTCGCTCTTTTTTTATCACTATCGATTTTCTCATGGCTCTTTTTAAACAGTGAATTATGACAAAACAATTTTCGTATACTCACTCTAACACATCTCTGTTGAAGGGCTTCTTGCTGTTGCCAAGAAACTCGCCAATCATCTGTCGGCTCAGCCCCTTCCTTTGGAGCAGGAAGTGGGCCACTCCTATGGGCGTGTCCGGAATAAAGCCACGAGAGATGAGAAACTGAAGACCTTTGTCTGGATTTCTGTTCGAGTCGCAGAGAAAAAGAGATTTGGAGAAAGTCAGATGCAGTATTTTTACTATGAAACTATAAACACAAAATGAGTCATTATTAACATTCATGAGCAATTTTAATACATGAAACTGCAGCAAAATGGCCAGATTTCCTTTTCCGGTAAATTTACTAAATATGCTTCATACAGTTCACGCATGCAGAGGCCTTTTACCAAAATATTCTAAAAACTTGTTGTTGTTTGCTTATTAATGACATTTAAACAGCTACACTTTAAATATAGTAGTTCTCCCTATTTTTTTAGAAGATAAGCTACTTAATTTCTGCGTATGTTCAATTTGATAACATTTCTTTCCACAATCATAATCACAATAACGTTTTGACTTGAACTTTAAAAAGCTCAGTACTTAACGTACTTCACGTAAAGCTCAAAATGTAGCACTTTGTGTTACAAAAGTTATGGGTTCGATAAAATGTAAAGAGTCGAACTATGAAGGTCAAACTATGCCGCCATCAAATACCGTATTGCCAGTTTTAGCCTTTTAAAAACTATAACCAACTATCTTTGAACAGCCTAGAGTGGAATTTCTAAGTTGTCATCATCGTCGTAATAACGCAAACAGTGACACGACGCAAATGCAGCATTATTTACAAAATTAACATTGCAATGGGAAATAGTGTGAACAGTATTAACCAGATAACATCCAAGCAAAGGTGGGCACTTAAGGATCAATAATCAATCCCTGCGATAATAAACCCAATGAAATAATTGCAACGAAAGGAAATCAAAGACCACACAACACAATTATAAAGAGCAATCCAGACGCTTTAGTGAACACAAGCCTGTTATTTAGTGTGCATTAAATCATGACTCTAATTAGTAATAATTGCACATTATTTCACGCCATAGCACAAGGAGAAATGTCCAAGAGCTTAGTTAACGCAACCTGCAACTCTGTATTTCAATATTAAATCATGATAGAGATGCAATTTTGCGAGTTGCACTTTTTCCCATTTATAGTAATAGAACTGCAACATCATTTATAATCTTTGCAAACAGCCAGAAGATGCAGGCATTGTGACATTTCTGTTATTTCGCTTGGCGTGAGCAGTGGTTACACACCTTTAAAGTAAAAAGTTTTTTTTTTATTTTAGACAGCCTGTTTGAAAGGACTCTCAATCTCATACAATCACACAGACATTGCTCCATTCCACAGAAGCCATGTGGGCATTAACAACCCCTATTTTTCCATTAAGTGTCTTATCAATAACTGGAATGTCAACGCTCTTCTGCCTTCAGACACTAAAAGTGACAAAGAGGGACAGCTAGAAGCTTCTCGGGTATACTTTATTGAGTTGTATTATCCCCTCCGTCAGCATTCTCGATGTTAAGTCTTTGCTCCGGGAAAAGTATATGGATTTATAGAAGGGCCAGTAAACTCTCATTCATTCGCATGTTGAGAGAAACGTTCTTGACTGCATTCTTCAATTTTTCACTTTCATTACTTTGATTTACTTTGATTCTTATAATGAATGTGCAGATCCTGCAGACACAGCAGAATTAGAGGGATAGTTCACCCAAAAATATATATTCTTTTATTTTTTTATTCACTCTCATGTCATGTCAAACCTGTATGACTTTCTTGCTTCAGCAGAACTCAGAAGAAGATATTTTGCAAAACCCTGGTTACCTGCACTCATTCACTTTCATAGTATGGACACAAGATACAATGGAAGTCAATGGGTGCCGATAACCAGCGTTTTGCAATATATCTTCTTCTGTGTTCCACAAAAGAATCATATACAGGGTTCAAGGGTGAAAAAATTATGACATTATTTAGATTTTGGGGTGAACTTTTCCTTTAAAAGTGGAGAACATGAGATAGTTTGTTAGTTACACTACAGGACCTGCCACTATTTTTATATTTAATAGTGACAGAAAAAGCACAATGGGATATTTCTGAAATGGTTTACTAAAAATAGATAAATGCATAATGCATATCATATCTAGTGAGTGTATTATTTTTGCTCTTACTTTAGCAAATCAGTAAGGAATATTTCGGGTTAAAGCATCTGTGACATGCTATAAATATCAAAGAAAAATGTGTATTCAATGATGCATAATAGAAGTCTATGGGGAAAATGCACCAGTGGGTTTAAAAAGAACATATGCTCTAACCTCATTTGTCACACTTCCCTCAAATACGACTAACAGGAGAGTTAATAAGACTGATAGGACTAAATTAGCATCCCTACTATGGAGGACCAGGAATGCCACTTAAATAAATGAGAAATTAATTGATCAATTTAATTATTTAAACACAAAATGTAAATAAATCAATGTAATATAAATAAAAAATAAATAATACACATATTAAAAATGGTTTATTTCATTATTTTTTTAAAATAAAGTTGAATAGAACAATAAAACAATACATATATTTACAATATTTTTTAGATGCAGAAATTTTAAAAATGTTTATTTCATGTTTTCAAACATAGATAAATAAAACAACAAGTACATTAATAAATATTTTAAATGCACATTTTAAATCGCTTTTTAAAAAAGCATTTGCCAGCTGCTTTACTTTGTTTTTTTGCCAAATGCTTTTTTTATCCATTTGTCAACAAAGTAAAAAATGCTATTGGACAGTACATGCGTGGAAGCAACCAATCAACTGTTTGCAATCTATAGTTAATGTAACACGAACTGTAAATTTGGTCAGATTTAACTCAGTTTGGCTAGATTGCACATATTTGTGTTCTTGTGTTTGTTTTTCTCTCTCCTGGTGCAATTTCTATTCTGTTCACGAGGCAGGTGAAAACTCAATTTAGGGAGGTATATTCACTCCAATCACCAACCGCTCTTCGTTCATGCTTCAATGTCCTCTGTTCGTCCTTAACATGTCTCTTTCTAACACACCCTCCTTTCTTAATTACCTATTTAGGGAAAGCACATTCAAGTCCCCAGATCTCTACATTAATCCAAACTCAGACTTGAGGCTAGCGTCTCGTCCCGGAGCACACACACACCTGCTTTAGATTCAGTCGGGCCGTTGCAGGTTTTATCCAGCAGAAAGCGAACTGCTGGAACTAATGACAACCCTCCCTCTCACTCACTTGAAGCACATCAATTTGATTAAAAATGGGCTTATCCTTATCTGCACGGGTGTTTGGGGTGATGCAGGGTGGGTAGTTTATTCTTGATAGTGGTGACATTCGATCTAGTAGTCTTTTCAGAGTTCTTTAAGAAAGTTCTTATAATGTTTGAACTGAGAATTAGTAGTAGAAATGATTGCAATGAAAATAGTTGTTCGTTTATTTTTGATTGATTATTCTTCCCAAGTAAAGCCGTAACTGTAGCACTTGCAAGTCAAGACAATGAGAAAAGCAAGACAAGGACAAGTTCTAAACAATTTAATTAGTTTAAGTCATTAAAGTGTAATGAAACACCAACACTACATTTAACAGAGATCTTTTAGCGTCGTTTTCCACTTCCGGGTTTAAAATCTTTAGTCTGTCAACGCGTGGCGAATTCTAAGTCCCCCGGTTTTTCCCGTTTTGTTTAATAATGGCTATGATAACTGAAAGATCATGCAGTAATTGAGGGAGTCAGCAGAGGGCGCTGTTTTGCCATTCATGGGTCGAATGCTTCGCGTTTTAGTGGTGTAGAAGTATGAGCATTGCAGAGTTTTCCACGCGATTAACATAATGCAGACTCTATGTAATTACATAAGTCCAAGCAATCTGGAAACGCTACGGTAAAAAAGGAAAATGCTGATAAACTTCGTCCAGAACAACAGGAGAAAAGACTTTGCAAGTAATCTGATCATCAAAATGTAAGTTATTTAGGATCTATTAGTGGCTGTGCCACTGATTTCTGTCTGCTCGTTGCTGTTGTTTTGTATATGTTTAGCTTTATTAATTTAGGCAAATCATTTTTCAGAAAACACTGACTGGGTCATTCTTCATTTGTGGTGGCAAATGGTTGAAACAAACTTTAAATACCAACAAATCATAAAAGGTTTGCATGTTTAGCTTTAAAACAGGAGCACAGAGGACGCAGTCTCCATAGCACTGCACTCTGTACTCACACACTTGGACAATAAAAACACCTATGCAAGAATGCTGTTTGTGGACTTCAGCTCTGCATTCAATACTGTCATCCCCTCCAAGTTAATCACTAAACTTGGAGACCTGGGCATCAACACCTCCATTTGCAATTGGATTATGGACTTTCTGACTAACAGACCCCAACATGTTAGGTCAGGCCACATCTGCTCCACTAACATCACACTCAACACCGGGGTACCACAGGGCTGTGTGCTGAGCCCCTTCCTCTACTCCCTCTTCACCCTCGACTGCAGGGCCTTGAATGGATCTAATGCCATCATCAAGTTCATCAGACGACACTACGGTGATTGGACTCATCAGCAACAACGATGAGACTGCCTACAGGGAGGAGGTCCAGCACCTGGCCACATGGTGCACAGACAATAACCTGCTCCTTAACACCTCCAAGACTAAGGAGCTCATTGTGAACTTTAGGAAGAAGAGAGAGAGGAGGCACACTTGATCCCATCCACATCAACGGGATGGCTGTTGAGCGTGTTCCCTGCTTCAAGTTCCTGGGGACCCACATCTCAGAGGACCTGTCCTGGACCCCCAACACCTCCAGCCTTGTCAAGAAGGCTCACCAGCAACTCTTCTTGAGGACATTTAAGAGGAATCAGATGTCCTCAGCCATCCTGGTGAACTTCTATCGCTGCACAATAGAGAGCATCCTAACCAACTGTGTCACAGTCTGGTATGGGAGCTGTCTGGTATCCACTGCACTGTTTGCACTATTGAGTATTCACTGCACTACCTTGCACTACATTTTACATATACTCTTGTACATTTCTGTCTATATTTACTGCACAATTTGTAAACCTCTGTTTACAAAGCCATCTGTATATTATGCCATCTGTATATTATGTTCATAGTACATCCCTATCTTATCTGTAAATCTTAGTAAACCTCTGTTTATAATCACCTGTAAATAATCTTAACATGAAGCGCAATCTATATCCTGCACTTTACTGAATTATGGCACTTCTGGTTAGACCTAACTGCATTTCGTTGCTCTGTACTTGTACATGTGTAATGACAATAAAGTTGAATCTAATCTAATCTAATATTTGTATCCTGTAGGGTAAACACAATTGTGCACTGATAATAGTTACATTTTTGTTTCAAAATAAGTATTTAATTGAGTTTGAGAGATTTTGACCTTAGAGAGGTAACATGGAATGCAATTGCAACAATATAACATTTTCAACACAAATAAAGTGGTTATATTGTAAATATATATTTTATTTAACATATATTTGTTTTTAAAAATACATAATTTGTTATATAGAAGAAACAAAGTTGCGTCCAGTTCATGTCGATCCTTTAAGAAAAATGGGAATTTTATTTCTACTGCTTTCTGTGTGTAAAGGCAGTACAAATAAATGCAGTACAAAAGTTTAATATGGAAACGATGGGAAAAAAATGAGTAGAATAATTCATATAGAAAAGCTTTGCATGAATGTTACCCCTTTTTGTCGGTTATATAAGTTACCACAGGTCAGGAGTGTTGGATGCTCAGTATTTTTTTAGTTTGTGACTGAGACTCGCATCTTCTCCTCCTTTATTTGTCTTATCTATACGTGTGATTACTTTCAATATAAAGAACATTCATTAAAAGGTAGGAACAATGTGTTTCACCTTGGATGCTGGAACAGCAATGAAAAGGCAAATAAGCTGAACCTGGTACATGACGATCTCAGACGGTTTAATGGCCCATAGAAAAACACAGCTTCATCTAAATAAGCCTTTAACTTTTTAAAAGTCATGTTCCCTTGATGGCCTTTTTTATAGTTGCTGGAGAACTTTTAATTAGTCCCTTACTCTTCAGATTATAGCTCTCGCTTCAAAGGAATTACAAATGACAGACATTGAAGTCCCTCTGCCAGGTCATTGGTGGTAAATGCAAAACTAAGGCTAAAACTCAATTCTTTCTTTAATTGCTGCCTCATTTGGTAATCGTCTCTTAAAAGAGTCTAAACTATTGAAATGGGTACCAGTAAAGCTTGTGATATGAAGAATAATATTCAAAATATTGGATATAATCGGAGGGTATAGCAATTATTATAATTAATAATTAAATGGACATCACTTTTAGTAAAGTTCTAATTTTGTTAAAATGTTGAACATGTCTGTCCAAGCAATATGTTTATTCACAGGGATATGTTTGCAAAATGTTTTTTGCTAAATAAGCTGACAATTTTAATCGTTTTCCTATACAAACATACAGTTCAGCCTTTTTGAGCACCATGTAATAAGAAAACCTATCAGAATTGTACTTTTTAAAAAAAATTGACTGAAGAAATAGACGACATACTTTTGTATTTTTGATTATTGAGTCTTTATGTCTAGAATATATTTACGCAACTATGTGAACTAAAACATCTCTAACTATGCAAGCTTCATTTTTCTTACATTCTGTAAGCTGTCAGAATGTTATTCACAACACTTTTTCTGACTTCTTCAATCTTTTGTCTACAGTATATGACATTTCCGCTTACTCGATTACGTTCCTTTATTTAATCTATCCCATAATGCACCTCTGTCATTTTTCAGTATGCAGAGGTCTTATCAAACTCTCTCTCTCTCGAGTTAATCTTGGCTGCACATTTAAATTTTAACCGAAAGAATCGCAAAAATAAAACCAACAGGAATTATAAAATGATGCTGTATTTCTTTAGCTTCTTTTGAATAATGTCCTTGGTGGGAGGGTGCATGAAAGTGATATAAAATATAACATGAAACAATCATATACAGGGAGTGCAGAATTATTAGGCAAATGAGTATTTTGACCACATCATCCTCGTTATGCATGTTGTCTTACTCCAAGCTGTATAGGCTGGAAAGCCTACTACCAATTAAGCATATTAGGTGATGTGCATCTCTGTAATGAGAAGGGGTGTGGTCTAATGACATCAACACCCTATATCAGGTGTGCATAATTATTAGGCAACTTCCTTTTCTTTGGCAAAATGGGTCAAAAGAAGGACTTGACAGGCTCAGAAAAGTCAAAAATAGTGAGATATATTGCAGAGGGATGCAGCAGTCTTAAAATAGCCAAGCTTCTGAAGCGTGATCATCGAACAATCAAGCTGCTTCATTCAAAATAGTCAACAGGGTCGCAAGAAGCTGTGGAAAAACCAAGCGCATAAAATAACTGCCCGTGAACTGAGAAAAGTCAAGCGTGCAGCTGCCAAGATGCCACTTGCCACCAGTTTGGCCATATTTCAGAGCTGCAACATCACTGGAGTGCCCAAAAGCACAAGGTGTGCAATACTCAGAGACATGGCCAAGGTAAGAAAGGCAGAAAGTCGACCACCACTGAACAAGACACACAAGCTGAAACGTCAAGACTGGGCCAAGAAATATCTCAAGACTGATTTTTCTAAGGTTTTATGGACTGATGAAATGAGAGTGAGTCTTGATGGGCCAGATGGATGGGCCCGTGGCTGGATTGGTAAAGGGCAGAGAGCTCCAGTCCGACTCAGACGCCAGCAAGGTGGAGGTGGAGTACTGGTTTGGGCTGGTATCATCAAAGATGAGCTTGTGGGGCCTTTTCGGGTTGAGGATGGAGTCAAGCTCAACTCCCAGTCCTACTGCCAGTTTCTGGAAGACACCTTCTTCAAGCAGTGGTACAGGAAGAAGTCTGTATCCTTCAAGAAAAACATGATTTTCATGCAGGACAATGCTCCATCACACGCGTCCAAGTACTCCACAGCGTGGCTGGCAAGAAAGGGTATAAAAGAAGAAAATCTAATGATATGGCCTCCTTGTTCACCTGATCTGAACCCCATTGAGAACCTTTACCTTTACCAGTGCCACTGGTAAAGTTGTAAGTCGCTTTGGATAAAAGCGTCGGCTAAATGAATAAATGTAAATGTAAATGTAAACCTGTGGTCCATCATCAAATGTGCGATTTACAAGGAGGGAAAACAGTACACCTCTCTGAACAGTGTCTGGGAGGCTGTGGTTGCTGCTGCACGCAATGTTGATGGTGAACAGATCAAAACACTGACAGAATCCATGGATGGCAGGCTTTTGAGTGTCCTTGCAAAGAAAGGTGGCTATATTGGTCACTGATTTGTTTTTGTTTGGTTTTTGAATGTCAGAAATGTATATTTGTGAATGTTGAGATGTTATATTGGTTTCACTGGTAAAAAATAAATAATTGAAATGGGTATAAATTTGTTTTTTGTTAAGTTGCCTAATAATTATGCACACCTGATATAGGGTGTTGATGTCATTAGACCACACCCCTTCTCATTACAGAGATGCACATCACCTAATATGCTTAATTGGTAGTAGGCTTTCCAGCCTATACAGCTTGGAGTAAGACAACATGCATAACGAGGATGATGTGGTCAAAATACTCATTTGCCTAATAATTCTGCACTCCCTGTATACATTGAAAGAAAAAATATTTCTAATATTTTATATGATTGATATCTTTTAAATAAAAAAGTTTAATGTTACAGTTGACTGCATGCATAGTGCATTCAAGTACAGTAAACTTTTTGACAGCCATCCCATTTACCTGATTTACTTTTGTATCCTAGTCATGGAAAGTTTTAGAATCTCTAAACAGACACATATTATCGCTTCTGCAGCAAAACAATATTCAAATGATTGCAGTGAGATCATGCAGATATGCATAAACTCTTGAAATTAATGTTGCTTTATTGTAAAATACTGTAAAATACGTTTCAGGAGAGTCGTCAACAACAACAAAAATAGATAGTAGAGTGGAACGGTTATTTATACGGTGTATTTAGATATAACAACAAGGGATGCAGGAAAAGGGATAGAACAGAGATCTTAACATCATATAAATAGTAAAATAATCAAATGTAAGAGATTATATACAGTACAAGAAACTTATATATAAGAAACATTAAGAAATTATGGGGCTGATTATCGCATCCCTGCATTAGGATTTTTTTAACAAATAAAGCAGTTCAAAATATTATTTATGAGGAATAACGTATATATACCATTGTCTCCAAACTGATTCTGCTATTCTAAGAACAATTTTGTGCAAAAGCATTATTGTGAAAGACCTTGCCAAGGAATTTGCCAATGTTGGTAGTTTAGGCAAATCTCTTCAATTAACAGATATCAAGATATTCTGCAAGCATTTAGGAATATTTGTGAGTATGTAGCTTGAGATTTGTTACAAGTTTGTTCAAAGTTGTATCCATATTGGCAATTTTGACATTGACATTATATCCAGGTGGCATTTTCCCTTATCACATCTTTGTATGTATTTCAACAAGTGTTATGTCGTAATGCAAAAGTGTTTTAGAAGTGTCTGGAAACTTTTACCATAACCTTTACCACTATCCATAAACAGTAGGCATGGCTTGAGTGCTGGGTTCCTAAATATTTGTCCCCTCACTTTTTTATTAATTTTCCTATTTAGTACAATTCCTAAACAAGTGGCTGCCTGTGTGCATTGTAGCAAGATGACATTAGAAAAAGGCGAATGAGACTGCACTTTGAATAAAAACAGTGCTATTTATAAGGTCAGACAAACCTAAGGTGACAGGCACCAGGGAGGGGGTTTTAGACTCAGCTGGAGATAGAACTGAATGTAAGTAATGACACAAGAAAGGTAGACCGAAAAAGAGATGGGTATGCGGTGACGTTCTGAAGAGCAGCCTCATGAGGCAAAATTAGTGGCAGGTGAGAACAAAAGGGTTTAAATATCTTAAATATGTGGAATTTGACACTTCAAACAAGCGAAATGTAAGGAGCACTGTAATCATAATGAAAAACCCTTCTCCCAAGGTTCAAGGACCCTTCTGATTGAACATAAGAGGTTCTCTAGGTACTCACACGTTGAAGAGGTTGAGACCAATACGGTACAGCCGTTTTCGCATTACATCTGTGGAGAGAGTAGGAGATTTGCAGCTAGTTGGGTTTTCGCAGTGGTATCTTGGCAAGCTCAGGATCATAGCCTGCAGAGCCTCTTTGGATGAGACCTCTGAGGCTGAGCGGGCTGATGTGGACGTACTGCTGCTGCTCATCTGTTCTGAACTGTTGTCCGCGATGTCTGACTCAATACGTTTAGCCTCCAGAACTTCTACAGTTGGGGTGACCAGCGTTTCTGCAACCTCCGATGGAGACAAAGTATGAGCGGTTATTACTGTCTGTGCCGGAATTGTGGGTTCTGGTCCTGGAGCTTCCTTTTTCTCCAGCATCAGAGGTGGAGGCTCCTCACCAAGTTCCTCTTCGCTTGGTGGAGGAGCTGGAAAGTCGCAATCTGGTACTTCCTCAGCGTCCAGCTCTAAAGGTGCAGGAGCTGGATTCTGTGGAGGTGGTGGTGGTGGTTGTTCCTTAAAATCATTAACTGGAGCTTGTTGTAGGCTCTCCGTAATCATGGCCCCCTGCTGGACACAGTTACCAAGAGAGACGGAAGTGGAAGATTCCATAACGGAGGAGGACATGTGGAAGTTCTGGCTATCGATTTGAACTGTCACATCCCGGAAGGCCATCATTAGCTTGCTGGCACTACGGGCCACGTTCTCAGAGTCTACGAGGCTTGTTCCACCCTGAATGGTAATAGGGTTCATGGAGCCACCTTCCCGGATTGTACCCGCCACTCCAGATTTACTACCAGGTGTACTGAAGGCATCTGAGCTAAACTGATAGGTGCCACCTTCTTGAAGAGAACACATGGTTTTCATACTCCAGTTACTGAGTGCATCATCAATGGACTTGGCAAGAGACTGGACTTGCTCATTGAACGAGTCTTCCAAGTCAGTTAGAGTGCCGCCCACCGTGGTGGGGAGGGATGGGGACCGGACCAGCGGGATACTCGCTAGATTACAGCCTTCAGCCAGTGCCCGTTCAGCCGAGATTCCCTCTTTATTTTGCACGCGCACCTTTCGCAGGGAGATGCGCCGTGGCAAGCGACTTTCAAGGAGGGAGTTTCTTATCTTCTCAAAGTTTTTGCTGAGCTGGTATTGGCGGAAGGCCGTCTGGATTTTGCAGGCGGCACGGCGTGAGATGAGGTGGCCCCCATATTTGTGCTCTAACATTTCGATCTGCAAATAAACAGAAGGGAATCTAGGTGAGACAAGGAGACATTATGCATGCACAATCAAGATCTAAGTACAAGCATGAAATTCTATAATCAATAACAATGTCTAATCAGAGATTGGTAAATATCATGACATGCTGAGACAAACCAATTTTCCAGTTGCCCATTTACTGAATGCCTTCATGCGGAAACTCTTAATAAAATAAGCCAATGAAGTACTTTGGATACAACAGGCAAAGCTTTTACCCCAACATAAAAGGACTTAATAAGTCTTGATGCTCATTTGTGAAGTTCGAATAGGGTTAATTGGACCAAATGTACAGTTCAGACATCATGTGTAATTTATTTTGGTGAAATAATTTATGACATTTGATGAAATGATTGGACACACATTTGAAACAGCAGTCATCACAGTCAAACTGAGATTTGTCCTTACTGGTTAAGACCAGTGTATATTGTAAAAACACATCTGCTAGCCTTTCACGAAGCCAAAATATAACCGCCACGTCCTTCACATCATGAATCAGTCTCTTGAATAAGAACACTGTAGAAACTGTCTGGCTAAGACTAAAAAAAATGTAATCAATTTTTTTTAGAAATAATAAGGTTTCAAAAACCTGTCCGGAACAGATTTTGGCATTTTATTTGTACTCTAACAAGGTGGAAGACAGATCTTGGCACGCATTGTGCCATTTACATTTACATTTTACATCACCTTTTTCAATCATTTCTCAGCCACTGATCATTATTTTTTACAAATAGAGGTATCTGGAGCACATTTTCATTAACAACTAAGACTTCAAATGACAAGAAAGGTCAAGATAATATGCAAGTTTAAAATTTTCCGTGTCAATATATATATACAAATTTTCCATTTGCATATCACAGACAATGTATGAGTAATTTTTATTCCATCATGGCCTCAACGTTACCTTCCAAGCTGACAAGAATTATAATTTACTCTGTCACTCATAGATTTTGTTTTGAATGGTCCAAAAGCTAATTTAACCCCCCTAGCTGATAGCCAGAGCTGAATTTCACCTGATATTTTTCCTTTGTGCTTTCATCAGCTGTCAGTGGTTTTGTCCTTTTGTAGGTGAGCTCAGATTAGAGGTCATTAAAGTCCCGCCATTTCAAACCATGTGATAAGAATGAGTGAGCTGATGCGATCTCTGTCGTGGTTACAGATTTAAACACCCTGAGAGAAGTTTAAATAACACCAAAAAGCCATCTTATCTCAGCAATCTACATTTGTATCCGACTAGGTGAGAAAGGAGCGATATGTCTGGGGAATATTAAGTTCTCGGTGAATAGGACCTAGGCTCCAAGCTACAGTCTGTTTCTTATCAGATGGAGCTATGAGCTTGGAAAACTACTGCCTTTAACTGTGGATAGTCGATAATCTGCCTTGAAGAATTCTCAGCTGGTGCAGACATAGTGCAGTTTTCCTTTGGTGTGGACAAGGTCCATAAGTAGTGCGTGGTTAGTAGATGAAACATGATTAAACTAAATGTTACTATCAAACAAACAAAAATTTAACCTGCCGTGTCTTGCACGACAGTTACCTCAGTTGTAAATTTCTCATCAGATGTTTATACCTAAAAACAGGGCGGCACAATGTATCGAAATATCGCAAATTTGCATATCGCAATAGTTTGCAATAAATGAGTGATTTAATTTTAATACTTGCATTGTCAAAGTTTTAGGATCGAAGTGGATAATATAGTATCTGGCACATTGGTGTTAGTTGGGATATGCGTGCGTGCGCATTAGGGCTGGGTAAAAAATATCGATTCTCCGATTTTAATCTATTTTCAGTTTAATGAAACCATATCGATTCGGGAAATCCTGAATCCTGAAACGTGCGCGTTTCAGAGAATGTGAATATTATCTGTAACTTGCTTCGCCTCTCGTTCTAACGATGTCGTGATCTTTCGAGCTGCTCCACTTAAAAATGTGTCAATTAAAAATTGATAAAAAATGATGTTCGTTTTATGAACAGTTTATGGACAAGTTTTGTTTAGACAGTGTCCAGATAAAGGTAAGTCAAAAGTAATTAACCAATTGTGTGAGCCTGTTGTTAATGTAAATGTGTATTTCACTATGGTTTCCATGTCTGTAAAACTAACACTTTTAATGAAATACTGACAATTAATCGATATTGAATGGGAATTGAATCAAAACCATATAAATAAGAATCAAATCGGCAAATTGGGCGCAATACCCAGCTCTAGTGTGCATAATAGTGTGCCGTGCGCATGCTCTGATGCGAGACAGTCAACAAGCCGCAAAGCTTTCATCGCCGACTAATGCTTTCTTTTCCATAATATATGACACGTATGTTGGTTATATAATTTAAAAAATTTTTTTAATATAATTTAAATGAGCTTTTAAAAAAGAAATATCGTATCGCACATCGAATATCGCATTATTTAGCATTCGCATTATTTAGCATGCGATATCGCAGTTTTTTTGGAATATTCCTCACATTAAATAGGCAAAACAAAATGAGTAACTTTATGTTCTCTTTATGCGAAATATTTAAAGCTGTAAACTTTTTTTTCAATAAAATTACACCTGACAATCTAATAACAACTCTAATAATGACAACTCATTATAAGCTTACCGTTATGAATTAGGGTAAGGTAAGAAAAGTTCTGAACTGATTTTGTTGCTCAATAACAAGTGTGTGTGAAGTTACGTGTGAAACAATAATCTATACTGTTTGTCAGTTACGCAGGGAACATTCAGCTAAATTAGCCTATTCTACTGGAACAATACAAAATACAATTTATAGACAAAATATTTATTGCCACATATACATGAAATTCTCTTAATTAACTCTCTAGGTTATGAATCAGTATATCTTGCACATACTGTAAGTATAACCAATGGTAAGACTTTGGCGGTCTCTGGTGACAACCATGCCTTCATGGGAAAACTAATAGCTCGCTTTTTGATGACATTTCAGGAATTGTTTCCTACTGATTTATTTGGTCATTCTCACCAGAAAGACTATGCTGGTTCATAAGCTTTTTGCTTGTAAAAAGCATTGCTGTGCTGGTAAAAGTCACAACCTCATAGAAATTCATGCAGCCTCTCTTAAAAATGTGAGCTCAGTAAAAGAAGTGACAATAATACCAAGATGTGGTATACAAAGATAAATAATACCAAAACCTCACAACTACGAATTTTCTCGAAAGCATGGGATAAAAAGCAGTTTTGGCCCAGAACCCAAAATGAGGTTTTAAAAAGCAGATTAGATTTGCCAAGGTTGTTTTTATGCACTGCTGGTGCTTTAAAATCTGATTTTCTAAATTTAATAGTAAAATAGGTAAATGACAGTATGGATGAATCTAAAGGTCACTCAAATTGCATAATGCAGAAAAGGTTCTTGTGCAAAATTAATGCTGGTTTCAGAACAGGTACAACATGCACATTAAATTGTTCTTACCCTCGCTCTTATGATCATATACTGTATGATAGTGAAGGAAACCTAATGAAATAAGCTAGGAAATAAACTACTACAGAAAAAAATAGATAACATAACCATGCGATGTGGTAAGATCATAATGGAATAAAACTGGGGGATGAAAGAAGGTGCGAACAAGAGACAAAAAGACAAGAAGCCGTGTAACTAATGCGGCCCTGCTGCAAATTCACCCATTAGCCAGCTGTCAGGTTTGTTTCCGATCACTATACTAAGCGGCACAGAGGAGAGAGATCATTCCGGACCCACTACAGCCGTAAAAAAAAGGATGTAGCGATGACCCTGCTCTCTGTCAACTCAGCATTGACAAATCAAACCTGACAGCTGGATCAGCGCTCTGTCCAAGCCCTGCTCTATACCAACATGGCATTAAATGATATATATCTATCTATATCTATATATCTATATCTATATATATATCTATATATATATATCTATCTATCTATCTATCTATATATATATATATATATATATAGATATAGATAGATATATATAGATATATATATATATATAGATATATATATATATATATATATATATATATATATATATATATATATATATATATATATATATATATATATATATATATTCATTGTAAAACTATTTTTAGGTGCTTAATTGGACAATTGAAAATACTGTTTGTTAAGCTGTAAAGCCACAGTAGTCTATTTAACATGATAACAGTCACTGAACATATTGAGCATACATGGAAATGCACTATCCAAACTGTATTAGATTTTTTTTACATTTTAGATATTTTAATTATATATTTAATTATAAAATATTATAGAAATAATATAAAATTTATATGTAATTTATATATAAAAAATTTAAATGTATATATAAAAATGTAAAATGAGGTATTTTTAAAATAATATTAACATTGTTTTTATTAATTTTTTAAGTTTTAAGTTTAAAGTTAATAATGTTTACTGTTATGAAAATTTGTTAAATATGTATTTATGAGTATTAGACCATCAATATATAATTTGTCATGATTAAATTAGAATTCAATTATGAAATGTAAAGTCAATAATGAAATAACCTTAAGTGTTCCACCTGTGGAACGATGACAGCAACAGGTTAATGTTTTTAAAATGACATAAAACATAATTGATTTATGAACGATTGATATCTTGACAGCCTACTATATATATATATTTTTTTCCCATTAAGGGTTTTTACATTATTCCCTCTAATTATATTATTACATTACAGCTAATGGAAATTCATGGTGGCTAATTCATATAATTTGTAAATCATGCAAAAACATGCAAAAAAAGCAATGATAAAAGAAAAAATTATCTGAAACTTTTCTTACATGGGGTACGCTATTTTTTTGTGCAGGGCGTAGGTTTCTGGAAAAGGTTGTTCTGTAGATGCAATCTCACTGGCTCTAATCTTAGTCACTTTCTGTCACATATCTGTTCATATTTAGTGCTTGACATTACTCTCTCATTTGCATTGATTTGTGTCTCAAGGATACATGTATATTTATGAGACCATCAACATAAGACAGGATAATCAAAGGTCTCATTGGGAGGTTAGGCATGCTTTCATTAGCATAAAGAGGCAATCACACAGAAGAGGTGCGGCAAGAGTTATCTCTGGAGCCATCAGCTTTTGAGAGATCGTGTCTAGAGTTGCTAAAGCCGGATTATCACACACTCTGGGGAGCTGACTTTGCTGACAGTGGATCATGGCTCGTAGCGTTTTGCCTGGTTTGTCAATCTCAGGGTACTGTAGTTCAGACTGTAAATCTGATTGGATGAGCCTTGTTCGAAGGTGCTCATAAAAATGTTACATTTGTGCCACGTAATTGTATGTTTGATGACAACAGTTCAATAATAGTCGATAATTATTATTATTAATATTTTAACATTCTTCCATGTATGCTTTTCAAGGTGTACACTACAGTCTTCAGGCTCACAGGATCTCTGACAGCAATATTTTATTAATTCATAAAAAATTATAAAAATATTTGTGGTTTGCCTTTGATGTTTGATAGAGCATTTGGACCCAGAAGCGGTGGTCCATGACATCAAGTGGAATGTATTATGCAGTAGTTTTATAACCACAATGTTGTGAACCACACCAAATCAACAAAATAACTAAAAACACATTGACAAATGGACATTACTTTGCATGTGTCATGTAATGCCAGTGCCAGGTATTGGTAAAAAGTTGCCTTGCCGTGATGTTCTGTAAAATGTTTTATGTACGTTTTTAAAATGTTTTACTTATGTTACTTAAAGGTTTCTTAAAATAATCAATGACATGCAGAAATATTTGGCTTTATTCGATAATTTATTATACATTATATTTATTAATTCTGACTTGAATAAGTGTATAAAATATAAACCAAGGATTTAACAATGGTGTCTAAGAAACTTGACAGCACTTGTTACGTATGAATTTCTTTATTGTTTTTCTTACTCGTTATGTTGCTTTGGATGAAAGCGTCTGCTTAATTTAAATGTAATATTATTGTTTTTGGATCTGTAACAAATATAAAATCTGGTGGTATGACTGACATATGCAGATTTGACAAAGCTTGCAACAAAAAATGAATAAAGATTTAGACATGATAAGGCTTTATTGGCCTATTTCTGAAAATATTAATTTCTGGCTGGCAATAATTTCGAAGAATACTGTAAAAATATGTAAGATACAATGTTGGATACAGTCTAATTTCACTTCAAATCAGTAGTTTAAAGATGCGTCTAGCGCAAATAACCAGTTTCTGCAAAGAGGATTCGGTTCTATTTATAAACTGGTAGGTTGAGATATGAACCCGTTTCTGATGAACATTCATTTTTCATTAGCCTGGGTTTCTCTGAGTGATTATAGAAAGATGAAACTCACAGAAATGCACCACGTGCTACAGATTATGTGCAGTTCCTGCAAATAAAGGTCATGGAGATAAACAATGTTTGATTTGTAATGTAAAGATTGATATCCTGGCTTTCATGGAAGTCTCTGGAGCGCTTGAGAAAGCCAATTATTGTGGAAGAGGAATGGAATTTGTTAGAAATGGTTGTGAGGATGGACATTCGGTGTATTTCCAACCAATGCATTAAAAATAAAATAAGACATTAAATCAAAGTTCTAACAAGCCGAATAATGTGTGTATAATGTACAAAAAGTCATTATTTTAATGTTTAAAATATTATTTTAAATATATGTCCACTATGTGTGAATAAAGCTATGACAGTTATAGTTTGTGAATTTGTTATGAATTTGTATAATTATTAGAAAAAAGCAATGATAAAAACATTAATTTCATGTTATTTTTTAAAAACATCTTATGATGTTTAACTTCTGATGCTTAACTGCTCATTGAACAGACTGTCTGTCTTTCTTTGCTTGAATTCCATAATGAGTCCATAATGTGACTTTTACTAATGTTAATGAAAATATAATTTGCAAAATGAAAGAAAAACGATGTGTGTGTGTGATCGCATGTGTCAGCGGGAGGGAGATACTAGTGTTCTCAAGTACTAATCCGCATCGCTCTGCATTCTTATCTGCTTCAGGAGAGATTTCACACCTCTACAAACAGAAGATCAATGCTACAATGCAAACGCATATACTAAAATACTGTTAGGCTGAAGCGGGTATGATCCGTAAGACAATCACTTATATTACAAATAGGGCTGCACGATATTGAAAAAACTGCGATAGCAAGCTAAATAATGCAATATACGATATTTTTAAACATTTTTAATTATATTAAAATATATTTGACAAAATTACATAACCAACATATGTTTCTTATTTCACGAAAAAGAAAGCATCAGCTGGCTGTAAAAGCTTTGCGGCTTGTTGACTGTCTTGCATCAGAGCATGCGCACGGCACACTATTATGCACACGCATGCATATCCAAACTAACATCCATGTGCCAGATACTATATTATCCGCTTCGGCTTAAAACTTTTACCGTTCGCTACTTTTTGAAGTATTAAAATTAAAATACTCATTTATTGCAAAATATTGCGATATGCACATTTGCGATATTTCGATATATTGTGCAGCCCTAATTACACCCATGTTTACTGTACCCTAAGTATATGCGCACATACACACATAAATACATTCATAAATTATAGTATAGTATAGTATGTGTTGTCAAGGAATAGACAATACATTAAAATAACATCAATAAATTCTAGCAAATTAGTTGCACTTAAAAAAATGCCTCGAACCTTGTGCTATTACATGAAATTATACTGTATAATATTTTTACTTGGTATAAATACTTTAATTTACTAGCAACAAAGAACCTTGTTGTACGTCTCTCTTATAGCTTTAATGATTGTGTATCACCATGGCTACAGTAGTGACCTGTGATTGGCCGACTCGCATAAGATGTCTGATGTCTTCCAAAGCTCTGCCTGACTCGGATAGTGATCCTACCTGACTGAATTTCTAACCTTTAACCTAGCTACATGTATGGGATAACTGCTATCGTATGTCCACTTTGCTTGTTAAAGTGAATTAGATGCAAGAAAAAAACTCCTGTAATGGCAAAACTATGACTTTAAAGCATAAAGACTAAAAACAAAACTATTAGCATCCAACTCCTAAATTGTACTTCTGTATTGTGCTGTATAGAGTTGTGCTTAATATGCAAGTTACATTTTCTGTAAATGTATCATATATATGGCAAAAATTCTATATACAATTCTATATAAAAGCAAATTTGTTTAAGGTGAAGGGTTGTAAACAGCGAATCAATTTTATAATAGATATCAATGTAATCCTTAATTCTTAAAACACAGCAACAAATACTGTTAAATTACAAGCTTATGATTTCAATACAGGGTGCGTGCGTTTCTGTTGTATATTTCTCTGACATTTTAGGCATTATGTTTATTTTATAGTAATGCATGGCAAATGTATTTTATATGACATATAATATATAATTAAACTATGAATAAATGTAGACTGTATGCAGAGTGTAAAACATAAGTGAATATTTTTCTATTTCGCTTTACATTTTTTTTTCTGTAAATATTAATAATATAAATATTTTAAATAAAAACTTAAATTGATGAATGTTATGATAACACATAGGCTATTCATAAAAGGTTCAACAACTTACTGTTACGCTTAAATTTTTGGATTTACAACATAAATATCAGTAAACATATGCTGTGTGAACTAAACCTGTTTATTTTAGGATAACCTGAAAATGTTTCAGAGTGTATCTTCTATTAATTTGACCTTTTATACAATGAAACTAACAGTATGTTAATGGCCTTTGTTAACTGGTAATAGATATTAACCTGATAACTGTCACAAATAAAGTATATATAGGAAATGAACTAAAAAAAAAATTATTTAGATTTAAATTATTTAAAATAGATTATATTTTTTAAACATTGTCTTTTTAAAAATCTTTTTTATTTTTTTGTAATTTGTCAAATATTTTTTCTTGAGTCTTATACCTTTTCATCAATTTATAGATTAAAATACAACTATGAAATAGAGAAATAACAGTTACCAGGTTAAACAAATGTTCTTATATAATTGTAAATGTAAAATTATATTAATACTTTCCTAATATTAATAATCTTAAATATTAACAAAAATATTTCTTCGGCATATGCAGTTCATAATGTACCAAAATTTGCTTTCTTTTAGTTCTGTGGTTAATACAGACTTTGTCTAAGGCCTTGGTTACACTTTATTTTGGTAGTCCACTTTACACATTCTACTAACTGTAAGTAACTTATGTGAACTAACCAACGCAATCTCACAAGAATTCGTACATGTTTTACCAGTTGGCTAATTCGTATGATCTCATTCGTGCATTTTAGTATGATTTGTCTTCTCCCCAGTGACGTTAGGGTTAGGGAAGGACCTTTATCATTGCTTTTTTCTACTAAACTTAAGTTTTTGTACGAATTAGCCAACTCGTAAAATATGTACAAATTCTTGTGATATCAGGCTCAAACTAACTCGAATTATTTACAACTGCATGTCAACTAGAGCTGCACGATATTGAAAAACAAATGCGATATGCGATAGCGTGCTAAATAATTTGATTTGCGATATGATATTTCTTTTTCTAAAGCCCATTTAAATTTGTAAAAAATATATAACTAACACGTGTTTCATATTTCACAGAACCGAAAGCATCAGCTGGCTATGAAAGCTTTGCGGCATGTTGACTGTCTTGCATCAGAGCATGCGCGGTGCACTATTATGCACACGCATGCATATCCAAACTAACATCAATGTGCCAGATACTATATTATCCGCTTCGGCCTAAAACTTTGACCATGCGTTACTTTTTGAAGTATTAAAATCAAATCACTCATTTATTGCAAACCATTTCGATATGCATATATCGATATGCACATTTGCGATATTACGATAATTTCGGTATATTGTGCAGCCTAATGTCAACTAACTCTTATTACAGTTTTAGGAGATTGTTAGTATGGCTAGGAGAATAAGCTGACATGGACCATCAAAATAAAAGTGTCGGCAGAAATTACCCATACAGTTAGTAGCATGTCTAAAGTAGACTAAATTAAAGTGCTAGCCCTTGACTAATATTAAAAGCAGAGCACATAAAACATTATAATGTAAGATAATTCTCAGTATACTCAATGGAAAAATGCAATTTGTGATATGAACATTCAGCAAGAAAATGACAAATAAATGAGGCATGTGGATTTTTAGGTTACCTCTGTGTTACCATGACAACACAACCTTTTCACCCTCTCTCCCTCCATCCATCACTTTTCATCTCTTTCTGTCATCTCAATTTTCTTCTCTTCAACATCACTACATACCCTTCCCAGAACCTCTCTGAAACCGAGGCTGTTCTGTCTTTAAACTAAAGAAATATGTTTGTTCTATAAAGCCAACAAAACAGTGTTACCCAACTGCAAAAGCAGAGAAAGAAACTCTGAGCTGCCTTGTAGTCTATAGACATCATAGAAGCGCAAAAGCGATTGATTTGGAGTTGTCTACATACAGTAACTACAGATATTAAATCCTTTCAGACCAAACGCATACCAAATTGCAATCAAAATGACACGTAGGCCTTCACGGAATCTGCTAAATTTATGAAATGTTATAGCCAGTTTAATTAAGAACTGTTTTTGTGCAAAACTTTTGCCATGTTTTTTAATTGTTAGTCTATGCAAAGATACATTAGATTGATACATTTGACAGTTATGGCACATCTCGGTGCTGAATTTATAAAAAGTTAAAATAGTTTTAGCACATCAGATCTATGTCAGTTTCAATTGGCCAATAATTATTTTCTGATGGAGGAATAATTATATTTACAAACTAATTACCGTATACACTGTGCGTATAGCGTATATAAGTTTATAAACGTCTATAAATATGTCTTTTATTCAGTTTCATTGCACTGTGTGTAGCTGTTACACAATTGGCAGTTCCGTTAAACACATCGTACCGAATTTCCACACGTTTTTGATTGTGTCCCACCACAATCTGCACAGATTCCATGTAGGCCCACTGAAAGGTTAGAAAGCTGATGGAGATGGATGTATATGAGATGAGGATGGATGATCAACCTGTGAACGTCTAACTCCAGATAGCTCCTTAAACACAAACTCAGCCTTACAGCAACCATAAGAAGCACAATTCTCTCACACGCACCCAAGACTGCAATCCCACAATGCCTTGCTCCCTACCTGCTTGTTTTTGAGGTCGAGCGAGAGTTCATAATCCGAGGTTGTGGAGTGGCTGCACGCTCCATTCCTCTGTACTCTGATTGGTGAGGCAGTGTGATGCAAGCTTGGCCTCCTTCCCGCACCCCCCGCACACGCTGCTTCCCTCTCCTGCTCCTCTGTCTCTTTTTTCTCCTCCTCTTGGGGTTTTTCTTCACTCTTTTCTATCTCCTGTACCTCCACCTCTTCCCGGTCCACCCGTGCACTCCCTCCCTCTTGATCTCTATCTCGGTCCTCATCTCCCCCTCCGCCATCGACAGGTGTTACGATGCTTTCTGCAACTTGAGGCGTCACCTGGACCTCTGGCTGGGGAGCGCTGGTGGCAGTCGCCCCGGGTAAGGGCGATACAGTTTCCACGGGGGATGGTGTCACTATGGGCGAAGGGGAGGGCGGCTCTTCACTGCGGAAAGGAGGAGAAAACGAAGAGTCAGCCTGTAGCCCAGGCACCATTTGACCTTGTCCTCCAGCTTCTAGGGATGGGCCACTATCAATCTCTCCTTCCCTTTTCAACTGTGCCCAGAAGGGCAAAGAGAAAGAGATGAAGCGATTGTCTACTGTCCATTACCTGACAACCACAACGGGGAGGGTGGGACACACAGTGACTTGTGACACCCAACATGTGACACACACAGACAGAAGACACAGTCATGCAGCTAGCGCTGAGTGTGTTTACATGTACAACAGCATTTTAGCTAATTATAAAAGCTTTTCTGATGCTGCCTTTATGTGAGACTTTCAAAACTTCTGGGTTGAGTTTTAATGTAAGAGCATGAAGGGACGTGTATGTTGAATAACGGTTGAATAATGGTTACATGCAATGCAACATTTTGGTAAACAGGTCAAATCAGATTTTGGTTAAACATGTTTAAGGTGATCCTAGAAACTATTGAAGGTTCATGTAATTGCACTCAGCGTGGTAGATTTGCGACTATTGTGTTGGGGTGAAATAGCACTTGGCACTGTAGGAAACGCAATTTTGTGATCTAGCCCTATCTGTTTAACTTTTATTAAGCCTTTTTCCATTTTGGTTAGTTACCATAGCATTTACAGTAAGCTACAGTAAGAATTTCCATACCATAGTGGTCACCCAGTCACAAAGTCAGGTAACTAAAGAATGTAAAAAAAACACACCATTGCTATTGTCATGTTCCTTTCCTAACAAAAATGTCTAGTTTTATTTCCATGTTGCGAACGTACAGCAGTATAGTCCTAATTCACGTAAACCTATTATTCCCCAATAATTAGACATTTCTGCCTTCATTTAACAGAATTTAAAACAAAAAAACTTTCAAAAGTGTTGTTTACATGAAGGCTTTAATGTCAACTGAATATCTTATTATTAATAGATTTTTAATAACTGCAGTATATAGTTGTCAGTCCTACATTTAAGTCCTTACAAAACAATTGTGTTCACACACAGTTGGACGGCAAATTGTGGCATAAAATTGCTTAAAAACAGGTGCACTACAGTGCAAAACTGTACACATCGATGGCAACCTTCATGTCCATCACTTTGGTTACAAGTATCATGTGCAAACACAGTACAGGCTTGACTTTTATTTGTTTGTTCTTATAGACAGTATTCCAGCTGCGACTGTAAGCTGCTGCGTTTCCAGAACGTTTCCAAAACGTTTCAGTTGTTAATCTAACAGTAAATACTGACAGTGTGAATGTACTGTAGCCTATGTAAACGCAGGTACTGTAAGTGTTAACATTTTATGAAAATGCCATAATATTTTCAAGCATACTTTGGCAAAATCATTCCAGAGAATTCTATTGGCTCAATTTATTATGAGACCGAACGATCTCTCATCTTTCATCATCCTCTCTGTTAAAACATCACCTTTATTTGTGTCACTTTAGATCAATAAATTTTTCATCACCCATCTTCTATTTGTGTTATACCTTTTCTGTCCCCTACGACCTCTACCGACCTCTACCCTGCCTCGCTCTCTCGCTTTCCATCTCTGCCCTTTCTCTTTGAGAGCATGAGTAAGTGTGATTGTGTATGTGTGTGAGACACTGAGAGGCTTTAGAAGCACTCAAGCCCTGTATGCATTTGTCTAATATCACAGAGCGCTAGTGGACCAGGGACAGGTCATAGTCAGAGCACTGTACACAGACAGGCTTTTAAAAAAGCTACGCCCGCATCAATGTATGCATGAAGCAGCGAAACTCGATTATCTTCCATCCAGATCACATGGCAAAGGGGATGACAAAGCAAAGAGCCACCGATTGTGAACTGAGTCACAGTTGACAGACTGAATTTTTGCTCAAAAATAAGCGTTTGTGCAAATTCTGTCTGTGCCATGAAGTTGAGACAGTATTGAAGTTGAGTTGTATTCTCTTTAATATCTGGAAATAGCTCCTATACAAATTAAGAGGATGAAAAAACAGAATTCAGGTCCTGTTTATTTTAAAACGCATTACTTTTGCTACGGCATCCAAAATATGAGTTTTTCGAAACAGAGATGCATGAAAATGATGCATACCCGTTTTCGTTGTTTCAGTGCAGACAAAGCAAACATTCGCTCCCTGATTGGGTCGTCTGGATTCTTGCATTTATCTTTCCCTGATTTATCAAGTCCCTATCATATAAACATTATGTTAACGGCAGACGACAATGACTGGCCTCAACGACCGTGTAAACACTAACATTAAGACAGGCTTTACTACAGGCTTTGCCGACTTTACTATAGTTAACATACAACGTCCCATAGAAGACAGCTTACTATACAGGTAGTAAACATCATGGCAGTTCACTAGGTTTTGGAACCAAACTAGTGTGATTTCTCTGTCAAACCAGACAACTATTGTTGTATTGAGTTCCAAATCTCATCCTTTCAAAACATGGCAGATTGTAATCGTAAACCAGCACAAAATAAAACCTCCCTCACACTAAATCAGCTTAGCACAACATGAATATAAAAGTTTGTATTAAGAAATAAAGCTTGAAATACTGGGGAAGTAAGACATATTATGTCATGTTTTCTCGTTATTCGTGTTAAAATAAGTGGCTGTACCCTATTTCAACAAGCATTTGTGGCGTCGCCAACGGTATTAAAATGAATGACAAAGATCAGCTCCTTCCTGAAATGGCTAAGGCGATAAGACAGGAGTCAGTGAGCACGAAATCAGAACATTACAGGGAACATATGCAGTGTGGCACACAGCATATCCCCAAGGGAGGAAAAGGATTGGAGGAATAAAAGTGAAAAGCAGTACGAAATAATACTGGAGTTCAGGGAGAAAATACGGCTAATCCTTTTTATCCTCTGAATAAAAGTAAAAAACACTTGTTCAGCATTAGTTACATACTACTTCATACACGTTACACATTAGCAGTGTTGTGAGTTTATTTCATAACAGCAATGTAAATACAACAAGAACATTTCATATGCTTAGCTTTCCTTCAAGCTAACTTTTCTAAACTGAGACCTTGCTGTCATTAGTACTGTCATATGTGTATGAATACCCTAGTGTTTTCTGTGTTCGATTTTGGTTATTGTTACATTTTTAATAATGTTACATGTTGTTTCATGGTTCATTTATGCCATGCCATCTAATTTCCATGTTTGAAATAATGGTCATTATTTCATGCTTTTGAATTGCCTGTCATGGTTGGATTTATTAAACATTTACATTAAGGCATTTAACTGACGCTTTTATCCGAAGCGACTTACAAATATTAGGAAACACCTTCTACATCAGAATAATGCATGCAAATGTCAACCTTATGAAAAAAAATCATTTTTACCATTTGGTTTTCATCATACTAATAGCTTAGATGTCAATATTTAGTGGTTTAAATACCCATGTGGGGGCTCTATTAAATTTTCAAACAATTTGTTTAAGCATGTTGTTAAAGCATGATTATTTATAGTGACGTAAAGTGCTGTTTTAAGAATAGTCACATCCATAACAGTCCATATTTCTCATGAATGGGCATGTAAATCTCCTCTCCATATGTTGAGTATTATTGCTTCTGGTTTGTGCATTTTAAATCACAGAAATCCTTCAAAAAACGTGTGTTCTTTACTGTCACATCTGTAACGCATGTATATTTCCATTTTTAAAATAGATAACTTGTGTATAGGATGATATTCTTTTAGTGTCTGGACTCCATCGACAGGGCTTTTTTTGTAATTTTTTGATTAGGACAAATAACATGCACTTGTCAATTTTGGATAATATTCCCACAGTAAAGTGGAATTTGTAAATAATAAATGACAAAATAACGTTTCACTTCAACACTTGGCACTGGCAAATAACAAAAATAGACGGTGCTAAAAACACTTTTTAAAATCTCCTTTTATCTTTGCTGCCTATCTTGCAGGTTTTGCATCCTCAACTTGTAAATAGTTAGAAAAGCCAAAGCGGCTTGTAAAGAAATGCCCCTTCTCTTGCATCGCTTTTTTTATCGCAAACACATCGTTCTCTTGAGAACAAACCGAGAACAAACAAAGAGCGAAAGGATTCAAGACTAGGTAGAAGAAGTGAGGTGTCACAGGGCTGCTGGGAAATCAAAAGACAAAGTGCGTGAACTAGAGAGCACACAAATACACACTTCAGGTGAAGCGGGTAAGAAAGGCTGGTGCCATGAAGGATGACAAATATCCACACACACAGCATTACAATGTGTGTGTGAGTACAGTGAGTGCAATGGCAGTAAAAGCATGTGAAGTGCTGTCTATTTTTATAAGTTGAAGCTTGTTTGAAACATGCTTTGACTCTCTCTCTCTCTCTCTCTCTCTCTCTCTCTCTCTCTCTCTCTCTCTCTCTCTCTCTCTCTCTCTCTCTCTCTCTCTCTCTCTCTCTCTCTCTCTCTCTCTCTCTCTCTCTCTCTCTCTCTCTCTCTCTCTCTCTCTCTCTCTCTCTCTCTCTCTCTCTCTCTCTCTTTCTGCCCTTATCTCCTGTCATGTCTCCTCTGTTGACATCACCTTCATTTTTTTTCCTGTGTGTACCGCTCAGAATGTTCTTCTGACTATCTATGATTCGCTCTTTTCCCGCCTGAACAACATCTGTTTTATTATAGCTCAATATTGTATCTCTGGTATAAAAAGTGATCCATTGTAAGGAAAAATATTTATTTATTTAGAATACTGGCTATTATTAACATGGTGTGGGGCAATGATTTTTTTACATTTGGCACTGACCTTCAACATGTTAAATGTAGCAGGGATGACACAAAATAGAAATGATATACACTTTTTTTCATAGTTTTTCACTGCAATGCTATAAAATAACTATTTTTGGTTCCCCAAACAACCTTTCACACTCAAAACTTCTTTTTTGGTATAAAGAACCTTCAACTACAAAGGACCAGAAAGTTCTTTTGATGTTAAAGGTTGTTACAAAACCATTCAGGCAAAAATGTTTTTTTATGACATCGAAAATTACCTTTATTTTTTAAAGTGTAGGTCCTTGATTTTTATTATAAGGAGTTTATTTATTTTTATATATATTTTTGTTTTGTTTTGTTTTTATGTTGTAGTGCCTTATTTAGCAACTATTTCTATTTGTACTTTACAAAGCTTTAACCACATACAGTGCAATATTTAGGACTTCAGGACAAAATTTCTGACCCTGGATCACAAAACCAGTTATAAGGGTCCATTTTATTAAATTAAATTAAGCTGAATAATTGATCTATGGTTTATTAGGATAGGACAATATTTGGCTGAGATACAACTTTTTAAAAATCTGAAATCTGAGGGTGCAAAAAAAATCTAAATATTGAGAAAATTACCTCTAAAGTTGTCCAAATGAAGTCCTTAGCACTGCATTCACTCACAAAAAATCAAAGTTTTATATATTTATGGTAGGAAGTTTACTAAATATCTTCATGGAATATGATCTTTACATAATATCCTAATGTGTTTTGGCGTAAAAGAAAAATCTATAATTGTGACCCATACATGTATTTTTGGCTATTGCTACAAATATACCCGTGCAACCCGTTTTATGGTCCAGGGTCACATTTGGGTGGATTATTACGACTGTGGTCTTGCGCTTAGAGTTTAAATAAACCCCATAATGTACGTTTTAAAAGCATTTTTTTTATTGTAATGTTTTTGTTGAAACCATTTGCTGGTACTAAGGAGGGCATACGTGATTTTTATATAATTCTTTATAGTTTAGCTATTACCTTTTGTATGTACTAGATAAACACTTGAGCAGATTTTATTCTAAGGAAAAACACAAACTGTGGAATGACAAAGATAATATCCGCCAATGTACCCAGAATTCTCTCTGTTTGCTCACAGCATAGCACAGACTGTAACAGCATCTCACCACTTTGATAGATATGAATCGCACACACGGCATCAACTACCACGGGTTTACTACTGTGAAACAGCGCAAGCTTTATTGGGAATGTGGGGGATGTACAGGGTTCCTGTAGTTCTAATGTGGTGTCTGCTATACTTGTGTGTGCGTGTTTCTGCTCGTGTGTGACTCCCCGCTGCTCTTCTGCCCCCGCACTGTCACAGAATCAGCTCAAGTGCCTGCAGAAAGAAAGAGCAATTTTTTTAACAATCCCCTATCCACCCACAACTGATTCCAACTACAATTGCACTCTGGGTAAACTGCAAAAACATTTATTATTATACTTGTGGGAGTTTGGGAGGAGTTTCGAGCAGCGCGACAAATGCACCAGATCATCTGCTGGGTAATCCCATACAAATCCATACAATGTAGTACTAAAGTAAATTTGACAGTTAGTGAGATGTAAATGACACCGTGACTCACATACTCTTATCTTAAGTGACTTTTTGGATGTTTGATTAAAAGTTTTATTATGAATATTGTCGTTTCAGATGTTTCTCTTGATAAATAAGACCCCAGTAATGTCACATGTATCTCTTCTCAAGTATGTGCCAAGATACAAAAGTCTGCTATCAGAAGCCATTAAAATGTTTATTATGCACTTCAAAAAATGCTTGTTGGGTCCAAAACCATAGTTGGGTCAAATAAGGACATTTTTTTGGTTAACCTGTTAACTGTCACCGCCTATGTTATTTCCCTATTCTCCTTAAAATTTCACAGTTGGATTTTAATCTAATTATGAAATTGATGGAAAGGTATAAGACTCGAGATGAAAAATTTGACAAATTTTTATAACAATAAACATAAAAAATATTTTGTAAAAAATGGTAAAGTTACTGTTAAATTATTATTTTTTAAATATATCTAAATATCTAATATCTAAAAATGAACAATTTTTAGTTCAGATGCATTTTCATGTGTATACTCAATTTTTGCAGTGACAGTTATCAGGTTACCCAACAGTTTGTTGGGTTTATCCCTTACTGTTCCAAGCATAAGTTAAAAATAACAAAGCACTTTTTATAGTCTGAATTTGTTTTATTATTTTAAAAAAATCAAGACTAAATGAGCTGAGTTAAGCCACCATAATATAATCTCTATATTTTATATTTATACATTTTCTCTATAAATCAGGGTTTATTTATTTATTTCTATTTTTTAAGACATTATTTCTAAGACAATGTTTCTAAGACATTTAAAGGAAAATATCTGACAAAGTGGATACACTCCAACAACGCTGGGTTATTTTCAACCCGTGGCTGGGTCAGAAAGAGACTCAATCAATGGGTTATAAATTAACCTATGCTGGGTTGTTTCAACCCATGTTTGGGTCAAATATGAACACTTTCTATAGGTTAATTTAACCCACCCAATGTTTTTTTTTCTTTTTTGACTCAACTATGGGTTAAAAATAACCCAGCATTTTTTACAGTGTACTTATATAAAACTTATATAAAACATTTCATAAACCTACTGTATGAAAGAGCAACCTCTCTAAACAATTTTCTTTCAGGGTCTATACATCGTATCTACCTAAAAAAAAACATAAAAAAGGTTCAAATAAAGGTTATATGTCTCTTACAAATGCTTAAACGGTTGCAGTCTGAAGCTTTCAAGCCAGTTTGAAATGATCAATAGCCATTTGGTCACCAGCATACTGTTGTTTGCTGTTATTAAATCCAATTGACTAGGCATGCGAATGAGACTTTTTACTGTTTGTATATTCCAAAACTTTCTCAAAACCTTCCTTTCTAAAGTTCACCTGGTGCATAAGTATCTTCTAAAATTCATATCCCTAATATAAATAAAAAATAATTTCATCTTGCCATCTAGTTTTGTATAGTTAGATATTTAACAAATAGCACAAAGCCAGATCCACAAGAACTGCCCAATTAGACAGATTGTCAACAAACCAGTATGACTTACAACTATAAAGTTGCAGGAAACCAGTCAGATTTTGCCATTCGGCCAGCTCTTGGATTTTTTGTGTGCTTTACTGTATGCATCAGACAGTCAGTGGACAGATTGTGGGCGGCTGAGACTACGTCCCATCACTATGAGAACTTGTGAAGAATAAATTAAACATTGTGCCAAGTGCAAAAGAAAATCCCAAAACATTTGGAGCTTACTTCGATAGAACCGCTTTTATCCCCATTTGACTATGATGAGAACGTATTACCCTGAGCAATCTCTCCTAACTGCACACACTCGAATTGCAAATTGCACACAAGATACTGCATCTACATATTTAGTGTTGTAGAAGAACTTCAAGTGAAGAAAGATGATCCTGTAATAAAAGATGGCCAGAGGTCACGAAAATGCAGAAAAACCAATATTACCATATAATTATGAGGCAACATCACATCATCTTGACATCCCACCTCAGATCCTCAGAATGATTTCTGTAAAAGATTATTGTAAAAAAGTACTGACATAATCAGTAATTCACTGATTACTTTTGAACATCATTCATTCCATCAAGATAAGAGAGAATTTGAAAGCCACGACACAAGGGGACAGATATTGATTTGAACTAGCCTTGCACGAGGTGAATTCATTTAGCCAGGGAAGTTTGTGAAATAAGCAAAAGAAGAACCACTGAACCAATTTAATCGGTTCATTCTAGCAAATAGTTCTGCGTGCGAGATATAAAAAGACCACCATAGGCATTGGAAGGTCGGACCAGGGGAGGATAGATGGGAGTCGAGCCCTTGACCTGAGTGATGGCACATGATGTGTGAAGGTGCTGAGCTGCATCGATAATGAACCCACAGTAGTGTGGACATCAGCACTATGGTAATGGATGACTACAGCAATTTGCCAGGGCCTGAAAAGGAAACCTAAAAGACTGTGGAGAAGATAAATAATGCCCCATCATCAAAGCAAGATCAGGGTACTGTTATTTACAGACCCGTGTCATTTCACATTCATTATGTTTTGCACACAAACACACAGACTACAATTCTATGCTGATCCGTTGCATACGAAATATACAAAAATAGTGAAGTAAAACACACAAAAAAGTGCAAGGCTTCAAGATATTATACTGTACAACTGTACCTAGCCATAAACCCAGTACCTGAAAGACTAGCTTTATGCGTCAGATGATGATTAAACTTATAATACGCAGGGGCATTTGTATATTTCTACATTAAAACTTTACAGAAGACACAAATACTGTAGATTACTGGCGTCTATTTCACACCATAATCAACAGAGGAATTCAGCAGGGATTATTATTTGTTTTTCATCTCATCGCTGTCTAAGAGAAACAATTAAAGTTATCTCATTTGTGATGTCCCTTTACTATTGGCATAGTCATCGCAAAAATCTTATCTTCTTCATGCATACTGAGTAGGCTGTACCTGATGTTTTTGCATCTATTTGCTTAAATTATATTGGCTTGTCAACATGTTTTGTTGGTGTTTTTATACACAGTCAATCTAACGTTCAAAGCGCGTCTTGGCAAACTTTCCTTTTCAAGCATGTAATAACTTAAAATCAGGGCTGTCGAACGATTAATCGCGATTAATCGCATCCAGAATAAAACTTTGTGTTTACTTAATATATGTCTGTGATTAAACTTATAATACGCATATAAATTTTGTATTTATAAACACAACACACATAGATTTGCATATATATTTAGTAAATATTTCGATTTCTTTATATTTACCAATAATCAAAATTATATATATAAACATTCATTCATTTTATATTTTTCGTAAATATATGCATGTGTATGTGTTTATAAATACAAAATTAATATGTACAGTACACAGTACACAAAAACAAACTTTTATTCTGGTTGTGATTAATCACGATTAATCGTTTGACAGCCCTATTTAAATGTAACTATTTTCTCAGCATAGATCATGCTACTCAGTCTTGCTTTCTTGGCTGCACACCAATTAAATCTGGACTATGAATAGTCAATCTGGCTAGCCGAGTGGTCAAATAGAATAATTAAACTTGGCTGGCATCAGGCATTTGACTTTTGATTTTTGGAATCTGTCATTCTTGGAACAGTGCAAGTTGATTCAAGCCAAAGCAGGTGCAGTCCAGACTCAACAGAACTATTTACATACGAGACTGTTGTAAACAAGGTGCTGTTTCTGGATTATGAACTGAAATTTTATGAATGATAAAAAATCATAATCATAAAAAATATAAACTAATAATGTATTTTATAACTTATATATTTTATAATTTAAGCTTATATACTTATAATATAGTCACAATATAGTCAGAAAGAAAGAAAAGCGTTCATGCCTCTAATGTTTCTTCTTCCAATATAGATGGGATTAGTTTGCAATAGTGCTGCTTGTCTTTTCAGTATTTCAGGTTCAATTTGCCACTGAAATGTCAAATGCTACAAAACTGAATCAGTAATAAGTTAAAATGACCTCATTTTAACATTTATTTCAACACACTTTAAATAATAAAGTTTTTTGTTACATTTAAATTACTTGCATAAATTACCATACATATTCACCATTAGTTATGGTAAAAATAATATGTTTATATACATTAATAATACGTTTGAATAGTAAGTTTAATAGTTTTATTAATTAATAGTTAATTTTATATTAGTGATTATTAATAGTGATAATTAATAGTTAGTGATATGATAGACAGAACTGTATATTATAGTAAAATTTGGAAAATACATTTGCCTATAGTTACTAGTTAGTTTTAATAGTTTTAGTATATTTTAAGGTAGTTAGTTAGGTTTACAGCTTACTGTTACTATTGGAATTGTCTTTAAGTAAAAATACTCTTACATTGATTTTAACCCAACTTTGGTATTTATTTCCACCACATTTATGCCATGATTTTTGAAATTTTGATAAATTTATGATCATTTACTAATTCTTATGTCATTCCACAACTCTATGACTTTTTTATTCTGAAGAACACAAATAAAGATATTCTGAGGAATTTTAGTAACCGAACAACACTGGCCTCCATAGACATTTTTCAGAATATCTTCTTTTGTGTTCCGCTAAAAAAAAATCATTTACATGTTGGTAATGACATACAGCTGAATCATAATAATAAAATATTTTTTGTTGACTATAGATTATAGATAACTGTACTGTAGCTGATGTGTCATAATCAGTAAATGATTCGCGATTTATTGTATAGTTTAAGCAGTCTTGGCTTTATAGCAAGTCCAACGCTGCATTAACAAAGAGCGTGTCAGTGGAGATCTTTTATCACATACTGTAGTTGGTAAAAACACCTACTTTAGTAATCACAATACCAGTGTGTGTCATCTTTGTCGGGTGTGTCACACAACATTACACCAAATGTACTAGCAGGTGACAAGTTCTACGCACAAGTGCCATTATCTTAGTAGAGGACATAAAACACAATCCAATCAGGATCACGACAAATCACAGACAGACCAGTCGTGTGCTGTCACAGTGAGAATATTTTTTGTTTTCTGTCTCTCTTACATTTCTTTTGTCTTCATCCCAACTTTGTATACCATTGTCTTTGGGGACAATTACGTAATTAAACGCTCTTGGCAGGGTTATTGCATTTATGAGACCACAGACAGACGTAATTAAATATTGTAAGAGTGGTTCCAACAGTGACTTTTCAATTGTCACTGAAGATATTTGCACATTTAGACACTCTAGAGTTCTTTTCCATGTTTTTCATTTTATGTTAAATAAAAGTTAAGACCCAAAAAATTACATTGAAATTTGTGTGTTTTCAATCCAGAGGACCCTAATTATCTAAAATCTCTAGACAGTGTATTAAAATGCAGTATTATATCACTGTAAATGACATCATTTCCTGCAGAACAACTTAAAGGCTAGATGCGGTCTCTCAGCTGCCTTGTAACATCTTGTCACATCTTGACAACCGGCTCCTTGTGACACGACAGGAAGTGACACATTTAAACAGCTGACATGCATATTCAACAAGGACATGGGCTGGTGAGAATGTGACATCACATCAGCACATGTTGGAGCATCTTTGATGATGACTGACTCATGATTTAGTCGACAAATCAGCTGCTCTCTGTGTAGTGAAGCAGATACACTTGGCAGATACTGGGACTCGACATGTGTGTTCGAAATTTCATTGGTGTGCCACACTTAGGTAGGAAATAGGAGACATAAATATGTGACTCCCAAGTGAAGTAAAATCAAATTAAAGCTTCCGCCAAATGTAAATGCAGAAATAATCAATATTTTTATTTTAAACTTTTATTTATTTCTTATTAACGGGTGTTTGTTGTCATCCAGGGGTGCTTTTCCCAAACAACGACATAGCTCGCTGCTTAACCACCACAGTACGATGCATCGTTGGAAAAACTAACTAGCTTGTCACGACTGTTTCCTAAAAACATAGTACTTTCATCCCACATCCGTTGTTTTAACCACATTGGTTCAATAACATAGTTGATCACATATGTGGTGGAGTAGTAACGTCTACTAATTAGTAAATTTAGATCATATAAATAACGTACATTGTATTTTGTGAGCCTGTTTTTGTTTTGTGTTGTGTTTATTTCAAGATGTTCATTGATTCGCAAGCTTTCTCCTGAGGATTCCCCGGGGTCCTAAAGCACTAGGTTTACGCACATGCGCACTTTTCCAAAACAGCGCTTTGATTTTGTTGACAAATTAAACACGTAAACTGGAATTTTGTATTTGTTTAGGATGATTGATATAGAACGCACACCATGTTGCTTGCCAAATCTTTTGCTCAAGGGTATGATCTAAGTCTACTTGTTATATATAACAAGAAAACATGATCCTAACCACAACTCGAGAGTTGTCGTTCAAGCCACGTAACTTTGCGTCACGGTTTGCGAATGTTCGTTTGTACGATGGTTTTGGGAAACACTTAAAACGTTGAACCATGCTGGTACGACAGAACTTGCGATCATAGTCGGCTAACATCTTTTGACTAGCACCTTAGCACATCATCAGTTTCCCTGCTGGGAACGTGTTCTCGTTTCCCATTCAATAACTTCATATCGGGTTCTACAATATCTGCCGCTAAATTCCAGACTTCTGTTGTTCTCGGAGACTTTGAGGATTTCAGTCATCATTCAGTGTTTTTGGATCTTGTTCTAACGAGAAGTGTGAAAACAAGCCCATTTAAATCCATTTCGCATGTATCAGCCTGCCACAATCTGGCATGAGTTGGCATGTGCCACATGTACTGCAGGGTGGGTGGCAAGCATGCCTGACAAACTGTTGTTTACATATGCTGCTCACAGTCATGAGGCTGCAAGAACAACATAACGTTTTAAATTAAATTGAATACTGAATTGTTACTGACTGTAGTCTGTAAAGTGTTTGATATTTCATCCACTGTAACCCATTATCCAGAAGAACTGCAGTAAGATGCTTTATAGACTCCTTCACAGCTCCTTTAGCCATGAGCAATCTCAAATTATTAGCAATTAAGGAAGAAGTACCAGAATGTGGCATCATGACAGGTGTAAACCAGCTGTGATTTAGGTTTGATGCAGTAAGTTCTCAATGTTCTCAAAAGTCTTCTGCTCATTATCTTCTCGTGAGATCTCCCAAGAGACCCAATTTAGGAAAGAAATGGAGAACTATTGGGATATTTCTTATTTTATTAAACTTTTTCAGTCTTGCTCTTTCTCTCTTCTTACCACCTTTTTACAGCTTTTGGTTATTAAAATAATTTATAATTTAGCAGAAATAGCTTAATCCTCAAGGGAACAGGCCATTTGGATGACAATTGTGTTAAGTGTTCCAGATTTTCCTCAGACATAATAATCCAAATGTATCTCACTTAAATCTTCAGTAAACCCCCAATACAGTACCAGTCAAACCTTTAGACACAATTGACAAAATATTTCTTATTGTGACCCAGTCTGTGAAAACCCAGCTAAAGCCATTTTTTGTGATTCTTCTATGGTGATCATATAGTGATCATTCTATGTAATGCAAAGAATATTCTGTGTGAATTTAACATTGATGTCTTTAATATTGTCCGAGTAAGGTCATATCAAAGATTGAAATCATAGTGAAATTAATAGATGAAATCAAACTTTGAGGCTCGTTATCTCTGAATTAGATTTTTAGACTTTAGCCTTGTTTTCACAGACTGGGTCACATTTTAATAATCTTTTCATGTGAAGATGTACATTTCAATGTTTAATAATGACTTGGTCATTATTAAAAAAGTCTTGGTTGCATAAAAAGTTTAAGTCCAGTCGCCTTCATTTTACAAATTTCAACTGTTTTACATTATTTCAACTAATTTCAAATCATTTCAACACATCGCTTATATTTATGAGTTTAAATGACTTTAAATGAGTCGAAATATTGTATAAACAATAAAAGTTTAATTGACTAAGTTGACTGAACTTAAAATTTTAAGTCAAGGCAACCAAGAATCTTTTTACACTGTATTCAAACATATAACTGTGCCAATATATACATTTCTTCAATCAGAAAACTAACATTTTATTTTTTAAACATTTTAATTAGATTGCTTGGATCAAATAATGAATAAAAATGCAGCTAATAAAAGTCCAGCATAGATAGAAATTCCTCCAGTGCTGTTTAAAAAACCTCTTAGGTTTGACTTTAAGCAATCTTGAATGTGGAAACGCTTCCAAGAACAGAACCAGCTGCAACAAACACTCATAAACAATATTTTCTGTACACACCATCTGCATCAGAATAGCAGTTGAAGAGCTTCCAAACCCTGTGCTGCATTGCAGGTGAGCACCTGCTTCTCACAGTCATTCACTTTTTAATCCTCTTTCAGATCTTTAGACTCGTAAATAAATCTTTAGATCTTTAGAGCTCTATAGAAATAGGTATTAGAGCTTCCCAGGTGCATTTTTCCATCAGTGGAAATTTATGAAAACCATTAGTATGCATTACCTCAATACATTAGTTGAAGTCAAACTAACTCATTGTCACACGATCCGGTCCGTGAGTGTGTTTAAGAGAGGTGTCTCAACAGAACACCATCGAAGAAATGTGACAGCATGGGAAACCATGAAACAATTTTCACTCAAATGTTGAAACTTTCAAGATTTGTTTTGTTTTGTGCGGTTCAATATTTTCTGTAGTTCATGACAAGGCTACCTGTTTACAATGAAAGATGGAGGGCAGGACAGAATTAATAATTAATTAATAAAAATAATTATTTTTGACTTTTGGTTATACTAGTAGGTTGTAGAGCTGCATGATTCTGGCTAAATTGAGAATCATGATTTTTTTTTGTTTCAAATAGAGATCATGATCACAACTATTCTGAACAGCAACTATAAGTAAATTTACTAAATATTAATTGTTGCATTATCATTTTAAGGATTTTTAAATCCGTTTTAACAATTGTTTATTACTCACTGATAAATATTTCACTTGATCAATTACTGGATGAATCAGCATTGAATGAATGATTCATGTAAAATACATTTTTAGAGTCGTTGTCCACACCTAGTGGCGAAACAATGTAATCCATAAATGCGTTATTTGAAGCGCCAATTTACATTCAAAATGTGATGTGCTCTGTTTTGATCACATAGACATTAGTGTTTATATCTGAACTTTTATCCCAGTACTTCTGATCATTTGAATATTTCTAACCAGGGTCATAATAAGACCTCAATTAGGACTGTTCACACAGAAAGCGTTTTTCAAAGGCACTGCATTATTTACCATAGGTTTTTGTAAACACACAAAAAGTACACACACGTGTTTGTCCGTTGCACTCGCGTTTTGTGCGTTAACGCTTAGAACTAACCCTTATACAAAAAAGTTGTATAGGCTACTGCTTTCTCACACCACCAACGCCAACGAAAAATCGTTGACATTTATGAATGAGATCGTATGGGTGCTTGAATCGAGATCGCGATCCTTTAACGATTAACCGTGCAGCTCTAGTAGGTTGGTTGTCATAGTGGTTAGGCTTCGAGTATATGACGACAAATTGTGGTGCAAATATTGTTTGATATAATTGGGAAACTAGAACAAGACGGAAAAGCGAATTATTTATGAAGAGCCTGCGGTGCATTGACTTGTACCAAGAGAAAGAGAGCAGATGTTTTGCAGACGTTTTCATATTTCAAAGCATGACTCAGGAAGCCTCTTTCTCACTTTCTACACACACACCTGATATTTTCTCTTATTTTTTTGGAGCCTGCCTGCATAAATGGGCATGTCTGCACATCTCCCCGCAGTGTCCTCTGTTCCCATGACAACAGCACGATAAGCCAGTAAGGTCACAGGATAGTGGCAACATGCAAAATCATTTTTGAAATTGTGTGCTGAGTGAGAGGTCAAACAGAGACACTGAAAATGAAAGTCGTGGAAACGGTCATTAAGGGGTTTAATTACTAGTGCATTTGTATGTTCATTAACCTCTGTGTGTAGAGAGGGTGTTTCAAAGCACCTGAATATTTAATCTTGTGTAATCCCTCTATTGGAGTCTTGAAACTTCACCATAACATTACAAAACACAAACGGCATTATTTTCACGAAGAGATTTCGTGAGTTGCGGTTAAAATGGCTTCCTGTGTCTCTTTTCTGTTATCTTGATGCTTGTTAACACCCTGTATATTAATACTAATTACGGAGTTTGCTAATTTTATCATTTAACAATTTGGCAACCCAGCAGATTATACGAATCAACTGTCACGGACAGCAGGTACAAATGTAAGATTCTAATCAGTCCGTGCTAAAATGAGACATTTCTAAAGATGCAAATTTATTCAAATTTAGTTCACATGTACAATTTTTTTAGTTTCATTTAACACGTCTATCAGGGTTATATTCAATAGCCAAAAATCCAATTATTCATTTAAATATTATGCTGGATGAATTGCATGAATGTACAGTAAGCTATTTACCTATCCATACATTTGTTTATATATTTAAATAATAAAGAGTACTGGTTTCTCCTAAAGGTTCATCCTCATCTATTTTTGAGAAAAGAAGGGTCTTCTTGCCACTTACTTATGGTTTAGCTTATGGTAAAACAATAAATATTGTGAAAAGCAATATACAAATAAGTTTAATAGTGTATCTTAAAAATAAGTGGTCAATTGAGTTACAATGACGTTGATTGGACTACACGATTTTGCAAGAAAATATTCTACTGATAAACATGCACAGTGAAATCAATGCCGAATAGATAATTACATAACAATAAATTAATAAAAAACAATACATACCTAACTATTACCTAACAAGCTTTCTTGTAACTTTTAACATTTTCTTGAATTTTAACACAGGGTGGTACAGGTTGGAATCTAAGCCAATGGTTGGCATTGTCCATATATCTCCTAATCATGTTAAAACAAGTCACCATCTTTAGATTATTGGAGATTATTGGATGTTTAACAGTAATTTCAATACTGTAAAATTATTGTAGAATTTACAGTAATTTAATGTAGGAGTATAAGTTCAATGATGTTTGAAAAATGATGAGCATCACAGTGATTATTCAGTCATTTGTTATGCTAGAATGCTAATTCCCATACTACATATCACATTGAAGTATATCTAAGTGTTAAGGAGAGGTGGTTTTTAATTATGAACCCAGGAAGATAAGTATTGCACATCTAATGATTTACACTATGTTATCTGCCCATACATTGATTGTAATCAATCAGTCATAGATGAAAAAGATATGCCTAAGTGAATATAACATTAGATAAACAAGAAACCCATTTGCATTGCATAAAGGCTTTTTGTAAATTTGCACCGTCATATATCGCTTTATATAAAAGTGATTTATTACCTAAGAAACAATAGCCATAACAGACTCTAAATAAAAGGCTCTGGATTCTGGTCCAGTCAAGTCATATCAAGAATAATGTGCGTGCTCATAAGAGGGCCGCAGCTGCTGCTTGTCATTGTGAGTTTTTCTTACAGCAGTTTCTTATTTGAGATCCCCTTGTCCCTGGATCTGATAGATATAACACCAATAATATCTCTTCCAGCAGACTCAGGCCAAAGAATAAAGCTGTAGAAACCATCACGACTGCGGCTGTGGAAAAATCTAGGGGTAATATCTTGTAAAGAAAAAAAGTTTCTTGCATTTGAGGTTATTGCTTGACCGTATCTTATGTTACTCAAATGATAATATATGCCATATCATATATCATAGTCCTTTTACATACCATGGCACTAGCTTATTGCTATTGTTAAAAAAAGCAGTTCCTCACTCCTACAAAGGTTTGGGAAAATGCTAGACTTTTACCCAACAGTATGAAGGAAATAATTTCAAGTGTCTTTATTTTATTAACATTTGACTTTTCTTTCCCCTTATACTTAAATGTTCTGTAAAGCCAGCCAATCAGTTTACAGCTTGCCAGATCTCTGAAATGTTTTCCAGGGTTGTGTGTATATATAGCAACAATATTTAAAAAATTTACACAGTAACATCCTCTTTATTTGCTTAGTAAAGATGACAATATGCATAAAACATACAGAGTTTATTATACAGTATATGATAATAAGATTCTATTTAGGCAAGTGATCAACATTATGGTTATAAAGCTCAACCCCTCCATCCAAACAAACATTGAGATAAAAGGTGAAGCTATCATCTAAACCCCAAATGGTTAAAAGTGTCAAAAGCTCAATTAAAAAGAAAAACTGTAGTTGTTGTGACATAAGTTTGTATTTCAAAAGTGTTTAAGAAAAGCAGACACACAAACACAAGCCGCTACTCTACAGCGTCAATAGCATGCAACAATAACACCATAGCTAGTATCCCAACAAAGCTGGCTATGAATGATGAAACATGATGTTAATGAATTAAAAGGTGAACTTCTATCTGAGATGTTATAGTGGTGGCTTGACAATGTACCAACTATAGGAATTATTTCAAAATCCTTTAAAAGCTTTCAAGCTACCTTCAAAACTTATAACTTGGCATAGTACTTAAGCATGTATTATACTGTGCTAAATATATCTTAACAGATCATTCTTACTTTCTGCCATTACTTTTGAGGTTTAATAAACCAATGTGTGCAAATTAGGCTGGTAAGAGTGCTGCATTATTTTGTTTTAGGTGCTATTACACAGCAGTGCTGTTATTACATTGTAGTAACACATGTATAACATATATATTGAATCATGAGTAAGCAGAACATGACATGATTGAATTGGTGCTGGTGAATGCTGCAGTGTGATGGGATGAGAATCATGAACATTGACTCATTGACAAACAGTCAGAGGTGACAGACAGCAGAAAACGATTTTCTCTCAAAGCAAACAAACTGCAACCAGCAACCCCTGGACTGCCATTACTATCCTGTCTGAAGTGGTTTGCTTCTCTGTAGATAATACCTTCTTCCAAACTACGTTATTTAGAATATACAGCACTGTTTTTATATAAATATGTTATTTTGAGTACTATTAACAATTTTTTATTAGCTTTTTATTAGTAACTTCCCTGCTATGATGTCGTGGATAGTTTATTTATAGGAATATTCTAACTCAGGTTTTGAAATGAACTTTTTCACTCGGCAGCCAATTTGGCTACCAAATTTTTTAACTTACTGGCCATTCAGAATTTTTACTAGCCCAAAATAAACCACCCAACCAAAGTTCTTAAGAATGCTGTATTTTTTTATTCCAACATAATTCATTTTAAAGGATAAAGTTAAAATGCCTCCTTGAGATAAATAATTGTATACCATATTGAGTTTTTCCTCAACCAATTCCCATGGATTTGAAACAAACACAAACACGTGATAAATGTCATGGTGTTTCCTCCATTGCAGTGCAGAAGACCAATACAAAGGAGTGACGTCTTTCTTCTTTGCCTGATTCTAGCGCTCTTTCTGGGTGTAATTGAATAACTTCAGCCCACTGTGATGCTCAGAGTGTGATTTAGAGGCTTCTCAGTGGGAGACTGCAGTGTTTCATCCATGCTAACAATAGAAGAGTAAGGTCGTCATCAATACCAGTTTGCATTACTTGCTGTGCTCATCTCTTCTTTGAACCATCCCTAGCTCAATCTTTGCAAAGTGCTTTCATTAATTATTATTGATGCCTTCCCACCAATTCAATATATTCAGCTTTACAACAGCAGGAACTAAAGAGTTGTAATGTTTTTAAATAATACGGTTTATTAGCATGCAGCAAAATAATTGGTCTATGTTGGTGGACTATTGTAGTAATGCTTTAACCTGTCGGAGAGCTTGTATATAATTGATTTTGAAAGCACAAATATTGCTTTGTTCACGCAAGAAGCAGATCAAATTTTGTGTGTCATTTGAAATGTGGCAATTTAAATTGCTGCAAACATACTGTTGCAATAAAATCTCCTTTTAGTCAAATAGACAGATACATTTCTATTAAGAATAGAATGGGGCTTTCAATTCTTTTCAATTTTCTTTTCCATTTCCAATCTTGTTTTGAGTTGGCATGGTGTGGTTGCTCTTTTATAGCTCAGGAGATTATATAGAAGTACCATTGTATTTGTGTTGTATTGTTAAAATAATCGGAATTTGAGCAAATTTGATGAGAAAAGTTTGTTAATAGTAAAAATCTTCATTTTCAATCTTACCTTTCGATTGTAAGCTTGGCTAATCTGTTCTTATTGTTACATTGTTAAGATAAAGATACATGTTAGATTTCTGGGTCACTTTCTCAGGAGAAATATATGAGACACAGAAGACTTTTAATTTGCTTTCATTTTAATCTCATAGATGTCTGAGTGAAATAACTAACATAAAATCTGACAAATGTCAATAACTAAGATAAAATCTGTAAATATTAGTATTGAAACCATTGAAACCGTTTTTTTGTTGTTGTGTTGTAATTAACCTGATAACGGTATACTCAGAAATTTTTCAATTTGTAGATATTTTCAAACATTTTAAAGTCTTTAAAAAAAATCTATTTGAGGTATTTTATAAATTACAGTAACATTAACATTTTTGTTGTTGTTTATGTTTATTGTTATAAAAATGTGTCAAATATTTCATCTTGAGTCTTATACCTTTCCATCATTTTATAGTTTGCCATGATTAGATTAAAATGTAACTAGGAATTATTAAAGTGAATAGGGAAAGAATATAGGTGTTCCTCCTGAGGAACGATGACAGTTAACAGGTTTAAATGCTCTCTAAGAGATTCCTATTCTATTGATTTGAGCGATCATCATGTAGCAAGATTTTTGTCTTGATACTCGTGTGAACACGGCTAAGCTAAAACAATGGGAAATTCATTTCAGCCTACTATTCATGTACCCTACTTTTGAACTGCAACATAAATATTTTTTATCTGGCCTGATTTAAAAGGAAATAATATCAGTTGTTTCCCTGTCAAGGTGACAGTTGAATAGGAGGGAGATAAAGCATGAAAAGACTCACAACCACTTCAAGACAGGTGTAACTAGGGCAGTTGTGTTGCCTAGCACCATCAGAAACCAGAAAAGCACAGATTTGTTTTCACTGTGGCAATGGAGTATTTGGTCAGGAAACACCAAGCACTCTTTCCTACCTGGGTACACAAGCCTGAGAGTCAGACTCAGGGGCGTCTGGAGCAGGACAGCAGAACTGGTGCAGAACCGTCTGGTTTCTGTGAGAAAGAATAAGAGAGAAAGAGAAATGGTCACAGTTATCTGGTTTAAAGCTGCAATCTGTAACTTTCTTGGCTAAAAATAATACATCTCAATCTCATTACCTTACCCTGATTCTATGTAAAGCTAATAATAGTTATCTATAAGATAATATTTCTTATTTCTTGGGAAATGTCAGTTTGACACCTTTTTTATTATTATTACCCATGTAGAGATGAGTACTGTTCGTAAAACAACCTGCAATTTTATGTTTCAGACAGAGATGGCGATATTTGAGCTTTAATAATTAATAATTTTGTCTATCAAGATAATGTTCACAAATGATCACAACATTTATGAATTTTGCAGTCAAGATAAATACAAAAATGTAAAGACAATCGGCAGAGATGAAAGCTAACATGATGCTATAAACAGACTACACCTCTCTGCATCAGCGTCATCACCACAAAGCTTTCAACAACTCTTTGAAACTTTGTTGAAAACATGTTTCTTGAGTAAAAGTAACGATTGCGTTGATGAATCTCGTTCTTCAGGTTTAATGCAAGTAAAATTAGAATGAAATTTGTTGATTCATTTTTAATGCTTAGCGTATATAAATCTTGCTGTGTATAAGTACTGTATAAACTCTAGCCCTACAAGAAGATTTCAAAAATGGATAAGAACATCTGCTTGCAAAGAAAGAGAAAGATATGGTCATTCTGAAAAAAAATATGTGTTTACCCACATCACCATCCCCCTGCAAAGCACGTATCTGAGCATGACACCACACCAAAACAACAAACATCTTGCAAAGGACAATCAGCCATTTTGATTCAAAGCCATACTCGAGCCTCTCTTTCCTCTTCAATAATACACAAAGCATCTGCCACTTGTATTGCTTTCATTTCCAGACATGATGTCTATAAACACCATCTTATACAAAGCCTCTCATCTCCTCCACTTCTCCATGGACTGGACTGGACCTCCAGATAAATGAAGATCTGGCAGAGTGGGAAAGTAGTTTTTTTACTCAAGATGTCATTTGGATGAGTTAATAAAAGTTATGATGTTATTTTAGCTCTGCAGGCTTCTGACATGTAGGGGGCAGAAATCCCATTTGCTAAGACAGATCATTTCTCTCTCTCTTTCAACCTCTATTTTAACTCTTTAACTTTTCTCTGCAATTACTTGTGATTCGTTCTGTTCCCTGTTGGAGTACAAGGCTACTAAAAAGATACACTAGTAGAAGGCCATTTGGGATTGGCACAATCTATCCGTTTAAACATGAAACCAGTCTCACAAAGGGAAACTGTAGCTTTAAATGTTGGGAAAGGCACTTTGAAACGTTTCTAGTTTATTTTTTGGCGGTTTGGTTAAAACATTTGTATAACCATTGTTTTGCAAAAAGTATCATGGTTACTATGGTTACTGTAGTTGCATAATACTGTACATAATTCAACATGGTGTCATGTATTAAGATCATGTATTAACTCATTTGACCAAATATATATTAAGCAGTATTTTATCCTGCATTAAATTCAATAAAATGAAAGTCAATGGGGATCAATGTTGTTTGGTTACCAACATTCTTCAAAATATATTTTTTGTGTTCTGCAGTAGAAAGAAAGTCATACAGGTTTGGAGTGACATGAAAGCGAATAATTGATGAAAAAAAGTGTAATTTTTGGGTGAACTATCCCTTTTAAAGCTGCATTCTTTAATGTTTGCCTCTATATCACCATCTCTGTTTTAAAGAAGAGGTTAAAACATGATTTTTTCTTGCACATGCTCAATAACTTTTGTTAAACTTTAAAAATACTTTAAAATTGAATAGCTTGGGAAGTAGCTTTCAAACACTGTTTGAACTTACTGGACGTTTTACAGTAACATACTGGCAGCACTGTTTCCAGCTAGTTACTGTACTGTACGTCTCATTGTTGGTCATATATATAATGTGTTCGAATTGCATTGGTTGTGGCAAAGGAAACCAAGCTAGAATTTGACCAGCTGATGTTTAAACAACGTTAAACAGCCATTACAGTAGCTTACTGTAAGAAGACTTACAGTAACCAGCTGCCGGTATGTTACTGTAAAATGTCTGGTAACATATCACCCCCTTTCAAGTTGGTCGGTAAAAGAATATGTCAACAAAAAAAATGCGGTGCTCTTGGGCGAAAGAGAAAAATACAAAAAGGACACAATAAAAAATACGATCTTTCTAGGCAACACAAGGAAATAGGCGTAAAAGGGCATTGGCTAATTTATTGCTATTATTATATATCGCCTGTTTCTTGTAAATCGACTGAATCGCCTGTGTCTTTGGATAATTTGTGTGATTCAACACTGGATTAGTAATAGGTTGTGCAAACACTAGCTTGCAGAGTAGTGAAGCAAGACGAAATGCTCTGAAACGGATAATGACTTTCTGAATATATACAACATAAATATGGATTTGGTCAATTGACGTGGGGAATAAAAAGCGGGGTAAATAAAATTTAAGCAGGTACTGAAACCATTGACCTGAAAATATACTGTCTCTTATTTAACAATCCAAACTAAAGTCAAAGGATATCCAAGGTGTGTTTGAAAGAAATAAACAGTAACCTTCAAGGGGGATAATTCTGTTTAAAGACAAGAGACATGCTCAAATTAATCAGAAGCATTGCAATCTGATTTGGAATAAAATTACAAATTTCAAAGGAACTTCTACTCCAAGGGCAGCCCAAGGCTTTTAAAATGATGAAAGTCGTGTTTCTGACAGCGGGGGAAGATTTGTCTCATTTTAAAATGCATAAACACAACATTAGTCTCAGGTTTGTATAGTTTTATCACTTTAAAGTATAAATTGTGTTTTGGAGTAAAATGCATCTGTTCTCACATTCTGAACATACCGACTGGCTCTTAAATGCCTCTGGCTATTTTGCCTAGTCTGTTTTATATTCACAGTGAATAAATCAGGGGTTCATTTTACAGTATACAGTAGATTAAAAGTTTTATTATAGGCTGTCCATAAATGTATAGTTTAAAGGTTTGATAGACTCTACAGTACAAAGTAAAAACCTAAAATCATTTCCAGTACAAAATTTTTGCCCGTTTTTATGTTATAACATCCTTTCACTATGTTGTCAATGTGACCTTAAATCAATGCCAAATAATAATAATAACTTTTACTGCTCCACATAAACATTACTCTTTTTTCTTCTCTATAATGAGGTCAAAATATGATAGCCCAGTGACATGCGTCAGTACGCAGGCAGGAATTAGTATTCCAGATTAAACACAGATAAGACACACAGAGCATAATATCTGATCTCCAATCAGAGCGTTCCGCCCCACCTGACAAGGTTAAGCCTCTAATTCCTCATGGAACAAACGTTTAAAGCTCCAGCAGGTTAACACAGTTTTTTGGTGGATTAATCTGCTCACAGCGCCTGATATCAGCCAGGCTTGTGTTAGTTTTCTCCAAGATGCATTTTTTAACATCTTTTATTAATTATTAACTGTGTAAACATCATATATGACGCATTATTTTGTTCACTATTTGATGATTTAGCAGAAGCTGTTTAAATTCAAATACTTATTGCATGATTCTATAGTATTTTTATTATAAAAATGCAGGAAAAAAACTTTAGAAATTTCAGAATTAGACTTCACCTCACTAATAAAAAGAAAGTTGTAGCAATTAGTATTATTAAGTAAAAAAATTTCTGTGGTTGAGATGTAAATATCAGATTGTTAGAAATAATCAGACAAATTCAAGTAATAGATTTGAAATCAGATACACAATTAGCAAGATTTTCAACCAAAATTAAATTTGTACCTGTTAAACGATATGTAAATTTTAAATCATGATTATAGTGACCAAAATGATCATGATTATCAATATTATCACGGTTTTGTTAAAATGTTCTACAAATGTCAAAGAGGTGCTGATGTAAACCAAATTTAATATTGATTTTACATGTAAGTGCAATTTTGTTACAATAAATTATTTGTTATTTTTGTTCATTTATTTTGTTAAAATAAATACGTTAATCATGGCACATTGGGGTCATGAGGTTAAAAGTTTCTTTAGTTCAGATTAAACACAACTGTGTAAATTATACATTTCAGACCTGATTCCACAAAAAGTCGTACATATTTAACGAGCTGGCTAATTCATACGAATTCGTACAATGTAACTTGTACAAAACGTACGAATGAGATTGTACAGATTTATACGAATTAGCCAACTCACGAATACGAATTTATGAGATGGGGTTGGACATTCATATAAACAAAACACAAATCAGCATATAATCTGTCTGCGTGCGTTGTGAGAAATTGGTGTACTTTAGGACCCAGGAGAAAGCGGCACGACACCTGCGCTCACAGAAGAACCAGGCGGAGTTGAACGGAGCTTTGTTAATACTCGACTCCTGATTTGCTTTCCGATGTTGCGTCTCCACTAAGTGGTACGTTAAATAAAATATGACGCGTTACACTAACCGTTCGACATTGTTATCACGGTTTACTGCCGGTAATCGTTACATCCCTAGCACCTGTATGGTAATTACATTGATGAATTATAAACACCACCATGTTTTCTATAATTCAATAACAGACAAATAATCAACAACAGCCGTTCATGTATGCAAGTCAATTTGCTTTTATATCAACTGCGAAATGTTAAAGAATGTTTAACAACTAAACTCTGACGTCATACTCTAAACCGCACCAAAAGCTCAAGTGTAAATAGGTTTCATCTAAGTACCATCTGGAGTGGCTCATACATTCTGATCTGAAATTCTCCGGTTGAACATGATGCATTACTCATGTTACCCAGTCCATAAGGTGGATTAATAGCTAAAAATAGACATGAATAGCATCCGGATAGTCCTATGGGAATCAGCTTTTTTTTAAAGTCTCAGGCCATTCTCCCATTTACAAGTGTACACACACACACAAACACATGCACTCATTCAGAATTAATGCAGTAAGCCTTCTTGAAAGGTTTACATCAGCAGCAAGGCTAGAAAAGTCCCTTGCCCACAACACAAGCAGAACAGTAAAGCCTCAAGAAAAAGTCAAGACATTAATACTTTAAGAATTCAGACGCTAAAGAGAGTTTAAGTAGCACACTGAAAAGTTTGTGCCTTTCCACAACGGACTTATGGTTTGAAACCATCTGTTCTTTTAGCTGACCCATAAAATGTTTCTTGATCAACATCGAACACTAAAACATATCTAAAGACTTTAAATTTAATTTTTTAATTTATTTAAATTAAATACCCTTTTAATTGTGTAAATAAATGTTGATAGCCTATCAATTAGTATGTTCAGTTAAACTCCATTAATTATCCAATAAATAAAAAATTGCCCTGATTCTTTTTAGAAAAGTCATGATTTGGAACAAGCAGCAATTTAAGTGGACCAAAACAAACAGAAAGATTGAATAGTATTATACTACAAAGTACTAAAACAGAGTAATTAAGGAATTGTTTACACTTTCCATGGTTTTCAATAAATGAGCTCAACATGGAACTATGTATTAAAATAGATACTTCATTCATATTTATTTAATGTAGAAACATATTAATGCAACCAGTACTAATCTGCATATATTGGCTAAAATATACACAATTATTTAACATGTGATGACAAAAAGAATCAGGAACCTTTTGGCTAAATAAAATAAAACAATTATTTAAATAAAATTTATTCCTGATTCTTCAAAAATGTTCACTGAAGTCTGTGCGTGCCATTTTTAATTTTATTTAGCCAATTTGCACAGTCTGAAATTATTCACGTGTTTATAAAAAGAAACCAGAGACCCTTTCTAATCAAACAGTTTCATACACACATACAATGTCTTAATTATTTTAATGTACTTACTGTAAGACCCTTGAGGCATTACTAAAAATATTTCGATCTGCAGAACGCCAATCCTAAAATTTGACTGGCCTCTGTGTGGCAAGACCAACAAAGATGCTTATCCTACTTGGAAAAATCATATGAGAAAAAGCGATAAACCATTCACAACACTCACTAAGACCACCACATGCAATAATACCACCTAAAATGATGATGTTACAGCTCTGGGTGTGTGGGCGTCCTATTGATGCCGCTGATTCACCCTTCTGTCAAGCATGTGGGATGCACACAGCTCATTAAATTTGTGTTTTCTCTATTTTGTCTGGTAACACAGTGAGATTGCAGAATTTTGGGTGATTATGAACATTCAACCTTTCAGGGGAACAACATGTAGCTGTCATGCAGGAGAGAAGAGAACAAAGATGACAAAATGTTCAACAAACCTAATAGAAAGAAAAGCGCAACAAACAAACACCTGACAGTTCTGTTATTGCATTACAATGAAGTCTGAACTGTAATAAATTTTGTATATTATATTTATGGTTTTGCAGGAAGGACATGTCCAGATATGCACCGCTGCTAAGTTCTGATTCATCACCACAGTGATGATGTAAGAAAAACGAGTTTCATAAGGTCATGGCGCTGAGGGCGATTAGCGCTGCACAACTGCACTGCACCACACGTCCATGCAATCCACTGCCGCAGCTGATCTCACAATGTTTTAGAGGTTTTTATGGAATCTAATTTTCTTTCCAAAACGGTGAATCTCGCCTAATCACATCCCCCCTCCCCGCAAGGAAAGAACTATGTATAAATTGCGTAGAATAAACAGAAAAACAAGACTGTTTTGGACAATTATTACCTTTTTGCATTGTGCATAATAAGCAGGTCACTCTCCCGCAAAGCCAAAATTTGTTTATGTCTTGTTTTTTATGTACTTAATTCCCTTGTGACATTTACATTTTTGAAAAGTGAAGAACACTAACAATGATTTTAACGTGGAAAACAAGAAAAATAAAATGCCTCTACGGCATGTTAAACTTTAAACATTACCATTATAAGAAATGCCATGTTTATTAAAACATTTTTCAGAGTTAAGTTATTGTAAATGCATTTTCAAATTCTCTAAATTGACATTTTGCTTGTGTGACATGTAAATTGTTATTTCGGCCCTTACTTTTAAGGGCCGAAATAACAAAGTAGATATAAATGTAAGTCTATGGTAGATATACATGTACGTCTTTTGCAACTAGAGATAAAAAAATAGATTTCACTTTTAAATAAACAGAGAACAATTTTCTTTCCAAAACGATGAATCTCGCAAAACCTTACAAGGACATGTCCTAATCACATCCCCCCTCCCCGCAAGGAAAGAACTATGTATAAATTGTGTAGAATAAACAGAAAAACAAGACTGTTTTGGACAATTATTACCTGCAGTGCCTACTTTCAGAAGTGCCTACTATGTAGTCTACCTAGTGAGCGTTTATTCGTTTTTCTTTAGGAATTATATCATCCCTTTTGCTGTAAGCTGGGAATAACTTAAACTAAAATGAATTAATTGCATGTCATAATTTTTTGCTGTACCTGTAGGATATGTGCAAATTGTAAAGGAGCAATTTGGCTTATGGCAAACAGAAATTTTCACATGTGAAACCACATCTAAAAGCTGCTTTATGAATATTTCTAGTCACACCTCAGAACAAACCTCTCGAGGTATCGCATGATTTTCTACAAATACTGGAGGGGGTTGTGTGTGAGAATGACTGAAAACATTAAGCATACTTCCTAAAACTGGATTGGGAACACATTGGAAAATGAGTTTTCTTATTGACACGATGTGAAGCAGACTAACCCCTGCAACACCTTTAGCCGTGACTTATTCATGATGAAGCACTAGCATCCAATACCTTATTGCTTTCATAAAAGTTTAGATTCTCTAAACGTCTTTCTTAGTCCTTGAGCGACTGTGAGATATGTTTACATTGCTATAGGTGGTTCCAAATAAATTTTGCAAAGCATCCCCATGTCCCCGTGTTTTTATTTCTAACGTAAACAGTGATTAGTTAACGCTGACTCGACTTTATTCACATATATATTGACTATTGTTCTACAAAAAACATTTTTTGCTTATGAAAAAACAATGATAATATTAAAACAATTCAGATTTGAATCATGACTCTCTCTCTTTCTGTATTCGTGTGTGTTTTGTTGTGTTTCCTATGTATAAGCAATCGTACGGTCGTACTGCCTTTTAGAATTCAGCCGCTGTGCAAGCTTTCCAAATTGCTCCCTTCCAGTACAATGAGGAAGCTGCAAATGTTTGAAAGTCACCTTTACATAGTCACCTTTCACACCCTTCCCCCAGTCTCCGAGCACGTACGGTCCTGACTAATGATGTGCAAGGGTTTTGCAGATGTCGCTGGTGCAGACCGCACAGACATGGAAAATGGGGGAAAAGAAAAATGAAGCAATCTAAAGGCACTCAATAGAAAATGTGATATTCATGATTTGGGTTTCTGCCATGTAAAAAGCCGGAGCCAGTCACCCTGTCATAACCAGAGCGACGTGTCTGGCATTCACACTGAGAGAAACCTGCAGGAAACCCGATGCGTGGAGAGACGGTGTGTAACCACAAACAGTTTGAAGTTTGAAGACATGAGAGACCGTGCATTACAGTGATTTCACAGTCATTTTAGCATGGGTTACTCTCTTAATCATGAGAAAATGACTGTCTTTATGAAACGGCAATAATAGGATAAACATTCAACAAATTCATGCCGGTCAATTAATTTTATTGCTTAAATCACTTTTTTAAAACATTAATTTGTGTTTTAAGGAAAGAAAACAAGGTTGAAACTAATTTAATGCATTAACCATTACAGGTTTAATTACATGTTTAATTAAAAACGTTAAAAGCCCTAATAAGTAGATACATTTATTTAATAATAATGATTATAATAATATTAAATAACTTGAAAGTAAAAAATTTTCCTCAAGAGGACCTATTTCCCTATTCATGTTATTGTTTAATTGTTTAATTCTAATCTGTTCCTGACGAACTATATATTAATGGGAAAGACTCAAGAATAAATATTTGACATATTTTCATAACAATAAGGATAAACAAAAAATATATAAAAAATGTTAATGTTAATTGTAATGATATGTTTAAAAACACCTCAAATAAAAATTTAATTAAAAAAGATTTTATTAAAAAAAGTAAAATTGTAAGGTGTGTAATTGAAAAATAGTTTGAATAGTGCCTTTTCGTATGTGCAGTGACCGTTTTCAGACCAATTTAGAGTCAAAACTATCCATTTAAAGTTAAAAAACACTGTTTAAAAACACATGCACTCTATACAAAATTTGCAGGCAGTGTCTGCACAAGACCTCGTTAGCACTTCAGCACATCAGCGATAAATGCCTGCACCATGTAATTAAAGTAAAAGCATCTGCTGAGAGAGAGAGAGAGAGAGAGAGAGAGAGAGAGAGAGAGAGAGAGAGAGAGAGAGAGAGAGAGAGAGAGAGAGAGAGAGAGAGAGAGAGAGAGAGAGAGAGAGAGAGAATGTAATGTATCACCAATGTACAGTATTTAGAACATCAGTTAAGTCTCTCTAAAAACCTGAGAGGTAAGAACTATTTATTATAAAAAATAAGAAATAAAACTTGTTTCTGTAGCTCAATTAGAAGAGCATTGCATAAGCAACACAAAGATCATAAGTTCAATTCCCAGAAAACACAAATAAGTCAGCTGATTGCTTTGTGCCAGATCGGTTGATTTTAATGAGAGCAATCTGTAAAAATGTTTACTCAAATAACCTAAAAAAATAAGGTAAATGCACTAGGTCAAAAACAATGTCACTGAAAGTACATTTACATTACATTACATTTATGTAATTGACAGACTTAAATTCAAGTTCATTCAATTTATTTCAAAAGTGCTTTTCACCATTTGGTATTTTGCATAAATACATATTAGTACAGACAGTAGAGGGAATTATGAAATATAATAATTTGTAATACAATATACTAAATTATATATATATAATATTATATAATATACATACATGTAAATATAATCAATAAGCAGTTTCCCAGTGAGCAACAGAATACACATTATTATATTATTGTATATTTAAATGTTTTCAGTATGTGTGTTCCCACTAAAATTGTACGGCAGTCGTAAGCGGACATCCATTGTTATTTTTTTCTTGTATTATTTTCTCGTGATCTCAACCTAATTTTCTCATGATCTCGAGATAACAAGATAACCACAAGTGTAGCTAATAATTGTCCACAATGGACGAAAAAAGACGGTGGATGTTCGTGAATTTAGGTACAACTGTACAGTAGGTTTTGTGACTGTTTGTTGACTGTAAGTTGTTCCATTTAAATGCTGCTAAAAGTAGTAAATGAATGTGTTTGTAACTTTAAAGACGGTCCCTAAATGCACAACTGGAGCAAATCCATTATCCATGTCAAATTAAATTTGTTCATCCATGCTAATTTCGCTAAATATGGTTTTGCCGCCTCCAAACAAAACAACACGTTCTATCGAGTAAACATACGCACATTACAAGAATATAACTTTCAGTATGACGTGATAATGGGAGAAAACTACTTTTGTTATGTCGAGATTACAAGAAAATTAGGTCGGGATCACGAAAAAACAACTTTGTTATGTTGATATCACGAGAAAATTAAGTTGAGATCACGAGAAAATTAAGTTGAGATCACGAGAAAACAACTTTTGTTATGTCGGCATTACGAAAAAATTAAGTCGAGATCACGACAAAAACAACTTTGTTATGTTGAGATCATGAGAAAATTAAGTTGAGATCACGAGAAAACAACTTTTGTTATGTCGACATCACAAGAAAATTAAGTCGAGATCACGAGAAAACAACTTTGTTATGTTGAGATCATGAGAAAATTAAGTTGAGATCACGAGAAAACAACTTTTGTTATGTCGACATCACGAGAAAATTAAGTCGAGATCACGAGAAAACAACTTTTGTTATGTCGACATCACGAGAAAATTAAGTCGAGATCACGAGAAAACAACTTTGTTATCTCAAGATCACAAGAAAATTGAGTCGAGATCATGAGAAAACAATACAAGAAAAAACAACAATAGATGGCCGCTTACGACTTCCGTAAAATTGTCTAATGCAATCCTCTACCAACTGAGCTACAGGAACATTATCATCAACCATTATTTTTATGTGCTATTTAAGGTATAAATAGATCTTTATGTAACCATCATTTTTGCATCAGTACTTAGTGCCTACATTGTTCCCAAATCCAGATTCCTAGTTATAGACCAGGACCAGGTTTAAGGGGCTTGTGCCAGTTTCCCCTGCTAGAACCACCTTTTCTGTCATAAGTTTGACTTCAGCTGTCTTTCCTAATATATGCAAGTGCTCTTCAAACATTTCTATGTTTCCGCCGAGCCTCACTGGCCCTGGCACACGTTAAAAGCCTGCAGCTCCTCAGCTGCAGATAAATATGGAACGGTTGGGAGTCAAGTCTATGCCAAGGAGCAGACAAAAGTTGGGGTTTGCCAGGTGGCATATGTGCTGAGAGTGTGTAGTAGATGTTAACATGAATGTTTATGTTTGAAAGTGCAACATCACTTGGGCAAACGCCTGTGTGTTCTAATTAAAGTTAAAGTCAGTGTGCAAGCCACACCTGAGGCGGTACTTCAGAGCCGATGGGCCAACAAACAGAGACTTGGCTCTTAAAAGTCCATTACACAAACAGGGACACATGATCGGACAGTAATTAAAATAGAAATCAATGACAAGATCGGAGAGTAATCAATAAACAATAACATCTCTGTCAGTGGTGCAAGAGCCAGATGTATGAATGAAATATTTGTGATGCTTTTATAAGACAACACAGGCATGGATCTCTGTTAGACAATTGCTGATTTTAGATTACATTTCTCCAATGATAGTATGACCAAAAGATTATATTCTATGTCTGAGATGCCATATTTTGGACCGGCTGCTTAACAGCATATTACTCCTGGCATTCAAATCATTCTGGTTTGGATGTTTCAGCAAGCACAGATGCCAAACACAACAGATGGCGAGCAAACCTGAGTGTGTGTGAATCGTGTCCTGTGACATCAGCTGAGAAATATATCAGGCAGCTCTGCTGAAAATATTGGCCTAGATATATGTACCGTTTGCTTCACTGTTTTTAGTCAGCTAGAATACAGTATGCATATTGAAGTCAAGAATCTAATTCATGTCTTGTGCATGGACTGTTTATACATTTTCTGCTGTGACAATACGTTAAAGTTTGTTTTAATACAAGGTTCACGTTATGTTTTACGTATGGTTAAATGTCTCGCTGACGTCAGATGTGATCGATCAGCCCGATGTTCAATTTTGCACACCATTCCAGACAGTATTTCCAAGTAGGAGGTGGAAATAAATCGGAATTTCAGGTTGTCTTTTGTGAGAATTTAAATGAAATACTGGCTGCCGTGTTGAATTGAATAATTGACTGCTATATTAAATGATATCGACAAGAGGTGTAAACAAACATATGGATAGCATAAGCTTTTTGAACATGTTTTTATAAACGTTTTGCCATGTGTAATCTAGTGTGTAGTGCAAGAAAATCCCATCTGCCCAGCAGTTACCCCAAACTCACAACAAAGTCCCTTTAAGGCAAAAGTTCATTCACTTGGCAGCCATTTTGGATTTGCCCATTTGCGACTACTTCCTGTCATTTACCTGAATGCAAAAAAAGATTAAAAAAAATATCCAATCTATTTATTAAAATGATGTGCTAATATATATCAGGTTGGTAACAAAACATTTGTTTTAGATTAGAATAGCAATCTTATTAAAAGCTTTTTTAAAGCCTTTGCCGACGTTTTCTGTATATATTGGGAGACTATTGGAAGATCATGATCATGTGGACAGATCATGTCTATCTGTCATTAAAAGTTCAATTATCACTACATCAGAAGCACAATTAGGATTACATATGCCATCAAATTTTACTCCATTAACTGTACAATAATAAAAACAAAACACAATAAAAACCTGCACTTTCATACATATACGCACTTTCCAGTAATCCTTCGATCTATCCAACATTCTGGTGGGTCATTTATTTAATCCTTCCCTTTTAACCTTCGAGCATGATTTATGACTGTAATTAATCTTAGCCTGCACATTAATTCTGCAGCACACAGGTTCATCTGACCTGCACCCCTTTAAGCTCCCAGCTGTGGTGACTCAGTATGTCATCGGCTATTTGCAAATTTGCCTCGACGATTGCTTTAAGGATATATAATCTAACTTATATCAAAGATATAGCCCGACTCGAACCAGACATGGAGCCAAACTATAGACAGAGAAAGAGCTAAAGTTTTCATGCAAACCAGAAAACTAATCAAAGCACAACACAAATACAAGTTGCATTCTTAGCGTTGATGCAGCGATGCTTTTGTCACCTTTTCTTTTTCTCTTTCTAGTCAACAGCTATTATGACTGAACTATTCGCTTGTAGATGCAGTATTGCATTCAATGTGCTCATATAGAAAACCTGCACACTCTAAATTATTTATAGGCGATATACAGTGTTCTGCAGAAATGGTAAGAGTATTATGCACTTTTAAAACAACTTTTAAGAAAATCCTCTAGGTGTGATTGTAATATTTATTTTTTTACTTTTATTTTCCTGCACTGTAATACTTAAACACAACAATCATTTCTCTATTTCAGACCGTGAGCCATGCCATACCAAAACATCACGGATAAAAGCCGGATATTATTTGTTTAGCAGATTTCATGAAAAAAGCCCTAAAATAAACCTTTGATATTAAAGAGGATTTGCAGAGGCAATCAGCTTGAGTTGGTTTTCCATGTGCTGCGTTGGCGAAATCCAGCAAGTGCGTTAAAGGACCTAGAAAGCCTATCCACTGATGTCCAGTTGATTGTCTGGTCATTAATATTAATATGCTGCAGAATGGCTGTTGTATGTTCTTAGAAATATTTTGGCCACATTCTTATCCACAATGCACAGTGCAAGAAGATTTACATTATTTATTTACACACATAGCCTACAATGTGAATTTTTCCAGCACAATCTTATATTGTGTACCTTTGTATTGAGAGGAGCCTATAAGAGTTTGAAGGTCCTTAAAGATTAAAAATAATTTATGTTTTAATAGTTCTAGTTTTTTTGTGCTATGTTGAATATATCCCAACTATGTGTTAAGATGAGTTGCAAATTATGCTTTTCAGTTATAATTTTGTAAAGATTTTAATAATATTTTCTATGAAGCCTGTATAAATAAGTGTATTTAATGCATAATTATGTCATTCAATGCATAGAAATGTCATTTGTATGTTAATAATTGTAACAGCAGATTAAACTTAAAATTCGTAAGTATAACCATAAAGTTTTTACATAGTGCATTGAGGCATAAAATAATATGTGATAACGCATTAAATTGTATTGAAATGTTCAAGTATCATCTATTATAACTGTTAAAATAGCGTATTTATAAATAGATAAAATGTATTACAGTGTGTATTATAAGCCATTAGGGTTTTCTAACGCATTATATACCGTTTGTCTGGAGACGTTACTGAGTTTTAAATAGATAGAATGCCGCATGATAACCGGCTAACAGAGTGTCTGGTGTGTGTTTCTCATGAATATGATTTTCACTCACTCGGGTTTCCTCGCTAGCCCGACGGACCGGCACAGTGTCGAAGGTGTCTGCGGAACCAAAGACTTGCAGGACGGGCTTCTTTTCTCGTCCTCCGCCGACTCCGGGCTAGATTGAGTCGGTTTGAGAGACGGTGGGGATGTAGGAACAAGCTGCAGATGCTGCGGGTGATGTATTGGTGCTGCCGGAGGATGCTGCGCCTGTTTGGACGGATGCTGCTGCTGCTGCTGCTGCGGTGGTGGCGGCGGTTGCTGCTGCTGGGGTTGAACGTGAGTCGCCTGATGTTGGTGTGGGTGCCCGCCCGGCTGAGGGCTGCTGGTCCGCGGGGATGGGTGGTGGTGATGGTGCGGATGATGGTGGTGGTATTGATGCGGATCTCTCAGCTGGCGATTCTCGCCGATGAGATCCTCAACCTTCCTTTCGAGCTCGTCGATCCGCTGACGCTGGGTTTGAATCAGACTCTGCTGGTTTTGTACAATGGTGGTCAGCTCTTTGAGATAAAGCACAGCTTTCATAGGGTTATCCAGCAAGCTCTCCATTACTGTTTTGTCAAAGCTTCACGCCTGGATTGTATCAGGTTGGAGCTGAAGTGGTCTGGATCCGATGCAATGTGCTGTTGCGTGCTGATGCTCTAAGGATGCGAGTGATGGTCCTGATGCAGGAGAGATGGGGGAGGAGCTGCGGAAGATGATGTCAGCACTATCACCAATCACAGAGAAGCCTGTTTGCATTCAGCACGCATTTTTCAATATGAATTTAAAGGTGCACTAATTATTTTTTACAAAAGTTTTTCACCATTATCAGCATATTGTCAATGTGCAAGAGATTATAATGGTCCGTCGAAATGTTGGACAAACACCCAAAGGGTCCACAACAAATATACAATACAATCCCAACCTTATAACAAATTATTAAAGTAACCAAATTAACAAAACCACTGGGAGGTTTATCAAAATATGTGACCCTCAAGTCTCAAAATCAAATTCTGAGAAAACAAGCATTAAAGTTTGATATCACCTACATTTAGCAGACGCTTTTATCCAAAGCGACTTACAAATAGTAGGAGACAATAAATATCACCTATAAATATTACAAAAGTAATTAAAAGTCCCCACCCTGCAATATTTATCAACAAAAATATTGTATTCAGTAAAATGTATTTAAAATTATAATTAATACAGTAAAACAAAACTTATTATAAATGCAGTTTGACAGTCTGGCACGTCATTGCCGTAACGTCGTGACGTAAGCTTTAGCGTTGATGTTGCCATAGCCTGCTGTGTGATTGCAAACACACGTGATTCGTTATTGTTTTGTACATTTCAGTACACGTTTTTATCGCGCCATAATCGCCATTGCTTCTTGCTTTGCTTCCGACGTTTTATGGACACTATTGGCAGATATTAAAATATTTCGAGAGGGCATGTGTTGGTAAGTTAGTAACCGGCTTAACAAAGTTGTTAGACACGAGTTTGCAAGCTCTATCTTTATGTTATAAAGGGAGTTAAAGCCAAGATGCCAAACAAAGAGACGACGGAAAATGAAAGAAAATTTGAAGGAGGTAGCGAAATTGGATGATGGATGAAAAGGTGAGCTAATCAGAGACTGATATGTTGGAAAGAGACTTTCATGGTATGTACAACCTTCACTTTTACAACCTTTAAGACATACCGAGAACTTTACTGAAAACAACAATCAATTACACAGAACAAACATGATTTAATCATGATTTAATTTGTTTTAGCAATATTTGGGACCGTTAAAATTTCGCGTCTAAAAACGCGTGTAAAAGCGCCACTTTCTCTTTCTTTAAAAGGCTGCGCGCTCCCGTGGCGTTTTCCGTTGCTAAGCAACCATGAGCCGCGCATGGAAGAAACGAGCGTATTGCTCTATTTCAGTAGTATTGTATTCATTAATTGTGAACACACAGTCTGTTAGCAATGTCTACCAGGGTGATAATAACATTATCTATCGTATTATTAACAGTTTACATTTTAGAATCACTCCGTGGCGATAGATGCCCTTTTTTCATACATTTGAGCTCCTGCCGCCAAGACACTCTCTGCACATCACTGCTGTCCACCATATTTCTTTGTTTTCTGCCAGAGCTTGTGTTACTGACTCTATCAGCTGTCGTTTAATAATGAAGTACAACATTATGAGTCATGTTATTAACAGTGTGAAGTAACAGCCAGCTGGTTGTAACCGGACAGGGTGATCAGAGCTAGATGTATCTGCTACATTATTGCATTACAGAAAACAAAATATTGATTTGAAAGCTTTTTATATTAACAAATGTTTGTAACAAATACAATGCATCCAAACACATGTAACATAATTGAGAGAGAGAGAGAGAGAGAGAGAGAGAGAGCAGCACAGTCTCCCTGTGCCCCATAACTAATTACAGCCCAGCTCATAACACAAATATTTGTGGGCTACTTTAGGGAACTGATAGTGGCACAAGACAATTGTAGGAACCACAAATCATTTCAAGTAAAAATTATATTTTTGCTTTGTGAAAGAATGAGAATGCATTTATTATTTGTTCTCTTTAGTCTTGTCTGTCTCAGGTTATTTTAACATGCTTTTTATATTCTAGACATGTGGTTGGTAAAAATGAGGGGGGGGGTTATAGACGATGCTGAAAAGCACAATGATTGGACAAACTTTCCAAAATCGTCTCTATTACAGTTTTTGCAGCATCCCTCCTCCACCCCATCGCTTCACTGTCGACTGGTAACTATCCCAGTTAAAAAAGGGTGAAGAACTCGGCACGCCAAATATGCTTTGTTTTTATATCTGATTACATGTTAATGCGAGCTCATGAAATATCGTTTTGCATGGTGTGGATTAAACTATCCTCAATCACAAATGACCATATTTTGCTCAAAAATAAATATTTACATAATTATACATGCTATGACTTATTATTTATTTTTTTAGTTACTTAGTTTTTATTGTTATTTAGTTTTTATTTTTTTTAAAGTTGTTTCTAAAAACTAGTGAGCACGTTAAGAAAAATATTCAGAACAATCTTCCACCTATTTGCAACTGCAATAAATGCGTTTGTTCACTTTGATTCACCTTTAATGAAAATATTTCTTTGCAGCAGATAAAAACAAAGTCACTTTCAAAGTAACATTATTTTCCAGCCTAAATAAGAATAATTTTCAGTCGATTTATGAGGATATTTTACTAAAACTGGTGCTATCTCCCAGTTGTATGGGTACATTTTATAAAGTATGTGTCAGGAAGGTGGGGCTTCACAAAGAATCTTTAAGGACTTTGCAAAATTACAACTTCATTAGTACCCTGAAATTTCCTATTTTTTTATGTCACGTCTCCTAAAAAGACAAGAAAATGCTCACTGACATCCAAGAAAGCTAAATCATTCAGTAGATGCTCACTGACCTTGAAACTTAGCCAATGAAAGGCTGGCCAAGCCTGTTCCTCTGTGATCAACATTACACATCCATAAACAGAAATTGCAGTTCCTTGGCCAACAAAATGTTATTTTTAAGCATATTGGGCCAAAAATGCTTTTTGTGGTGCTTTGCCATTGGAGATTTGGGCAGTAAATTAGAAATGACAAATTCTGGCTACGTTGGGCTATGATTAAGTTATGTCCATCCTCTGGCAATGACCTATTAAAGTACACTTTGGCTTCATTTGTTGCTCAAAAAAAGAAGTGTGAGCCAACATTAAACCAACAAGGTCATGAATTGGACTTTTATTTTGCATCCCTTCAATATATTCCATCATTGCTGAGGGAATGTGCACAAGCATACACACAGACGCACTTCTGTATTGATGCTGATGAGTCTGATGGTAAAATAAATCGAGGCCACATTGAGATCTGCTGGTAATTGTTTATTTTCAGGCCCCACAGCCTCTGGACTTGTGAGGAAATTCTTTAAAATCGGCAAATAAATGACTTGGTCTTATCACATATAGCTCCTCTAAAGGTTAGAGACAAGGATGTTTGTCTTAGGACACAACGGAGGCTATGTCTTATAAAATAAATATGAGAAGGATGTCCAACAACAACATGTGCTTTATCTTGAGGAAGTCACATCTGAAGGGCGTTGTTAGGCATGACACAAATTATATATAAAACGGTTACCACACAATACAAATACAATACTATACACTATACAACACAAATTGTGCATCAATATATGATAATAAGTATCAATGCAATTTTAATGATGTAAAATCACTAAAAGTCTTCCTTCCGCTGGAAAAAATAGTCCCTGATCGACTGATATATGTTGATGTTGCTAAGGGTGGTTGCTATAGTTTGTTGATAGTATGTTGAAAAATATGGAATATAATGATATTTGTTGATAGTGTTAGATAAATGCTGTTCCATATGCCTTTAGTATTAAAACATTAGTTATGTATTTGTTTGTTTTTGCGCATCCTATAAGTAATGAGGGACCAAACTGAAAAGCATCCATCTCTGTTGTTTCCATGGAGACAGCTAGACAAATAGCAACAACCTTTAATGCAGTGTGGTATGATTGGAGGAAAAACGACGAGGAGAGAACAAGAGATATTAGATAGATACTAGACTATGTGCTGAATAATATATAACCGTCAGCATTTCACCAACAACGTCAACACAAAACAAAGCAATATTTCCTGTAATTGCAGCTTGCATGAGCTATTTAAAGCACCACATTTGTATCTCAGGCGATTAAAACAAAACAGGGAAATGTCAATAGAAAAAGCAGTTTGACCTTGGGAAAAATATTGTGAAGTATTCACTGTAATGAGAAGTTATGAGGCTTTTTGACCTCTAGATGGCGCCAGTAAGAAATACAAGCAAGTCTTGTATGTGATACTGAGAATTCAGAGGATTGTCAACCACAAGTTAGACAGCAAGTTATGATTGCAATTTTTTATCTTTTATCCATTTCAGATCATGTCTTGTGGTTTAAACAGAACTAGCCCCAGTTTTTTATCTTGCATTCTTGTAAGGAACACAGAGTTTAGATGCTTATCACCAGAACAGGTGACAGTAATGATTTAAAGTAAAGTTTATCAAGAAATGAATCCTTTGTTGTCATGTATTCATCTTCATGTTGTTCTAAAACCCAAATGAAGCTCACACTAACACCAAAGGAATAGTTTAGCAGAAGTGGTATGCAGAAAATATATAAATAAAGCTAAAACTTTTTTTTTTTTAAAACTCACTTTACAATAGAAATATGTTCCAAAAGTCAAATGGCGTGAAGCAGTTATAATTCGAATGAAACGCACATGATTTGCACAGATTTGGGAGTGGACACTAAATAAACTACTCCCATGGAGTTTATAAGAGTTCAAGAAATTTTTTATCTACAACCTGTGAAAATAAAACAAACAATATACTACAATTTAAGACTTTATAGTCAATGGTTTACTAATCTCCCGCAAGTACATCATATACCTGAAATATATTTTTCTTTATTTTCATTAAATATTCATTATATTTCTTTTCTCAAAAGAACATTTGCATTTGTTGATCGATGTCATTAATCAGCATATTCTGTTAAATAATTTAATTTTAAATTTAGTACTTCCTTAATTACTCCATTTCAATGCAATGTTTTAAAGTTTTAGCAATTATTTAAATAGGATGACCTACAGAAAATTGTGAATGGTGTAAGTAGTGTTGGTTTGCCATGTTTGCAAAACCACCACAGTCCAGCAGGTTGGTCCTGCAAGACCAGGACTAGTGCCGTCATGTCTGCATAAACCTTACACAACCTTTTTTACAATTGGTGTTGGACATGCTATTTAAAACAACAGCAAGCAAAGATTGGCATCAAACTAGGCTACAAAACTAGGCTAGGCTTGTTAAAATAGTTTGGCTATAAACTATGTGGCAAAACTACTTCATATTTTTATAAGCCATCTGTAAATTAAATCATGTCTAAACAAGTAGAACAGCAAAATACATTATCCGTTTGTGTGTGCATGTTTTTTGAGGAGAGATATAATACTAGTGTACTGTATTGTGGTGGTTCCATAGTAAAGTAATAATTTTAGATGGTAATACCATGGTACATAATAATTGCATTTCTGGTATTTTAATCATTTTTTATATAAATCACATTTCTTTTTCATTTTATATTCATTTCTTAACCTCATACAAAACTACTTTAAAGCTTTAGTAACATTAATACATGCACAAAATTTTATCCATATTTCTGTACATCATCAAGTGCCACTCATTTTCTTAAAAACTACTTCACATGCCCAAAACATATAGTAATGCATTTACAATGCAAAACGTCTAGGTTACTACGTAACCCTGGATCCCTAAGAGGGAACGAGATGCTGCGTCAGCGTTTGTGACGCTATGGGAATGCCGTTGCGTTAGCTTTACAGCCGAAGCTGCGCCCAGGGACGCAGGGAGTATGGCAAGGAGAGCAGCGTCTCGTTCCCTCTCAGGGAACCAGGGTTACGTAGTAACCTAGAAGTTCCCTTTCAAGGGAACTCTACGCTGCATCAGCGTTTGTGACGCTATGGGAACGATATCCCAACGCCGCCATAAGAGCAAGTCCCTGGCTAGAGTGAATCCGAAGAGCACAACTAGGGGACAAGCACATGGGATCCTGGCGTAGCAGCCGGGTCCAACTCATAAAAACGCACAAATGTGAGCGGCGAAGCCCAGCCAGCTGCATTACACACTTCTTCAAGTGTAGCCCCTGACCCTAAGGCCTTAGAGGCAGCCATACCCCGGGTAGAATGAGCTCTGACAGTAAGTGGAGACGACTGCCCAGAGACTTGGTAAGCCAGTGCGATAGCCTTGACTATCCACCTGCTAAGGGTTTGCTTGGTCGCCGGCAGACCCTTGCTGTGCGACCCAAAGCACACAAACAACTGCTGAGTTTTCCTCCACGGAGCAGTTCTATGAACATAGGTGTCCAGTGCTCTACATTGGTGGGTACTTTAGGCACATAACTAGGGCTGCAACTAACGATTATTTTAATAATCGTTTAATCTGTCGATTATTTTTTCGATTAATCGATGAATCGGATCAAAACAAAAAACAAGAAAAGCATTCATTTTCAACCCTTTATTCAAAAACAGAACTAAAATCTTTAGAAAGTGCACAAACATGTTGCTTCTTGAACATCCCTGAGCTTTTAAAATAATAATAAAATAAAATAAAAATGGACTAACACAAAAAACATACACATGTATGCTTTACATCTGCCAAATATATAGACTTTTTTTAGTGCCACCTGAGCTGCCAGAACAATAAATAATTTATAAAAAATAAAGAACAATACAAATCAGAAAATTTAACAGGATTTGTATGAATGTCAGAACTTATTCTCTACACTACACTACAGACGCATACACTCGCAGATGCACACACTCACAGACGCACACACTCACAGACGCACACACTCACAAACTCTCACACTGACACACACATACTCTCTCTCTCTCTAGCGTGCGATGTTTTGCGCACTACTTTGCACCCAGAGGCCACCGTGCCCCGAAGCAGAGCGCGGGGAAACAGCAGGGCCTCTTTGTGGGGGTGCCGGGAAGAGCTGGGCACCGTGTGATGAGGCGCACACCAACCCCCCCCTAGAGAGGCTGAACGCGGAGAACATGGTTCCTCTGCTTTTTCGCCTCGCCTTCTTGGCCTAAATGACGGTCCTCAGATCCGCCTTTGGTTGTGAAGGCCGGGGCTGAGAGTGCCGCCCGGAGCCCCAGTCGTGCTGCGGCGGAGCTCGCGAACTAACACTCTCCTTCGGCCTTCCTCTATAGGAGGAGCCTTGGTGCGAGGAGCCGGACGACTGAGACTGCTCCCGCCAAGCAGCCTCAGTGACCGGGTGACGGCGAGGGAGGAACTGGTGGAACGCCGCCGCTTGCTGTTTTGCCTCCCGGAACCTGTCGACTACGGTGTTTACTGCATCGCCGAACAGGCAACCGTGACGTGCAGCTTGCCATTCGGTGGTCTTGACATACGTGCTTCAGACGCATTAACGCGAAGGCGTTCCCATAGCTTCACAAACGCTGACGCAGCGTAGAGTTGAAAGGGAACACTAATGACAAACACAAACAATAATTTAAATCTACAAATTGATTGTTGATACTGCATTTGTAAATCATATATGTGTGTGTATGTTGATCGCTGCCTTGGATGTGTATTTTGAGACTTGTGAGATTTTTGTGCACACTAAACTTTGCACAAAAAAAGGAAACTGACCAACTAGTGTCCAACTATCCTCCATCAAAGATATCCATCAATATAATATCAGTGATAATGTCAGATTTAGAAACGGTTTCTGTTTTAGCTGTCAGCTGTTTTTGAATGAAAATGTACATGCAAAAAAGTCATGCAAATGATCTGGTGATATGCATGTACTGTGAAAGTATGTGTTATTATTATATTACTACTATAATAATATATAGCACTCGGTTTCAGCTGATTTCTATTTTTTCTCATGTAGCAATTTAAATTACTGTAGCTCTTCACTTCAGATTTTCTGCCATTTGGCCATAATCACCTGTTATAAATAAACATAGTGCTTACGCAAATGCCCGTAGTGTTTGTTGAGTAAATAGACATATACATGTACATACGGATATTCAAGCCAAATATTCAAACAGTTCTTTACAAACACGTAGTGGACAGCACTGCAATATGCTATATATATATATCCTAAACAATATGTATTATGTCCTGATATGTGATCCTGTCCATCCTGCAAGTTTGTGATTTACTGTTTTTACATCAAGTCATTCTACATAATGTTATGACAATGTCAGATTTTTTCTTTTGTGCAAAATAATAAAACATTGTGTCAATAAAATCAGTAACTTAATTAAAGTAATTAATTCATTATAAAGTAAATCGTTAATTTTAGGATTATGAATGATAATTTGAGTACTCTGTCTGAAACCTATTGTTGTCATTTTATGGCTATGACAACTTTAATACTACTAATTTCATAATTAAAGGGTAAGATTTTAGCCTGGATTCACACCCAGTAGCATGCTGTCTACTAAATAATCATTTAAAATGTAATTATTTTATTGTCCACCACTTAGTCAATCATCATGTCAACATCCTTCTCAGTCATGTATGTCAGTAGATTTATGGACTTTTGTTTCCAACCAACTCCACCCCCGTGTTTTTATGTCACTGGGTTTGGCCCAGGTTATGCAAATCATCGGTTTAACCTGACAAACCACAAACCACGACAAACCACTGACAAACATGACTCATAATACTGTGTTCAAAAGCACATGAATGATAATAAGATCCATTTACACCTGGTATTAAAATGCGTTTTGGTCAATCCGATAAATACGGGCGTAAGCGGGGTGTAAAATGAGCTTACAGAGTACAATACAAAATATGGTGATAATCCATGATAGGATGAACTCCATCTTTAAATGTAAGGTGTTTATCTAACTTCTTGACTGGATGAACAGGATGGGTAAGCTCAAGAATGAACACAAAGGCAGTGAACAAACATAAAGGACAGATAAAGGTTAAAGGTGAGTCCAAAATGGCATAACGTTGGTAAACGTTGGTAACGGTAAAACTTAATTTACGTTTATTTATTCCTATAGGTATAAGCAAATATTTAGCTTGTTTTATGCATAAACTCGCATCTTATCATTTTTAAAATAATTTTTTATATTTTAGGTCATTTTGCTTATCAATAACATGCATCTTGATGTTAGTATTTTAAGATATTTGTACAAAATTCTACATAAGAGTAATTTCTTCTTTTGCGGTGATAAAGTTAACACAGCAAACTGATGAAGTGGGCAGTGCAAAGATCTCACCTCTCACACAGAGGTTTGTTGAAAGGGAGGATTGCTCTCCGAATGACAAAAAGGAGCACAACCTAAACCTAACACCTTTAACATGGCAACAAATGGCTTCATTTCATTTGTACTTATTTGCATGTAGCTCATAGATAAGGAGATCACATGGCCAAAGTGAAACTGATTTGATGTCAAAGGCACAGCCAGGGGGTAGTTGCAACTTCCCCTTCACTGGGTTTCATGAACAGAGACGTAATTCGAACTGCTGTTGCAGATTTCTTGCAAGATCATATTGGATGGACCGATATTCTGCTAAAATATTCTGCCGTGTTGATTTTCCACATTTCTCCTGTCAACCCGAGGCTACTGTGCCATTATTTGAATAGGCTACGATTTCATCTCCACTGGAGCCAGTGGCTTTGCATATCAGTGAAGCATTCCTTTTCATTCAAAGTGGGTGGTTCGTGCTCAGAATAAGCTGTAATATGAGATTTCTGTAGGTTTTAAACCTTCTTTAGTTGTTAAAGTGAAACGGTGCACCTTTTAATTTAAATTCAATGATGAATGTATGTATTTTATCTGGAAAAGTTACATATAGGAACATAGAAACCAGTTTTCTAGCGTCATTTAGAGCCGTTGTTTCTATAGAAAAGTCTGGTTCAGATGGGGTTTTTTTGGAAAAAACGATTACTACTAAAGGGTATGTTGAGCAGGTTTGTATGCATTATATACACTATATTGAAGAAAGTATTCAGACATCTCCTTTAATGACTAGGTTTGATTACTTTAGTCATTTCAGTGAGCACAGAAGAAGAATATGACTGATCTGCATAAAACCCCTGTTAGGAGTGTTTTTAAGAACAATTATAAGATGTTTCTAAGTGCAGTTCTCTAAAATTTCTTAAAAAGTTCATAAATATTTTCTTAAGAACATTTCAAGTGAATAGTGTAATTTCTATCATGGTGTCATTATTTATTTTATCTTGATTATTATTTTGTTAAAATAGCAACAATCGCCTCCCGATCATTTATTTAAATATAAGGGTTAGGTGTTCGTTAAATGATGACAATAGTTTGAGTTGTTTACCAAATGCTGTAAAATAATTGTTTATTGTTAGTAAATGTAAGACTGTTAACTAATGTTAACCAATTGAAACTCATTAAAAAGTGTAATCTGTTATACTTTGTAACGTTAAATAATTGGAATATCCCAATAAATGTAATACAAATCTTACTCTTCGGGGATCTACGACAAGGTGTCAGTTATCCTAACTTTACGAAGGTATTTATGATCCAAGTTATTGTATAGCATTAATATTTGTTTATTCGAAGGGGTCGTCCGAATACTTTTCTCAATATAGTGTAATTAAATTTTCTTCTCAAAACTGCTGCATATTTTAATTGTGAATTTTGGTTTATTTAAAGCTTTTTAATGTTTTTGCTTTCAAAAACCAGCCAGTCTCTTTTGGTTGTTTGGTCTCACAGGTGGGTTGGGCCTCCTTGCTGACTATGAATGGGAGGGGTGTGTCACCTGACGCTGAGAGTACTAGCCATCAAATGATCATTAAAATGTTTTAAAAGTTTTTTGGTTTCAGTGGCTATTAGTTTGATGAATTCTTAACTTGATTGGGGTGTTGTGTTTTATATGTGAAGGATTGTCTGTGGATTGTATTGTTTGTATGTGACTTACTGCTATAAACCTAGTTTCCCCTAAGGGGGACAATAAAGCTTAACAACAACAACAACAACAATTAAACTGCACTGTAAAAATGAAAAGATCCTTTGATAGTTCTCTGAGAAATAAAATTGAATAAAATTGAATTTACTATTGTAAGAAGAAGCATTTTAAGAAGCATGTTCTTTTTACATGTGGGTCATATTTTGAAAACAGATTTTGATTCTTATATACAGTTTAGGAGTACTGTAGTGAAAAATGCAATGCACACAATACTTATACTACTGAGAGGGGGGTTTGTGTCAGCATTTCATAAAAATAAAAGCCCTAAGGTATTTAAGATGAGATACCGTAGACTGGCAGATATCTTATTTCAGTAACACTTTAGAGTAAGTTTCGATTTCCTAACAGGTCATTTCCTTTAGGTAGTATGAAGAAACAATGAACAACACTTGAACGGCATTTATTATTCTTAGTTAATGTTAAATCCTTTACTTTTAAAATCAAAAGTTGTTTGTTAACTTTAGTTAATGTATAGTGTACTTTGTACAATTTACTAACAGGAAAAAACAATGATTATTTTTATGTTAGTTTATGTGATTATATTTTTATGTTAGTTAATACATTAACTAATTTCTGTTTTTTCATTAAAACACCTTTAAGTTGGGAACATGAAATGTTAATTGTCAAAAAACATAAATATACAGTATCGCACAAGTGGATTTTGTCCACTTGACAGTCATAGAAAGGAAAACTCATATCTGTTATAAATCAAAAACAATAATGGCATTTTACTACTTTTTATACTGATTCAGTATAAAAGTTACCAAGTATTTCTGGAGTGTGGCCAACATCCTATTTGACTAGGAGTCTACACAAATTACATCTTGTTGAGCAGGTTTTCTGTGTGTGACAACCTCTGTAAAGAAATACCACAAAACAAAAGCATTATACCCCACGCTCAGCACGCTAGGAAAATGTTTGGTATGAGAGCTTTAAACCAGCGTAGAGCGATGCTTTATTCTGTTTATGTACTGTTAGTTTGTGTTTTCTTTTATTTTGTTATATGTTTGGGAGCATATTATGTGGACTCTGACAAGTTATCGCCTGCTGGTGAGTAGTTTTTGTTTTTTTTACCACGCTTGAAGTCAATGGATCTGTTTAGCTGTCATGACAGATACTTTACGGTAGATATCAGCTGGAGATCTAAAAATTATTTATCGAAAAAAGTTGATGAACTGATTATTAACATGAAATTTGGGAATTGTTTTACATTTGGGAGTTGTTCAATGCAGGATATAAATGAAAAAATAAAAAAATCTGTAAAAATAGATTTCAACACCAACACTGATGTCGTCTAACCACATTCCCTATTTTAGTAGTCTTCTACCAGTTTCAGAACTATCAAGTGACATGTTGAGAACTTTATCATTAAAATGTTATAGAAAGAAGAAGAAGGTGCAAGTAAAGAATGTTCCTATATTAACATTTATCTCTTATACATATCTTATCTATCAATACCTTTCATGGTCATGTGTTAAAATGGGAATAAAATTATTGGTTCATATTTACTTTTACTATGTCTTAAAGTCCTGATAATTGCATTTTGTCTATGGCTGCGCACACAACTGTGTGGTAAAAATTTGTCAAGCTGATAAAGAATAGTTTAAAATGTTGTTGATTGACCAAAACTGGTGTCATTTACCGCATCAACGAATTCAAAGGCAAGCAAGCCAATATGAATAATAGGTACACAACGTCTAGAGACACTCCCAAGTTCGAAATTCATGATGATTGAAGAAATAATTCTCGTATAACTGGTCAAGAATTAGACAACAGGTATGCTAAATGGTCACTTGGCTGCGGTTTCGCAAAACCTGCCTGAATTGACATCAAACTTGGCGTGCAAAGTAATAAGCACATCTCAACCCAATTTAGCAACAATTCAATTAAAAAAAGAACATTTGAGGCGTTTCTGTGCTGGTAAACATGGTGGCACATCATTATTTTTGACCGTTAAGACAGCACATGGGTTAGAATAATTCTTGAGTCATCATAACTATAAAATGCATCTATTACTGCATCAAAAATTACATAAAAATAGATCATCAGGTTCAGTAGTAAAATAGAGCAAAAAATAAACTTTAATATAATTATATGCAACTATAATAACAATGGGGTAATATTAATTAATAATTTTTGTCCCTGAAACTCCAAGTGGTGGCTTCTGGTTTGAAATGGTGAACGGATTGAATATTTACAAACACATGTATACACCTGTTCACACTAGAGAGAGAAAATGAAACGCTTTTTATTTAGTGGATTTGCATATGAACAGACTTGTTGATTGTTCTGGATGATTCTGTCTATAGAAATCACCGTCACATTATACCTTTTTATCAATAACAGCGTGGAGATATCGTTGCTATGGAGTTATAAATGCTTTTGCATCTGGCGGGCACAGCTTCATCACTCCATCCTTCTCTTAATATCGCAATGATTCATCAATAAATTACCTCTTCCTTTTTAATAATACGTGTCAGTCATGTGAGTCTGATGGCAGGGGAAGTTGATACAGCATTGTGCATTTGCAGAAACTAAGGAAGTTCTAAAATCGTGATCAGTTTGCATATTTACACGTGAAGAGACATTGCATTTTTACGTTTGTGAAGCATTTCTCTTCATTCCATATCTTGCCATTAATGCACCATTGACATTATTTTTATAACCAACTGTGTTTTAGAACGTTAATCAGTGAATATGCTCTATATTACGCTGGGAAATTCGTTATTGTTTTACTTACAATCAAGTAATAAAAAGGCTTCTCAGTTCTCAGTCTTCAAACCACACTCGCTGCCATATACAGTAATAAATATACAACCATAACTAACAGTGGTCCAGAAGCACTTCCTGTTTAACTGTTTAACTTCTGTTTTATTTCACACATGTAATTTAATCGATTCTGTTGTAAATGTTCTGTTGGTTGTATTTGGTTGTCACATTTGTGTAGTGTTAAAAAACTGAGACAGGAAGTGCTTGTTTCCATCTTGTTTGCTGTTTCCGTCTTGTGAAATGATGGGTGGTAATATATTTAAGTCGGATGTGTTAAAAACAACACAAATGTGTCCCTAACTAGATACATGTCTAAGTTAAGTTAAAGACAACCCATTTTGTGTTACTTTTAACTCAACTTGTGTTACTTTCAACGCAGCATCTGTCCGTTTTATTTATTTAACACAAAATGGCACGTAATGTGACAGCATCACGCGAAAAATGCGTTAAAAAATAACATATCCTGTTTAAGAGTGTAGAAAGTTTCTTACGTAAAAACGTGCAGCAATTTGACCAATTTCAGACTCATGCAGCTTATAACAAATTGGTTAAAAAAAGTGATTTTTATGCACCTCTATTATCCGATAACATCCCCTTTATGTACTAATTTAATAAGAAATAATGCACTGGAATGCTTTTCAGAATGGGTCAGTACTGATAATATACAGTCTAGTGTTACTTACAAATAAATCCCAGAAAAACCAATGATTTAAATCAAGATTGTATTTTTTAGCATTTGCATACTTTTGTGTGTTTTTCTTTTAAGCTTCTATTTTTGCCTTTTAGGGCCTGCGAAAACAGACTCGGGCAAAGATGTAAATATTTTGGAACAGCATACAGCAATTGAACGTCCTCAGGCACAGTTTCAGAGAGTTGACGAGCAGGTTTGTCTGTTTCTTTATTTTAAACATGTATATGTGGAAAACAAGAGGTTTAACTAACTCTTTTGCTTTCTGCTGCATTTTCAAGAAGAAGAAAGCTGCTGACCAGCAACCAGTTAAAAAACATCAGGTGTGTACACTAATTCATTTAAGTCAAAAGAGAAAATGTTCAGTTGTTTACACAAACGTAAATGATCAATAAGATTGTGCCACTTACTTACTTATCTCAACATGTTATGACTTATAATGAATTTTTTCATATATTTAGAGAAGGCAGATTGTACTAAAACAGACAAATGAGATCATACGAATTAGCCAAGTCATAATACGTCCAAATTCCCATGAGAATGTGTTGTGCCACCATTGCATCACCACCACAAGAGAGCTGTTAGATCCAATTTGTGTTGTTTCAACATGTAGCACCTCTTTTTTACTGTAACCAGATATTCGGTGCTGCCTAACAGCACTGTAAAAAAAAGTCCAGTCAACTTGGCTTTATAAGTCATTTAAACGTTTTTACATTATTTCAACTAATTACAAGTCATTTCAACTCATTTTAACCAAGTTGAAATTATGTAACTTAATTTAATGAGTTGAAATGATTTGTAATTAGTTGAAATAATGTAAAAACTGTTTAAATAACTTATAAAGCCAAGTTGACTGGACTTTAAGGCAGCAAAGAATGTTTTACAGTGAGGTTACTTACGGTTTATTAAGTTATGGCGTCAAAATGTTATTTTCTACAAAAGTTAATAAATAGAGTCTGACGAAAAACGGACCTTTCTCACTAAGCCGGTCAGATTGTTTAGAATCCTTTTTAAACACAGTGTAAAATTTCATCAGGCTTGTCCATTTGTACGATTCCATTTGACTTATATATCAATGACCATGACCTTGGACAAGGACTGTAAAACACAACTTTAAAATAAAAACAAGACACTGAACAGAAAGCTTATACTACGAACCACCCACAGTCTATTTACTGGCAAAATCTGAACTTTTGTCTTCTAAGAACATTACTCAGTGTGTACTGCTTAGACAACTACGTGTATTGCTGCATTACCAGTTTCAAAAGAACTGTGTTATGAAGAATATGATCTTCTTTTCAGGGTCGCGTGAACCTGCACGTTTTTGAAGATTGTTGTGGTGGATCACTCAATCAGCTTCGGAATAACTTGTTGTATCCATTATTTCCCAATGTTAGTTCTGTACACATATCATATCATCTATATCATACACACTATTTTTTAAATTATGATTGTGCCTTATTGTGTCATATGGTATCATCTTTCTTCCTTCGCAGGTGCGCACTACAGTGAGTAGACTTAGTATTTCTCCGCAATGGAAAAGTTACGGTCTGAGAATATTTGGGTATATTCATCCTGCAGTAACTGGTAGGTCCAGCATTGATTTTTTTTTTTAGATTACGTTAATCTTTATCCCGAGGAGGCAAATGCAGTGATGTTGTGTTTCTTTCTAGGTGAATATATTTTTGCTGTTGGTTCTGATGATAATTCGGAGTTCTGGCTCAGCTTAAACGAAAGTCCCCAGAACCTTGAACGTCTCGCCTATGTTGGTGAGGTAATGACTGGTGTAAATGTGTTTGTCTATGAGATTAACATATTGCATGTTTAAATATGTAAAAATATTTCGAATTTTGTACAAATGCAGTTGCTAAGATAAACATATATACTTAAGTGTAACTTTTGTCTGTTAAGTTACAGTTTAAGCTCAGCTTATTGTCAGGGACTGAGACGAGATTCAGTTTTGCAGGCACAAATTACTTTTATTAAATTTTAACAAGACTCAACACAGGCAGGTAGGTAGACGGAAGAGTTCGCGACAGAGCCGGCAGGGGCACGGAGAGTGTTCTAGCAGCCGAAGAAGAGCCGCTTTCTCAGCTGAAGCCTTGGAAGCCCAGCAGCCTGGGAAGGAAGCGGTTGAAGAAGTCACAGGCAGTTCGCCCTAGTAAGTCGGCAACACGGCAGACGGGGAGTAATAAGCCGCAACACGGCAGGCGGGGGTAATAAGCCGCAACACGGCAGGCGGGGAAGGAAGCCGGTTCGAACAGCAGGGAACACCACAGGGCAGCGGGTAGCCCGTCTAGCTAGCTTGGAAGAGAGGGAAAAAATAAAACTAAAAGGAGAAACAAAGCGCACAGGAGCCTCAAACAAGACAGGACACAACGCGGATGAAAACAGGAATTGATTAGCGGCTTGGTCGGAAGCCACACGAGAAATGCAAACAACGATCTGGCACAGGACAGAATACATGAGAGGAATATAAGGAGGCCATAATGAGGAGAACATGAGACAACAGGTGTGGAACGGGGGAGGAGACAATAGGGACGCTGATCAGGATAACAAGAGGGCAGGGAACACACCACGAAGACCGCGGCGCACACGGTAAGCTGTCAAAGAACAAAACAAAAACACGCAGACAAGGAACACAAGAGACAGGGCTGGGTTGATCAGACCGGAGACATGACACTACCCCCCTCCCCAGGAACGCCACCTGGCGACCCAGAGAGGGGCTCACCTTGTCGCCGACGCAAGTCCTCAATCAACGTCTGATCCAAGATATCCCGAGCCGGAATCCAGCTCCTCTCCTCAGGGCCGTATCCCTCCCAGTCCACGAGGTACTGGAAACCCCTGCCACGACGTCTGACATCTAGTAATCTCCTGACAGAATATACAGGAGAGCCATCCACTAGACGGGGGGGAGGGGGAGCAGGGGTGGGTTTAACAGGGTTAAGGGGGGAACGGAACACAGGCTTAACCCTGGAGACATGAAAAACAGGGTGCACCCGACCAAGGGTGGGGGGGAGCTTGAGCCGAACTGCCACCGGACTCAGAACCTTGGTGATGGGGTATGGACCAATGAACCTAGGTGCCAACTTACGGGAGGCTACCCTGAGAGGAAGGTCCTTGGTAGACAACCATACCTTTTGGCCACAGGTGTACAAGGGGGGGGGAGTCCGGAGGCGGTCGGCCGCTGCTTTGGTTCGTCTAGAGGTCTGGGCCAGGACCTTCTCAGCTTGTCTCCAAGTGCGGCGACAGCGTTGGACAAAGGCTAAGGCAGACGGGACCGCAGCATCGGGTTCCTGTGAGGGAAACAGAGGAGGTTGATAACCCATAGAACATTGAAATGGGGACAAACCTGTAGACGTTACCGGTAGGGAATTGTGGGCATATTCTACCCACGTAAGCTGTTGACACCAGGAACTTGGATTCTGGGAGGCCAGGCAGCGGAGGGCTCTCTCGAGATCTTGGTTGGCTCGCTCGCACTGCCCGTTGGTCTGGGGATGAAATCCTGACGACAGACTCGTTGAGGCCCCGATCTGCCGGCAGAATTCCTTCCAAAACCGGGAAACAAACTGTGGCCCTCTGTCAGAGACCACGTTGACCGGAAGACCATGAATCCGGAAGACATGATCAATCACCACCTGAGCAGTTTCCTTGGCTGAGGGAAGTTTGGGCAATGGGATAAAATGGGCCGCCTTAGAGAAGCGGTCCACCACTGTCAAGATCACAGTGTTACCTCTCGAAGGGGGAAGGCCGGTGACGAAATCAAGGGCCAGGTGTGACCATGGACGAGAGGGAATAAGTAAGGGCTGGAGCAGACCAACGGGTGGACGGTTAGAAGTCTTGTTTTGGGCACAGATTGAGCAAGCCAACACAAACTGCCTGACGTCCGGGCCCATGGAGGGCCACCAAAACCGCTGGCGGATGGCAGCCAGTGATCTCCGAATTCCTGGGTGACAGGTCAGCCTGGACGAGTGCCCCCAATGGAGGACTTCAGGGCGCAGAGCAGCCGGTACAAACAACCGACCCTCAGGACACCCCCTTGGCACTTCACTCTCCCGGCCAGCCTCTTTCACGCACTGTTCTATCCTCCAAGAAAGGGCCCCCACCACCATTCCCCTGGAGAGGATGGTTTCAGTGGGAGTCTCCTTCACAGAGGTAGCGAATTGTCGAGAAAGTGCGTCAGGTTTCGTGTTCTTAAACCCAGGCCGGTACGAGAGAGTGAAGTTAAACCTGCCGAAGAAGAGTGCCCAGCGGGCCTGGCGTGAACTTAACCTCTTGGCTGAACGGATGTATTCCAGGTTCTTGTGGTCCGTCCAGACCAAGAAGGGTTGCGCCGATCCCTCCAACCAATGGCGCCACTCCCCCAAGGCCAACCTAACTGCCAACAGCTCCCTGTTGCCAATATCGTAGTTACGCTCAGCTGGGCTCAGGCGATGGGAGAAAAAGGCACAGGGGTGCACCCTCCCATCTTTAGGAGACCGCTGAGACAGGACCGCGCCTATGCCGACCTCCGAGGCATCCACCTCGACAATGAACTGCCGTTCAGGATCTGGGAAAGAGAGAACAGGGGCAGAGATGAAACGGGACTTTAATTCATCAAAGGACCTCTGAGCCTGGTTATTCCAGCAGAACGGTAACTTAGTGGAAGTGAGAGCTGTTAAGGGTGCAGCAACCTGACTGAAGTTCCTAATGAATCGCCTGTAGAAATTAGCGAAACCCAGGAACTGCTGCAGAGCCTTACGGGTGTCGGGCACTGGCCACTCGGCAACGGCCCTTACCTTAGCGGGATCAGCTTTAACCCCATTAGCCGAGATAACAAACCCCAGGAACGTGACTGACTTGGCGTGGAACATGCACTTCTCTGCTTTGACAAAGAGCTGGTTCTCCAGCAGCCGTTGCAAGACCTGGCGGACATGCTGAGTGTGTACCTGAAGAGATGGAGAAAAGATAAGTATATCATCCAGGTAAACAAAGACATATTTATTAACCATGTCCCTCAGCACATCGTTAACCAGAGCTTGGAAGACAGCGGCGATTGGTCAGACCAAAGGGAAGGACCGGTACTCGTGAGTGTCCCGTGGGTGTGTTGAACGCTGTCTTCCACTCATCCCCTCCGAATGGCACTAAGTGGTAGGCATTATGGAGGTCTAATTTAGTGAAGACCTTGGCACCCTGCAATAGTTCAAAGGCAGATGACATAAGCGGTAGAGGGTACCTGTTCTTAACAGTAATGTCATTTAAACCTCTGTAATCTATGCAGGGCCGCAGGGAGCCATCCTTCTTCTTGACAAAGAAGAAACCCGCGCCCGCGGGTGATGAAGAGGGGCGGATGAGGCCGGCACTGAGAGATTCCATTATATACTTGTCCATAGCCTCTCTTTCAGGACCCGACAGGGAATAAAGGCGACCCTTAGGTGGAGAAGTGCCTGGGAGGAGGTCAATGGCACAGTCATACGGCCGGTGGGGGAGAGGCAGGGACATGGCTCGAGACTTGCTGAAGACCCAGCCCGAAGATCGTGGTACTCTGCCGGGACACCCGATCAGATCTGCTGCCTCGACCTGCAAAACAGAGAACACAGAACCAGGAGAAGAGGCAGCACCCAGACATGAAGCTAGACAGGACTGACTCCAGGCCAAAACAGAATCTCCGGACCAATCCACATGAGGGCCATGCTGCACCAGCCACGGGTGCCCCAAAACAATTGGGGCACTCGGAGAGTCAAGGAGGTACAGCTTGGTAACCTCATGGTGATTGCCAGAGACAATTAGACTTACGCTGGAAGTAGAATGAGTAATAGAGGTAATAAGCTGACCATCAAGGGACCGGACAGAGATGGAAAGGGGAAGGGGGATGGCAGGAATGCCCCACTGCTCCGCCGTGGAGCGATCCAGGAAATTGCCCTCAGCACCAGAGTCCACCAGGGCCATGCAGGAGTTTGACAGGCCCTCATAACATATTGAGACAGGTAACATGGTGCGTGATGAAGGGGGGTTTACACAAGGAGAAGCGCCCACCAGGATCCCCCCGTTTACTGATGGGCCTTGGCTTTTAACGGACACTTGACAGCAAAGTGACCCGACTTGCCGCAGTATAGACAGAGGCCCCGGGCCAAGCGCTGTTGCTTCTCCTGGGGGGTAAGACGCAAGCGCCCCAACTGCATGGGCTCGGGGTCAGCAAAGGAAGGCTGAATCGTAGCAATGGAGGCTTGAGAAGAGTCCTCCCCTAGCCTCCAGGAGGCTCGAGCTGTACGACGCTGATGTCGACGAAGAAGTCGATCCTCTACCCGCAGTGCTAGATTCATCAGGGCATCAAGATCTCGAGGTAGCTCATGGGTGACGATGTCATCCTGGATCTCATCATCCAGCCCCTCCAGGAATCTGGCACGCAACGCCCTCATTCCAATCACGCAGGCGGCAGCCAGGGTTTTGAACTGGATAGAGAAGTCAGTAACAGAGCTGGCCACCTTGTGTGAGCCAAGTCCCAGCCGGAAGCTGCCTCTATCCCCCCGGACGGACCGGTCGAATAGTTTCATCATCTCAAGGCGAAAGGTCTCAAAGACGTGGCAGAACGGAGCCTTGGCCTCCCATACCGCCGTTCCCCACTCCCGGGCCCGCCCAGAGAGCAATGTTAGAACAAACGCCACCTTAGACTCCTCAGAGGCATAACGGCGGGGTTGCAGAGCAAAGACCAGAGAGCATTGGGAGAGAAATGCTCGACAGGAATTTGGGTCCCCATCATAAGGTGGGGGATTATTAGCATGAGGCTCTGGTTCGTGGTGGGGTGGAGGATGAACTGGAGCAGAATGTCTGACTGTGGTGGTCTGTATCTGGAGCTCCTCGATGCGGGCATTGAGTTCAGATACCCGGGCCGTCAGGAACTCGACCTCCTGGGAGGTGGCTGTCAGTTGGGTGGCATGTTTACCCAAAAGAGCACCCTGCTGGACAAGTGCTGATCTGACCTGCTCTGTGCCTGCTGAATCCATTCTGGCCAGATCGTTCTGTCAGGGACTGAGACGAGATTCAGTTTTGCAGGCACAAATTACTTTTATTAAATTTTAACAAGACTCAACACAGGCAGGTAGGTAGACGGAAGAGTTCGCACAGAGCCGGCAGGGGGCGACGGAGAGTCGCAGAGTGTTCTAGCAGCCGAAGAAGAGCCGCGCTTTTCTCAGCTGAAGCGACGCGGGAAGCCCAGCCGCGGGGGAAGGCGGCGGTTGAAGAAGTCACAGGCAGTTCGCCCTAGTAAGTCGGCAACACGGCAGACGGGGAGTAATAAGCCGGCAACACGGCAGGCGGGGAGTAATAAGCCGGCAACACGGCAGGCGGGGGAAGGAAGCCGGTCTCGGAACAGCAGGGAACACCACAGGGCAGCGGGGTAGCCGTCTAGCTAGCGGGAAGAGAGGGAAAAAATAAAAACTAAAAGGAGAAACAAAAACGGCACAGGAGCCTCAAACAAGACAGGACACAACGTGATGAAAACAGGAATTGATTAGCGGCTTGGTCGAAGCACACCGAAATGCAAACAACGATCTGGCACAGGACAGAATACATGAGAGGAATATAAGGAGGCCATAATGAGGAGAACATGAGACAACAGGTGTGGAACGGGGGAGGAGACAATAGGGACGCTGATCAGGATAACAAGAGGGCAGGGAACACACCACGAAGACCGCGGCGCACACGGTAAGCTGTCAAAGAACAAAACAAAAACACGCAGACAAGGAACACAAGAGACAGGGCTGGGTTGATCAGACCGGAGACATGACACTTATCTAATCCAAAGCTTCAGTATTTTGCACAGTACACAGCAAACTATTTAACAAACAAACATAAAGTTTACATAATTAAAGAATAACATTATAATATACCTAGAAATTGTATTTAAATAATAGTATTTTCAACAAAATAATTTATTGAAGTTCTTACCTTGAATAAATAAACCAAAAAACTTAAGATAGTATAAAAATAGCATAACTTACAAGATATGGAAAGATTAATAAATAGTTTTAATAAGGGAAACAAAACAACTCTAAGATTAAAGATTATGATTTAATTCTTGAACTCTTTTGGTTTTAGATTATTGTTGATTATTGTTAAACTTTTGAACTCTCTTGAATTTAGACAGGAGATGAATGGACGGCTCCAGGAGAGTATTGGAAGTTTGCATCCCAGATATCCAAACCTTTCTTGTACGGGAAATTATTCTCTTTTTCTCTCTCTCTCTCTCTCTCTACTCTGACTGCTAATCTCTCTCTCTCTATCTCTCTCTCTCTCTCTCTCTCTCTCTCTCTCTCTCTCTCTCTCTCTCTCTCTCTCTCTCTCTCTCTCTCTCTCTCTCTCTCTCTCTCTCTCTCTCTCTCTCTCTCTCTCTCTCTCTCTCTCTCTCTCTATCTCTCTCTCATGTTTCTCTCTATGTCTCTCTCTATCTCTATCTCTCTCTGTCTCTCTCTCTCTCTCTCTCTCTCTCTCTCTCTCTCTCTCTCTTTTAGGTTGGTGAAAGACATGAAGTATTTTTTTGAAGCCATTTTAAAACAGAATGAAGGAATGGATCACCTTCAAGTAGCGGTACATTAGTCTGTGTAATACAAGGAATACAATTTTTCATGCGCAATGAATTTAACCTGTTATGTTATATTTTGCTTGTATCACTTTGAATTTGTTGTTTGTTGTTGTTTTTCAGTGGCGTTTAAACCATGACAGCAGCAGTTTTGAAGTGATAACCTCTGAGTATTTATCATTATATGAAGGTATGTTGGAAAATAAGTCATAGGGGCGTCATGAGGTGACGTCATAGTGTAATGTGTAATATAGGCATATATATTGATATATTTTTCAATGAATAATAAAATAATATATCACAATAATAAATAAAAAAGATAAATCAATTCAAATCATCAAATTCCTGTTCAAAATTCGAATGAAATATAAATATTGTGTGTCATTGTCCTCAAGTAGGCTTTGTTGATAATATATATTTATTCAATTTCTTGTTCAGATGAATCCAATTTACGAATGGGAGACATCGATCACATACCTCAAACAGAAGCCAGTTACGATCGATTTCTTGAGGTGATTCCCAAGTCGCCTCATCCTGTAGGAGACATGGTCAGAGAAGACCCCCGAGATCATATCTTTAAAAGTGAGTTGTGTCTCCGGTTCATTAGAGATAAAATACAATTGGCTTCCACAATACATTGTAAATTCTTTCATCTCTTTCTGTTAAATCAGTTACAATGATGGAAGAATCTTACACAAAAGATTTGTTTCCTGAGTGCCACTATAAACCAAGTTACATAATTGGGAGTAAAATAGAACGATATCAAGGTGTAAATTTGGTAAGTAAAGTCCTTTTTATAACAAACGATGTCTATTGAGGATCTTTCAATATTTTTAATGGAAATCGTTACTAAAATGTTGATTAACCAGTTAACGTTCCAAGTTATTATTTCACAGTTCAGTCCTTTTATGTTTTATAGTTGAATTCTAATCTAATCATGACAAACTATATATTGATGAAAACATTATTTTTAAAAATATAAAAAAGATTATAAAATAAAAAAACAATAAAAAAATTGTAAATTAAAAAATTACAGTTCGGATAGCGTGACCGTGATTGTATTATAGTCAAGAGCGATTTAAAGTGTATATTCCTCTGTAAATATTGATGATAGCACAAATCCTGTTCTTCTAGATTTACTTTTCTTCAGTGTATCCAAACGACTACACAAGGCAAACGAATGCTCACGATGAACAAATGTGCTTCTACAAACAGGATCCATCATTTGAAGAAAAGTAGGAATGCTGATTATTCAGTGTTGACATATTTACTGACTGTTGTTACACTACAAACAAGTTTTGTTGCATTTCCGTATGTTAGTTATGCATGTAAGTTCCTTATCTTTTCAAGTAAAGGGTTTTCTCCTTATCTGAACGAGGTTGCGGATCCTGAAGTACAAGTAAACAACAATGAAGGTGAATTTTTTTTTAAAACTCAGTGTAAAACTAAAGTAGCAGTGTGTATTAAAAAACTACTATAAATGTCATGCAAGCCCTACAAAAAAACCAGCTTTTTGATAAGAAGGTTCTACAGCGAACCTTTATTTTAGGAGTGTAGATCAAAATGATCTTAAACATACAGAACCAGTCAAAAGTTTAGACACAATTGACAAAAATGTTTCTCATGATTTTAAAAATCTTTTAATTTGAAGGTGTGTATTTCAATGTTTGAAATGACTTTTGTTGACAAAAATATACTTGTGCCAACATATTAATGTCTTTAATGAGAAAATTGTATTTTATTTTTATTTAAAAAAAGAAATTTTATTGGATTACTTGAATCAAATACTGAATAAAAAGCAGTCAATAAGATAAAATGTCAAGAGTATGATTTAGCAAATTCTAGTTAAAGAGTGACTACTTTTAAAGATGATCAAATATAACATAGTGTTCATTTATTTACCATGCTTTTAGTCACAACATAAATCCCCACAGTTACAGTTGTGTTATTTCATGGTTTACTACTATTCTAAAATGTGTAAAAATATCTGCATATGCCATGATTATTGAATTCAGTACTATATGTATATATTAAAAAGTACTAAAATATCTTTTTAAAGGTCCAACCTGGCAACGTGTTTATGACGTGAAATCCTTCGATGCGGCTTCAAAGCAAAGTGCAGCTGTGATCAATTCATGCAGAAGAGCCGGAAACATTGTAATGGCCCAAAATGAAGTCATGCCCATCGTAAAAGCTTTCATGAGAGCATTGCATTCAAAAGAGGAAACACGGTAAGATCATAAAGTGTTTTTTTAACAATCTGTAATGATATTTAGTCACAAAAATGAATCTGTCAATATATAGTTGTGGTGTTTAGGTTTCCAAATACATTTGACTGCATTTTTTTTCTATTTCTGCAGTGGCTTCTCTTTGCTACGTGTGTTGAATGTGGTAAGGCGTGAAGACAGTGCTTTGGGCAGCCGGTATCTGGTTGAACTGGAACTGGTTGGACCACAGGGTCAGAAAGTTTTGGTTTCACGTTATGTTCACGCACCACGGACAGAAAATAAATTTCCAGTTCTCTGCAGTCCAAAACAATTTAACTGGAACCCGTCTGCTACGGTTCATGTGATTGTGGCAGGTGACAACAATCAGATGTTTTTAACTTTCAACATGCTGCATTCAGGTCTTGTTGGAAGTTACTTTAATTGTGAGACGTTAAAATCCTCAGACAGAAAAATACCATACGTTATATACAGGGGCGTAGCAAGCTTTTCAAAAGTGCGGGGGATAGGTGTGGTTTGTTCGTTAACAATAAAAACGATGAATACAATGACAGAAGGGTACAAAATTTATAACATACAAGATATAAAAAGCTTCCCATTTAAATGAGTGATACTAGAAAAGTATAAAAACACACTCGGAACACACAGAAAATAAGTCAAAACTACACAACAGTAGACTTGCTAAAGAATCAGAATCAGAAATAATTTAATAATCCCAGGGGGAAATTATTTTTGTTACAAACTCCAGATATACAAACAACACATATTAAGAACAAAACAGAAACAGAACATCTTCCCAAACACATATCAAGCTTATTTAAACCTCGAAAGCATAAACACTCATTCAAAGTACCTGGAAAAGGGAGATGTAAATAACCATAACCATAAATTCCCGCCTCCTCAGCACGAGCTGACCGATAAATCTAACACACCAAGAGAGGCGGGACTTAAGGCAGAACAGCCAATCATCAGCCGGTGTCATGTTTGAGAGGGAGGGGAGAGGAGGCAGACACAGAGCGGCCAGAGAAACGGAGGAGCGACTGCTGTAAGGCGTTTGTGCAAAACTGCGGAAAAACTGCAGAAAAAGTGTTGGTGTTAAAACACCCACATCCCCCACGGGTGCGACGCCCCTGGTTATATATTAAACTCAAAAGTTAAAATGTTCTCTACTTACCAATGAGCTCAACAAATATCTGAGTTTTTTAACAATAATTAAAGTAATTCCAACATTAACAGTGTCCCGTCATATGAAAAATTGTTTAATTAATCCTTTTTCTTTTGTCTCCTACTAGTAAAAAATCAAGCCAGATGGGTCATTCAGTTTATCAGGGAAATGGAAAAAGTGTACAGAGCGACTGGGGATAAAAACTTTAATGTAATCATTATCGACTATAATAGCTCCGACATGGATATTGAGAAAAGACTCAAAAATGCAAAATTACCAAGGTATTTCTTTTTGTTCAGATAAGATTACATGTCCACGCACAATTTTAGTGGCTTATAATGTCAATGAACAAACTGCTTAAATGTTACAGTTACAAATTTATAAGGATGGAGGGTAATTTTCAGAGATCTGAAGGTCTTCAAGCCGGAATAAATTTAATTCAGGTAGGTAGCGTACAATGCATTGATTTAATTGTGATTCAAATTTTTACTGCTTTAAAGCTACTATTTTGGATTAAGAAAAGGAAAGAACGGACTTTTGACTTATTTTCTCAGGATCCACAGAGTATTTTGTTCCTGTGCGACCTGCACCTCTACTATCCTGTAAATATAATAAACAGTATACGAAAACATTGCGTCGAAGGAAAGATGGTCTACGCTCCCGTTGTGATGAGGCTGGATTGTGGCGCTTCTCCAAGAGCCCCAGCTGGTACTGTACCGTCTGAGATGTCATACGCTATATTAATAATAATTATGTAATCTATTTATTTTATTCATAAATAATGATATTCGTTGAATAAATATTTTTACTGTTTCATAGGTTTTTGGGAGACTGCTGGTTATGGTCTACTGGGAATCTATAAATCGGATATGGACCGTATTGGTGGCATGAACACAGAAGAATTCAAGGACAAATGGGGCGGTGAAGACTGGGAATTGTTAGACAGGTAATAAGAATTATTGTTTTCAGCTTTTCGGGTATCACATCTTAAAGGTGATTTTTTTTTGAGCAACCCAATTAAATTGAAAGAACAAAAATCTAATAATTTAATGGTTTGTGGTAGTTTCCCTAAGAACACTTGAGACCTTGTGTCTACGTCAGCTGGTCAAGATGCCCAAACAAAAAAAAATACAATAATGTATGTTGAATGCACTGCAAGTGTCAACCAGATACATAAATAAAACCAGATACATTTACATTTTAACCTGGAATAACAAAAAATATTTAGGTTTTCTGATTTGACGTATAATATGAAATGTATTAAAACGTCTTCCTTTTTTCATTTAGGGTCTTAGAAAATGGTTTAGAGGTGGAGCGGCTCCACTTGAGAAATTTTTTACACCATTTCCATACCAAACGTGGAATGTGGGGCAACAACAATTCAGCATAACTGAGGATTTCTGCTTTTAATGCAACAATTCTCTACCTACAGTGACAATAAGCACCGTCTGTCATTTTTTCATGACCAATATGAATGTACAAGTGGCTTGTGAATTAAGTCGCTGGATGACTGAATTCTGAATGAAGTTATTTGTTTTTTACTTACAACATAACTTAAATAAATTATATTTATATATTCGGAACGTATTTATTTGGCAAGTATGCACAGTTACTACTTTTGCACAATTATTGTTATAATACATGAAAGTGTTCGAATGTGTATGTACATGAAAATTATTTATGAAAAGTATTTTGTACTTGCATATGACATTTTTACTGACATTATTATGTTGTAACTTTCAACATAAACAAATTCTTGACAGTTCATCAGACACAGACATATTAGCGTTTGTCGTCATTGAGAGTCATGCTTTTAAAGCAAGCAAAAGGGAATTAAGTGAGACACATTTATTAATAATAGAGGATTGAAGAGTGTTGACAGAAAAACAAAAAACTAGGCGTGACAATGAAACGCGACACAGTAGCAATAATATTTGTTCGTCATAAAATGATGTTCCTGACAAAGGATAACCATACTTACATGCTTGTATTATAAGAAACACTAACCCATACCTATGACTACATCGACCCTAATCCTGCAAACTGATTCTGCTTTAGTTAAAAAGTTAATCCAAAAACACGTCCTACTTGATGAAATCAGGTTTAACACGCTCCTATACAAACACTGATTAAGACAGCCAGTTAAAAAGGGCTCGAATAAAGATCCTGATGATACAACCCATTTGAAAACACAATAATAAGTTAGGAATGATTGACGAACTATGTTAAGGGTGTGTTTAGCTTGTACAGGATTGAAAAAATCTAAAATAGTATGAAGCTGTAATTTTACGCATATACAAATGCATACACGGGCAGTTTTTGTAAATTTTTCTGTAAAAGGTTTTCTGTATTAGGTGTTATGGTATTTTATCATTACCGTAACAGTCATGCTCTCCGTTTAGCTTTGTTCTCCATGGGTGAGATTAACAGCATTGAACAAACGGTCTAAAAATATAGTGTGAGCTACTTTAGATGATACTGAATTTAGACATCACTACCATCTCAACTTACTCAACTTAAGCCGCTTTCCTAACTGGTCACAAGGATATTTAAACCAACCTACTGGATTCATTTGACCACATTAAGGCATGCACTTTGTAATTTTGTGTATTGTATAACGACATACAGCACTAGTCAAATAATGAATAATTAACTATTCTTTCAGTGCAGTTTTAAAAGCTTCCCAGGTTGAGAAGCTGAATGATAAAATGTCAAGAGTATGATTTTGCAAATTCCAGACAAAGGGTGACTACTTGTGTACAAAAATATAACATAGTGTTTATTTATTCCCACAGTTACAATTGTGTTATTTCATAGTTTTATTGAGTTTACCACTATTCTAAAATGTGGTGGAAATGTGTTTTTACAGAAATGCACAGCCAGAGGAAGGCTAACCTGCTTAACCTGCTGAGCACATCCAGGTAGTTGGACATTATTGACTAAAGCCAAATGCAACAGCTGTTGGTGACTGTTAAACAATGTAGTCAGTATGGGGATGAGCATAAGTACTACTGAACTAAATAATGATCGTCATAGCAATAAAAACAACATTGATCATAAAAACAATATTTGTAAAAACCTGCCAATCACGTGAATGTGTTGGTTTGTGTTTTTAAATGTGATAACACTCAATGTTACAGGTTTCTAAACTATGGTAACTTTGTAATATCATTTACAACTTTTATTGTGCTACTGTTCTACACAACAGCACGTAATGTTTGATATTTGTACTTGCATATATCAACAGTGGCCTACATTGCCAAAGTCTTAGGCCACCACAAGCTTTAAAGTTTAATAACATCATTGGCGTAACTTTGTTATAAAAAGTGGTGGGGACTTTTCAGCAAATAAAAAATAAATCAAATCAAGACATCCGTATACTGCCGCGGATTTGCAATACTAGAAAGATAGCTGGAGAAGGAATCTATCGCGTCAAGTCGTTAATGCACATTTGCTTAATTAATATCGGCGAAAATTAAGTTTGTTAAATGTATGAATTAAATTATAAATGATGACTTAAAGAATAATATGTAGATGTTTTCCTTTCATGTGCATCTTCCTATTTTTCAAATACTTTCAAAAAGTGGTGGGGACACAATCGGTATAGGAAAAAAGTGGTGGGGACGCAATCGGTATAGGAAAAAAGTGGTGGGGACGCAATCGGTATAGGAAAAAACGTGGTGGGGACGCAATCGGTATAGGATAAAAAGTGGTGGGGACGCAATCGGTATAGGAAAAAAGTGGTGGGGACGCAATCGGTATAGGAAAAAAAGTGGTGGGGACGCAATCGGTATAGGATAAAAAAGGGTGGGGATGCAATCGATTTAGGAAAAAAAAGTGGTGGGGGACATAATCGGTATAGGATAAAAAGTGGTGGGGATGCAATCGGTTTAGGAAAAAAGTGGTGGGGACGCAATCAGTATAGAAAAAAAGTGGTGGGGATGCAATCGGTTTAGGAAAAAAGTGGTGGGGCCTTAATCGGTATAGGAAAAAAAAAAGTGGTGGGGGACATAATCGGTATAGGAAAAAAGTGGTGGGGATGCAATCGGTATAGGATAAAAAAAGTGGTGGGGACGCAATCGGTATAGGATAAAAAGTGGTGGGGATGCAATCGGTTTAGGAAAAAAAGTGGTGGGGACGCAATCGGTATAGGATAAAAAGTGGTGGGGACATAATCGGTTTAGGAAAAAAAAACGTGGTGGGACGCATAATCGGTATAGGAAAAAGTGAAGGGGCATAATCGGTTTAGGAAAAAGTGGTGGGGACGCAATCGGTATAGGAAAAAAGGTGGTGGGGATGCAATCGGTATAGGATAAAAAGTGGTGGGGACGCAATCGGTTTAGGAAAAAACGTGGTGGGGACGCAATCGGTATAGGAAAAAAGTGAAGGGGACGCAATCGGTATAGGAAAAAAGTGGTGTGGACGCAATCGGTATAGGATAAAAAGTGGTGGGGACGCAATCAGTATAGGAAAAAAGTGAAGGGGACGCAATCGGTACAGGAAAAAAGTGGTGGGGACGCAATCGGTACAGGAAAAAAGTGGTGGGGACGTGTCTCACATGTCCTACACGTAAATTACGCCTATAAATAACATTCATATTTATTTGTTAGTCTCTTTATTACAATACAATCATAAAACACAGGCAACGGCCTTTTTCAAATATGGTAAGGTGCGTGTCATTTCGTCACACGCTAGAGGTACTCGGGCCAATCACTATGCACTGGCTCGCTGGCCAATCAGAGCACACCGCACTTTTCTGAACGATGAGCTTTGTTAAAATCCACGCGTTTCAGAAATGTTTTGCGGTTTGTAAACAATAATGGGAAATAGTTTAAAGCAATTTTCAAAAATACGGTACTGTCAAAAATGTTTCCCATGGTAGAAATTCCTTCAGTGCTGTTTACAAACCTTCCCTGATTTAGTTTGTGATTACATATCGTGTTGTTCCATCTACCGAATTCATTCATTTGGAATCTACGCGACTGGTACCGTATTACTGACTTAACTGAGCATGCTCATAGACACGTACTGTTCTGGATTTCCAGTGTTCTTATGCATCTCATAGTGTGAATGACTTAGGTGACAACAGGAAAACTCTCTCACAATTCGCTCTTTGGGTTTACAATGACGTTTGCACGCTAATGTCCCATCTCTTCAAGGTTAAGTCAGATTAGATACAGGATTCAACAAGGCTAAAAATACATGCTGTGCTTTGTCCAAACAATGGCTACTTTGAAAGCTTACTGTATTTACTGCTGTCACCAAGTAAATGCCTTTTATTATAACCTGCCAGCTTAGCTGAACTTATCAAATATCACCAGCAAAATATTACGTTTGAACTAGAAAGGAATAATAGATATTACAGTGAACTTATGATTGTGTGCATTATTACATGGGATAATTAGATTTAAAATTATTAGAAAATTATTCAAATGAGTTTGTACGTCTCATTTCTTCACCCAGAGGCGACCGTAATGGTTTTGACACAAAATCCATGTCGCCTAGTTTGGCTAGCGGTGAAGAAGTGATGAAGTGATCAAGAAGAATTTGCTCCTAAATTGATTAGACACTGAACTGAATTGGACTTTAAACCCAAAAAGTGTAAATAAAGAAAGCTTTACACAAAGAAATGTAAATATCTTACCACAGAATATAATCATTTAGGACATGTTCTGCTTAATTCTGCAACTTAGTGTTTATTTAAGACTTCATTTTAGCACACAAACACATACATTCCTTAAAATAAATATTCTGTTTTACTCGTTGAATATTGACTATTGAGTTTTTTGGGGTCTAAACAGTCATGCATACATACATACATGTTACGAAATTGAACCACTTTTGGGATAGATCTCAAAAAACACCAGAAACTACTAAGCCACATGTCATATAATGTCTTTACAATGCTTATTTTAGTCATTTACTGATAATACACTGGTGGTTTTGTCATATAAAGTATGCATTTTGCATATCATGCTTTTTTACCAACAGTATTTTGCATTATTGACTTCAAAGAAACTGGTTATTGTATAACCAGTAATCACCAGTAATTCCATTATATAGAAAATAAGCAGAATATAAGTTTAGAATATAGATCATAATGCGTAAATAAACAGCAGGTCTAAAAGGCCAACAAAACTATCTTCTCTGTGGAGATGAAGCATTCCAGAGGAACTCACTGGCCTCCACCAGCAGCGTCGAACATCTTCTTCCTTCCTTCCATGCCAGACATGGCTTCCACGTTCTTACGCCAGTCACCTACCTCAGTGGTCAAGACCTGTTTGTCAGAGAGAAAGATGAGTGAGTTTTAGTGGTAGGATTTCAATTGCTTCATGACTGGCATAGGATGGAAATGATTATGTCATCTCCATGCTGTGGGCGAAAGGTCAGTCGAGATTAGGGATGAGTCAGAATTATTTTGTTCGGGATTTGACATCATACTACAAATGCTATCAAAAAGGTATACTGTAATTTATAATGTTAATATAATGGTTTTTTTTAAAACCTAAAAAGAAAAGAAAAAAGATACAATTTCAAAATCTAAAATTGTCTATTTAAAATTTTGTTTTCTTTGTTTTCTCTTTAAAAAAAAAAAAAATCTGAAATTTGTGTATTTTCATCCTCAATATGAGCATTGACAGTTAACAGGTAAAAGTAAAATATGCTGCAAATGTAATACAATGGTTTTATTTATTCATATTAGTCATTTGGTTTCAGTTTGTATGGGCTTTAATACCTTTTCTTGCTTGATGTCCTCTTTCTTGACCGATTTAAGATTAGCACGGAGGTCCATGGAGCCCTTGTGTTTCGAGCCCAGCAAGGCCCTCATCATCTCGTCGGCTGAAACGCGCACCTTCCTCAGGGCTGGCTTCTTGAACTTTCCTCCTAGATCCTGAATCTTCAACTTGAGCTCATTGATCTGAAATGAAGGGCACACAAAAAGGTCAGGTTTTTCAACAGCCTATCTTTAATGGATTATTGTATTACATTAAATATTCCGTCAATTATTGTTTTTGGAGGATTTCTATAGTGTGATGCCATCGGCCAATTAGCTGCCAGGCATTTTTGCAGTTTCAGGGAAATTAGTCACATGACTAATTTAAAAGCCGTTAATAAAGTTGGCAAAATTTAAAGGTATGATTCTTGATTTTCTTTTCTCATTTTCTCACTCTCATTTATATTCATATTTAGTTTTGCACATTTATTTCATTTTGGATTTAATTTGGCAAATGCATGTTTCATATCACATTTAGTTTTTCTGACAGTTCTGATTAGGTTTAAGGATGTATTACATGCATTAAAAAAACTATTTAAGAAACTTTGTTTAAGAGAAAATTCAGCTTTTGTACCATTTGTGCAAAAAGTCTCACATCACAATCACATCTTTCCATGCATGACATGATTTTATTTTAACTATGTAAATACATGAAGAAATCATATTGGTTGGTTTGATACTTACATCTTTGTTATGTTTGGCAACTTTATCCTCATAGTCATATCTCTCCTCATCTACCACATCGATTTTGGTGTAGAGTTGCTTGCACAGATTCTGAAGATGAATAGCAAATACATGTGGTTTTAAAGCTTTGTCATCAACTGACTGCATGCAGTTACTATAGGGTGTATGCAATGATGTCAAGATAGTTTTTAGGGAAAAACAAAGACACATTGGCTCGTGTCACCTGTAACTCGCCCAGAGAAAGTCCAGATAGTTGCAAAGGAGGGAGTTTGTCTTGCAGATAGCGATCCCTCTCTTCCTCCCTCTCTTGTTTCTCTCTTTCCAAATCCTCAATCGCTCTGTTAAGTAGCATTATCTGTTCGAAAATGAAAGAATGACTTCAACAAGGATTTCACAGCTCAATCGGAAACAACTTAGAGGCCAAATTCCAACCTTTAGAGAAAGTTTCCGAGACGCTGAAATCTTTGATTTAGGCTGTCGAGAAAACAACAATGAAGTAAGATACAGAACCATTGAAAGATAAAAAATGTTGTTTAAAGATTTGAGAATGTTTATACATACTTTGTTGTACTCTTTTGGATTTCCAGGCCTTCGAATCTGTCAGAAAAGATTTTTATTTTAAATGTAAGGTACATGTTGTAATGTATAGTGGCTCAAAAACGATAACACTAAATCAAGTGGCATTTCTAATCTAAAAAAAGCACAACAAAATAAAGCAAATCATCATTAAGAAAAATACTTAAAAAATGTAAAACAACATCAATTGATACATCAATTGTTTAGCAATATATGTAAATGCAGTAAAATGCCATTTTTAGTACTTTTATAAAAACGCAATACAAAACAACAAACAAAGAAATGCTTACCTGACTGTCAATATAATTAAGAAGAAATGAGAAACAATAATCAGTGAGGCATTTATTAAGGCATTTTAAGTCATAAAGGCATTTCTGTTATTAATAAATGTTTGTAGATATGTAATTATAAGGAGCTTGTTTTTTTCCATGTCATGCATCAGATGTCACAATTATCATGTCCTTGCTGTGAAATATCAAGGACATTTCATGTGGACTGACAAACTAAGCTGATCTTGACATAGATGTTTCATTTTTATAGTAATAATAGGGTATGTGGGGCTAGTTGTCACACCGGCTATAAATAACAATAACATTTTGAGTCTATGATTGCACAAATCCTAGTTGTTGTGGTGTTGTGGAGATGGTTTCAAACATCAAGTCTTAAATCTGTATTTTGTGAGTCCTAAAAATGTCATATTTGTTTATTTTTGCGCATTTTTAACCAAGAAGTTCAGCTTTCTGATTCAACTCTGATTTAATATTAAACGGTCTACAAATGTGACAACAAGCTCCGATTTCCTTATCTTTACATGGAAAAGATCTTAAGTGTTGAATGATCTTAAATGATAGAAAAAGAGTTGTACTTACTCCCCCATCGTGATGCCTTGCGGGACTAATAAGGCAGAGCTTTTAAATGAAACCTAGAAAATAACAGAAACTGCAGAGTTGAAAAAAGATTTTCCAGACAAATGTAAAAGCTAAGTCATTTAAAGTTGACAGGGATGCTGTACCTTGGTTCTTTCTGGCAGCTGGTCATAGACAGGACACAGAACAACAGGGTTGGGAGACAAAGGGATTTTATAGTCCAGCAGTCACTGGCTGGCAGATATAGTGTCTGTCACCAGGAATGCCTTGGCATAGCTCTAAGAATGAAATATTACCAACTGTGAAGCTGTGACAAAAGCAGTATAACATTTTGTCTGCGTATGACTGGAGTTACATGAAGAATTCATAAACACAAAACCAGACAAACACAGCATTCACTTTTTATTTGCTATCCACACCAAGAAAAGCATTATGGCAGTACAATACTATTCATATTCCATGGTTTTGACAGGTACTTTATATAATAATAACTGATGGATTGCAATCTAAAGGTATGTCCCAGGTCATGATGGGGAAGGGAAATAGATCTAACGGACGATCTGACCAAGACAGCATGGTGCTAGATACACAATACACATAAAAAATATATAAATGAAAAATAAATCAAAATGTAAGACATCAAAAATAAAGTTGTGGGCATTTAATAGTAAGAAAAAATATGTAAATAGGGTCCACCTATTAAATCATCACTCCTAAATAATCAAAAACATTGTGACATTAAAAAATTCAATCAAATGTTTGGACACACTGTTGTTTTGATTTTATACATTTTAGAATGGTAGTAAACTCATCAAAACCGTGAAATGACACAATTGTAACTGTGGGGATTATGTTGTGATTAAAAGCATCTAAATGAACACTATGTTATATTTGATCATCTTTAAAAGTAGTCACACTTTTGTCTAGAATTTGCAAAATTATATTCTTGACGTTTTATCATCCAGCTTCTTGAGGTCTCAATCTGGGAAACTATTTAAACAACACTGAAAAAAAATCTATCTATGCTGGACTCTTATTGGCTGTTTTTTATTCATTATTTGATCTAAGTAATCATTTTAAAAAATCATACAATTTTTCTTTTCTAATTAAATAAATTAATATGTTGGCAACAATTATATTTGCATCTACAAAAGTAATTTCAAACTCTGAAACATACCGATTTTTAAGATCATGAGACCATTTTGGTCTATTCTGTCTAAACTTTTGACTAGTAGTGTACGTGTTTTAAAGAACTATCTAGTGGTCATCTCTGAATAAGTAATGTATTTATTTATGATTGAAGGCAATAAATGACCTTACGTCTGTTCAGCTAATGAGCTAGCAGAAAGGTATGCAGCACCATCCCAGCTTAGCATGCTTGTGCATTCATATGCGATTCTAAAGTTACAGTTTAGGAAGTGATCCACTTAAGGGTTAAACGTCTACAAAACCTGTGTAAGAACTCCACCTACTCAACGTTATTACTACACAGAGATAACCCTTTCAACCCTTTTTTACTCGCCTCTTTTGTTAAATCTAACTAATACTTTCACAATGGCATAATGAAACAATGGTGGTAACAGACGGGTGACCTTGTTGTCAGGCTACCATTAGTCCAGAGCAGGTGCTTCAGCTATTTATTCTGAAACCTGATCCCAGCACAGTTATGAGGAACTTCACCAGAGAGTTTTCTGCTGTTATTATAGTATCTGTCTCAGCGGCCACTGATGGCTCAATGCGTCACCGCTGTCAACACATGCGACATATGAAACCATGACAAGTTAGATTAGGTGGGATTAGGAGGATTTATGATATGCGGTTTTTGTGTTTAAGGCCCAATGACCATAGAACTAAAAATATATTTTAGATTTTCATTCAGGATTTCCGTGCATGTCTGTGGACTGTGGGAGGAAACCAGAATACAGAAACCTGTATTGACACGGAAAGAACATGCAAAAACATTTATTGCTGTCGGGCAGAAGTGATACCTGCTGAACGACTGTGCCGTCCTTGTTAGTTTATGTTAATTATCATTATTGTTAAAATTATTGTTGTTATATTATAGATTTTATTATTAGTAGTAATATATATATATATATATATATATATATATATACTTTATATTTATACAAAATAAAATGTATGTATAATAGTAACTACTATTACTAATAATAATAAAATCTATAATATAACAACAATAATAATATTAACAATAATATATATATATTTTTTATTTTATTTTTAATTTTTTTAAATAAAAAAATATATAGAAAACATACTGACTTTGGTAGTTCACAGTCAGCATTGCAAAAATAACGATCGCATCCACATGGGAACAAGAAAATGTTAACATAATTTTAACCCGAGCTATGACTTTAAATTTTGAATCAATAAGCCGGAACTTTCTTTTGCTCCAAAATATCCTGGTGTGGTAAACATGATCTATCAGCCTGTCTTTTCACTTCTAAATATAAACCTCTGCATTAGCACTACTCCAATGTTGGTTTACAGGGCTCTATAGCAGCAATTGTTTAGTAAGCAGTAAGGTATGAGCATAAGACTGTGCTTTATCTTGAATAAATCACGGCTAAAGGGTATTGTTAGGTACAGCATTAAGCAGAGTAACTATAATAACTAAATAATAGCTAAATAGTCACTGACGAAGTGTGATAGTTTATTTTGCGAAGGTTGCTAAGCACAGTGATAGACAGAATCGTTGGGTGAAGCGCTCATAGCTGTGCTTTAATATGAATAAAACACAGCTATTGACCAATCAGAATCAAGGACTGGAACTAACCATGCTCATTTTCATATGATAAGAAAATGATGACTCATATTCACATGAAGCCAACAAAATGACTGAAATATAAACAAGCACCAAGCACACAGGCCAAGAAACACAGCAGCAGATATGTTTCAACTTGAACTTAATCCGCAGAATGAGACACCACAATTATGATTGTGGGATTATCTGTTTAATGGATACACAGACGCATAACCATTATCTGACACCAACTTTTGACTACGGGGGCACAGTTTTGTTTTGAATTACATAAATAGTTTCCCAGATATATATAGATATAATGAAAGTAGTGTCACAACCTACTTTCAACCTATCACAACTGGCTACATAGCTACATTAACGCATCACACACAAACAGTTTTACATTACATGTACACTTTTCAAAAGCACTTTTCTCAAGATTATCTGAGCTATCTGACACAGATTTGTAGATGATCCTACTGTCATTATACGAGTTAAAAGAAACTCATCACTGGCATGACAGACTTTTGACTCATGAGCCAAGGAATCATGTTCAATCTAATTAATTGTCTCATAATCTCGAGATAACAAAAGTTGTTTTCTTACCACAAGTGTAGCTAATAATTGTCCACAATGGAATTTTTTAATAAAGCTGGACGGTGGATGTTCGTGAATTTAGGGACCGTCTCTAACGTTATAATATACACGTTTCTAACTTTAATAGCATTTAGCAGTTTGTTTTTATAAATATCAAATATCTAAATTAGATGACAATCTGCGGTCTTGTGACTGTTTGTTGACTGTAAGTCATTTAAATGCCGTTAAAAGTAACATATTATTGCGTTTGTAACTTTGGACACGGTCCCTAAATTCACAACTTGAATTGTCCATTACTGACTTAACTATTTCAGCTTGAGCGAAATATGCTTTTGCCATCTCCAAACAACACGTTAGATCGAGTACATAAGCACATCACAAAAATACGACTTTCGTTATGTCGCGATCATGAGAAAATTAAGTCGAGATCACAAGAAAACTTCTAAAAAAGAACTTTGATTATTGTATTGTATTGTCCTGTGATTCCTGTTTGTCTCGTTTTTGTTACTGTGCTGTTGATTTGTCTTTTTTTGTGTCTACAGTGCAAGAGGTAGGCCAGGTCTCTGTATTCTTGGTTTATCTTATTCTTAAAAAGTTGTTTCGAAAGTGTTTTAGTGTGACTCAGAGCTGTTGGTTCACTTAGTAGTGTTGTTAATACATAAACACATATATTTATATATAATAAAGGATAAAAAAGACTAAAGACTAAAGTCTTTATTTATGTTATACCTACACCCTACAGAGCTGTTACAACAAAGAAAGAAGAAATGTCTTGGTGAGTCTGATTTTCAACAATATACTGTGGTTTCAAGGTAAATCATTGTAAAAATACCCACTTTAACACTACATTTTTATATTGCATAACATATAAGTTAAAAGGAACAATTCTGCTTACATTTGGTGTCATTTGGTAAGTACAATTGAACTCATGGTAAAACAAACTATAGACAACATTTTGACAACATTGACAATACATTTTGACAACATTGACGATCACTGACACCTAAGCCTGTGGAATGTAAAACTAGTGCATTGCCAGACAGACCGTTGACAGCATCTTCATTACGTCTTTTCCCATATGTTCTGCAGTTATGTGAGGTCATTTATAGGCCAACATCTCTCTCTGCTGGTAGAAAAGGTAATATGAAATTAAATGGGACCGGCAGAGAGGGAATGGCTATGTTTGGAATACTTACTACTATTTGTGCTTTATTTCGTGTGTAGTGTGTGTAAGCAGGATACCTACAGTACTACATTAACAGCATTTAACAGAGAACGCTACACACAAGATTGTATCCCACACTTTAAAGCTAAACTTGACCTTACAAATTGTACTCGTTATTTACCAAAGACATTTTACAGAAGGTTACTTATAATTTACAATAAATTTCATTTGTTACAATAAAATGCATTCGTACTCCTTTGATGTCACTCACATGAAGTTGTGACAACTATTGTAGGAAATGTTATGCTTGCGTAGTATATGAATGTAGCCACTGGCTACAGAAAGCTTTTTCATTGACAAAAATCAAGGTCATTTTGTATTTTACTCCAATTTTCTGGGAAAAAAATGTATTTTAGTTCATTATTCACACTGGAAGTAAAGCGTAGCATACAGAATTTAATATGGTGTACTTTGCATTCTGTGTTTTTTTGGGGCATCTGGGTATTTTATTCATACAGAAACTTTATACTTCTGATATAGGAGTTGTAAAATTAAAAGCAGCATGTTAGAATGACTTTATGAATATTGCTTTATGAATTTATGAATATTATATAAGTGCTTTTTCTCTGAAAAGGGGTTTCTTTACATTTTTTTTAAATACGTTTACCTACGATATAACACGTTTACCATTTATTTACAAGTATCCAATTTTGAATTTACAATCATTCATTTTAGTCTTTTATAACGAACATTTTTAAGAGGCAACATACTTTGTAGAATTTGTGTGAATTGAAATGCACAAACCAGAAGCAATAACACTGAACAAATGGAGAAGTAATGGCTCCTCAAAAACCATAAAATAGTCATTTTAATTTTCATGAATATGGACTGTTTATGTGTTATGTATTATGTGACAGTTCTGAAAACAGCACTTACCTGACTATAAAAACGCATGTTTTAAACTTAAATACTGCTTTTAAAAGAGACCTCACATGGATATTTATTCCACTAAATATTGACATCTGAGCTGTATGGTGATAACCTTAATTTTTTATGGTAAGACTGACATTTGCAAAAAATAATGTTTAATTTAAAAAGTCATCAGTGTTTGAAAAGATTTGGGGCAAACTGAAAATGCTGATGTGATAATGTAACCCTTCTCTACTTTAATCTCTTTTATTTATTATTGTCATCGCTACTTATTTGTATTTGTTATATATATATATATTTTTCTAATTTTTTCCCCTCTTATTTTGCACAGCAGCTCAATGCCTTGTAATAATGTCCATTTAAGTGTTCTGTATGAGGGTGGGTCCGGGGTGGAAGGCTGGTTAGAAAAGAATGTTTACTTGTATATTGAATTGACTCTGTAAATTGTTGTAGTGAAAATAATAAATATATTGATTTGACTGACTTTGCATGGAATTGCCCGACTTGACCGGAAGATGGCAGCATTATAACAACTAATAAGCGCGATGGCGCGCGTTAAAGCATTAAGAAATTGAGCTTTGTCTCGCACTCGGAAGATTGCATCGGAGGCGGCCAGATACGAGGGAAGGCCCTAAAATTTTAATTTGCATAGCGGGACATAGAAATAGGCCGTGATGATGTGGCGAGAAAGACAGTGTGGTGAGAAAGCGGCGCGTGGGTGAGATTTGTTAGACGGCTGGTAACATCGGGGGCGATTTGGGGAGAAGATATCTGGATTTCGTATTTAAACCCGCGAGATTCCTCGTCTGCCTGGACAACACTGACCGCAGCGATGCATTATAACGCGATCCTTCACATCAGCTAAGAGAAGCGGATTGAAAGCGGATTTTGATGAACGCATGAATGGAAATCTGAGACTGATGCGTCTCTGCTGGACTCTCTCCCGACCGCATGATGGAAAGAAGAGGATAACGGTATTTTAACGGCTTTGCTTTGGCTCATAATGGCGGTGACACAGAAATAAAAACGGGTCAGTGGTGAGCACGTGTTTCGGACCGGTCGTTTGGGATTTGTCTTATCAGAATCGGAGGAATGATGGCTATAAGATGTCACAGGAGTAAGTCTGTATGGGCTACTCTCGGTGTGCTGGCGTTGTGCTGGCTCTACATCTTTCCATTGTACAGGATACCCTGCGACAAAGAGATGGTGGATGAGGTTCTGCGGCAGGGACAAACATGGACCCGAAACCAAACGGGAATAGATTTGTACAGGTATTAAAAAGCATTTTTTGCAGTCTATTTAATGCGTGTGTTATGAATGCCACATTAATCCAGTGAAGCAAGTGTTAAAGTGACGTTAGTTTTTGCAGTCTGCTGTAATTGAATTACTGGTGCAGATGCGATCAGTGTACAGTATCATCCGGCTCCCGTGGGTAGCGCACTTTTGATAAAACGATAAAGCGAGTGCGCATGCGCTTATTATCGTCTGGCCCAGCACTGACCTCACAGAAGCGCTAGACATCATTATGACGTAACACTTATTCAATTACCATGCGTTTTATTAAATGTATCCATGTTTTTGCTACAGTAATTAAACTAGATACTACACACATAGATAGAAACTACACACATATACTATTGTCTTGTATTGTAACCATAGTTTAACCACAGTGGTTTTAATAAAAATATGATTATACAGCTAGTAATCAAATCAGCATGGTTAATGCTTTCAAGCGATGCATAGTTTAAGCTGGCTTATAATTGTATGTTAATATAATAATGGAATATTATAATTGGAATAGTAGTATTGCAGTAATTGTTTAGAGGCACAACATTGAACAATGAACACAAAGATTCAGTATTTTAAAATAAATGATCCTTTAGGAAAAAAATAATGCTTTTATGGTAAAACTGTAGAAAACTTAATTATAGATGAATAATCACTATCACCATAGTGACCATACCATGTGGTCATTGTAGTGAGACCTTTAACCAGAAACGTACGGTAATGTTGTAGTAAAACCGTGGTTAATTTTCACATGTTGTAATGAAATTATAATGTAATTATGTGCAGTTTTTTTGTAGAAAAGAAGACGGCACAAAAATGTATCTGCAAAAAAAATATATAACATGCTTATCAGTTATTCAGTTTGGCCCAGTCGGCTAGACTGAGGAAGTTTTTACAACTTACGAGCCAGTTGTTGTTTTTTCTTTTGTCAGCATTATTTACTTCATGCCTGTCATTTTTGCAGGAAGCTGCTCACAGAATGCTGTGACCCAAAGAGGAAGTTTGTTGTGACTAAAAAGAACTCTCCAATTGGGAAGGTCCTATGGTACGATGGGGAATTCTATCATTACCACACTGTCAACAATGAGACCTATCCGTTCTTCATTCAGGTATTGTCTGGGTTTGGAAAGCTGTATACAACTCTGTTTGCATCTTATACAGTAATTTTCATTACATGCGTTTCACCACAAACATAGATGCTGCACTGATCGCTGGTGTGTGTCGACGCCCTATTTCAAAAAAACATTTTTAACAATAAATAAGTTAAAATGTATATTTTTATGCAGAACAAAGCACAGTTTCCTGTTTACAGCACAGTATGTGTTTACAGCAGAGTTTTGCCCTCCCCAATATGGCCGCCCTGTTGCCATACCATTTAGCGGCCAATGCGGTGTCTATGTGATTTAATGTTGAGTAATTTTTTATTGTGAAAAGTCTGAAGACAAAAAAGAGCTTGTATATTAATACCCATCTGGTAATGTCATCTACTGGATGGCATGTTTTACGATTACGTGGTACTGTACATAACTGCCAACAATGTTACACAGGGACCACCGTCAAGAGAAACCATGTATAATACATAAACAGTGTCAATTCTCCCACACAGCCAAAATAAAACATCAGAGTTTGTAGATTAAGTAACACAAATTCATCCATCCAATCTTTTCTGCCTTAATGGGGCCGCAGGAAGTGCTATCTTGGCAGGCATGGAGACGTTTTGGACAGGTGCCCAGTCCATTACAGATTACACAAATTTACAATCATGAAAACGAAACATTTCTTAAGAACATTTCTTTTGCCCTGCAAAATAGAGCAACCCCTGCTATAATATAATATAATATAATATTTCCCAAAAATATTTACAATGCAGCTACACAACTATGTAATTCATAGACAGAAGCCTGTTGGCTATAATTAGCACAGAGGCCAGCATGACACTGCCACTGGGCTTATCTGTTATTCTGCCATATCATCCTCTTCTCTGTATTAATCTTGTACATCCTGCAATAACAAGCATCTCCTAACCTGAAAAGATTGAAGGAGGAATATAGGTGATCATAGATGACAGAACTGGTTTTAGAAGAAAATAGGTGGTGCTTTCTGGTGCAAAACTTGTGTGTTTGCTAACTTGCACATATCAGAAGCTCACCCCCAGTATTTATGCTCACTTCCTGTTTCTGGTAACATTTCCTGTTATAGCATCCTTTCTCATCAAAGATCTAAATAGGTTAGGTAGTTAATCTAAAATGTCATGAAGTTAAGCATGACCTGTTTTTTTTTTACCAACTAGGAAAGCCACTTTGGAAAATCACATTTATTACGATTATGAAACAAAATATCATGCTTTAAAATAAACGCAACAGAATTTTAATTGTCGCTAGAATTTTACATTTCATGAATAAAATGTGAGTGGTTCTTGCAATGTTGGGGCATCAAGTAGTTGCTGTGTGATAGTTTTGATAGTAGTTTTGATTCTAGTTCAACTGAAACTCAAGCTTATAGCAGCATATTATCAAATTAGCCAAAACTCACGTTAATAATAACACAAAAGTTGCTTCAACTGAAACTCACGCTTGTTGTAGCTTGTGTAACTGTAGTATTACATTTGTGTAGATTGTATTGCCGCACTAAAAGCTATTTTTGTTAGTTTGGTAGCTTAGTAATCTTTAACTTCTTGTCTGTGTCAATCTTTGACTGCTTTGTCAGCGTTTCTAGTGTCTTTTAAAATTGGACCCCATTGACTTTCCATAGTAGGAATAAAAATTACTATAGCCAAGACACAAGGGTCCATTTTTAGGCGAACTGTTCCTTTATATACGGAATAATTCCACGCCCTATTTATAATTAGTGTTCATAATCTAATCTAATTGGTTTACATTAACTGGTTTGGCTTTACGCTACAATGACTGGTGCATGCAGTGAATATGCATTTGAAGAGAAGCAGTTTTTCCCGTATTTTTCTTCCCACCCCCACTCACCATGATGCAAAGCCCAGCACTTTGCTTTCTAAAAATAAACAGGCATGGGAGAGACACCCATATGGGTCCTGATTGTGATGTACTAGGCACCCTGCCGCCACACTTTCGCAGTGTTCCTCCTACACTGTCTCAAAGCCCACGCTAATTATTGATGGACAAACACACACACACAACATCTATTCACTGTTCGCACATACTACACTCCAGCATCTTTATCTGTAAGTATATTTACTGGGTATTGTTGCGGCATTTGTCCTCGATGGGTTTTTGAAATGAAAAGAAACAGTTAAAAGTATGTAGACCAACACACAGCCTTTAAACAGATTGACTGCTTATCCCAGTATTACCGTTTACTTGGAAGGACACGCAAGTCTGCACACATAGTAACATTTGATGTGTTTATCAGTTGTATACGGAGTGTTTTGATGCCAATCCTTTTGTCCTCGATGATGTCACACATGACTTGACTTCAAACTTTCAACCTATTCCTGTAGCTAAATTGGTAGAGCATTGTCGTTTCTGTGTTTCTTTTGTAATTTGTAAAAACTGCATATAACGTGCAGTCTGTAGATTGTAGCATTGTGCACACACGTGTAGTGTTTCTTTACAAAATGACATTGGCAACTACTGGCCTGAGATGCACAATAACACATTTTCACACCAACGCTGGCCAGAGCTCACAACAGGAAGTATCACAATATGTTTTTTGTATTCATTCAAAATGTTTTGTTTTGTGTATTTAAACAAAATAAAGTAAATCAGAATTAAAAAAGGCAAACTATGTTATAATATTATCACAGTATGTCACCACAATATTTTGAAAATTGTGTGGTTTTATGTTTATTTAAAGCAATTAAATAAACAGTATTTGAATAAAACCGTATATGTGTGAAGGTATATCAGAATAGGTCTAGAGATTAAAGTTGTGGGTCAGAGTACCAAATGAGCTTTACATTTTCTTTATCTTACCTTCTTCTTTGTTGCTTTTTTTTTTTTTTTTAATTATATGTTTATTTATTACTAGTTTTTTAACCTTTACACAACCATTCACGACATCTGAGCACTTGCTCTTAACCCCCCACAACTTCCCGTTGTGGCTGTTTTGTATAAGAGACGAAAGAAAATGGTCATCTGTGATCTGCAATGCAGATGTAGATGAAGCGCCTTTGACACGGGAGCTTTTTATTGATTCACCCTTTGATGAAGCATCTCAGTTTTGAGTGAACCTTGATCTTTTTCAAGCAAACCTTGATCATCAAAAGAAACAAATGGAAATCCATTGTGTGTGCGTGTGTGTTCGTGTCTTTATTGCTTTGAGCCACTTGTGTAAATGGCACTGTTTTTGTGTTGCTAGGATACACCATTGAAGCTTCCACTAAAAAAGTGTTCGGTCGTGGGCAATGGTGGGGTCCTAAAACACAGCAACTGTGGAAAAGAAATTGACCAGGCCGACTTTATCATGAGGTGAGATGGACATTCAGAATATTACTTGTTGACAGTATTTGAATGTGCTCTAAGATGTTTCTGTAGTGCCTTAATTCTCAATGTGTTGTTCGGGTATTATGTATTGTTTACACAGGTCAGTCAAAATGCAGTTTTTAGAAAAAAAAATACAAGACCAAAATACAAAGACTATATGATGGTTTAATGATATATCAATAAGCAAACCCCAGGCAATTTGTTGTTTAAGATCATTTTAGAAACTGCATAGCAACACCTTGGCAACCACATAGCAACGTGCTAAAACCTTTTAAAAACATCTTAGCAACACCCTGGCAAGCACCCTAAATTTCCCTTTCCTGTTTCTGTTTGTGTTTCCTCTCACCTAATCTCTTAATCTCCTGTGATTCCAGATGTAACCTTCCTCCTTTGTCCAAAGAGTACACTGCTGACGTAGGCACCAGAACACACCTGGTGACGGCCAATCCAAGCATCATTGAAAAGAGGTACGTCTACTTTTCCTTACTTACATTTTGCTCTCATTTTTGTTTTTTTGTGGTTTATACAATTCATTATTTGGCCATTTTGTCCTGCTAAAAAGTTAAAGCTGGTTTAAGGGTATTAGAGCTTGGTTAGGTAGCCAGTTTAAGAAGGGTTTTGAGCACTTTTTAGCCATTTAGAATGAGAAATCATTTCAGGATCAGCTTAAAGTGGCTTTCAAGGGACCTTATTTACCAAATTAACATAATTCTGCGAGTATCATTTATTATAAGTGTAATAAGGTGTGCAGATATAATTGCATTAATCAAACCACATTGTTTTTTGAATTGGTAGTTAATGTGTGACTTAATAATGTCATTCAGAAGTATACTTTCCTCTTTTTTGTTGTGGTTTAAAAGCATTAAAAATAAAAATACCATCTGTTGTCAGACATAAAGCACTTGAACATGTGACTTAAAGAAATTGTAAGTATATTTTGGTGGTTTCAGGGTTGATGGTTGGCCACATTATTTAGGGAAGTAAAAACAGGAGGGCCAGAAATAGAAAAGAGGATTTGAAACCCTAAAAACAGATGATTCCTCATCTGGAGAAGGCAAGGAGACAATATTGACCTTTTGTGGTAGAAAATAAAAGTATTATTTATTTTATGTTTAATTTATTATTTAAAATTACATAGGATTTTCATTTTTAAAAATGGTAAAAAATGAAATATTATTTATAATATATTAAAAATGTCCTGTGTTGCAAAAGTGACTAATAAACCATTTTGTATCATATTTTATATTATTTATATATATTTATATATTACCATTTTATAGTGTTTTTTACAGGAAGCATGGCTACAAATTGTCATTAATATTGAATCGTTGTTTTACTTTTTACCAATCAGCTATCAGAACCTGCTTGGGTCCCGCAAAACCTTTGTAGAGAGCATGAAAGTGTACGGTTCCAGCTACATCTACATGCCGGCGTTCTCCATGAAGCCCGGCACCGACCTCTCGCTCCGTGCATACCACACCCTCGCAGACTTCGCCTCCAACCAGACCGTCATCTTCGCCAACCCAGACTTCCTCAAAAACGTCGGCCGTTTCTGGAAAGCTCGCGACGTCCACGGCAAACGCCTGTCAACGGGGCTGTTCCTGGTGAGCCTCGCGCTCGGCTTGTGCGAAGAGGTGACCGCCTACGGATTCTGGCCGTTTTCCGTAGGGCTGGACAAGCAACCGGTCAGCCACCACTATTATGACAACATTCTCCCTTCCTCTGGATTTCATGCTATGCCCGAGGAGTTCCGGCAGCTGTGGCAATTGCACAAGAGCGGCACGCTGCGTATGCGCATAGGTCATTGTGAAAAGGCGGGGGAGGAGCAGAAGAGAGGAAAATAGAAGTGGAAGCGTTGCCAGGGGCAACTCCCTTTATTCCCACAGGAATAGGATGGCCATCTTTTCCTGTGATTAGCATGAGAATACTGTGAGTTAATGGTGACGCCCCACCCCCAAAGCTGGGCTTCTTTCTTCAGTGTCTCACTGCTTGACCCCCGTGTACGTACCCACATCAGCCTTAACCGCAGCTGACACAATCTTCCCGTTATTGCCAAGGGACTGACCTGCATGTATACCCATCCTCATGTATCAGCTCAGCTTGATGTGTCTTTCAGGTAGTGGGGATTCAGGTGTCACGTGACCTATTAAAACTGCATCCATCAGCAGTTGTAAAATTGTTACAGTGGGAAATTGAAAAACGAGAGCAATGCTCTTGTATTTTTTGTGTATTTTATTCTTAAGCACTGTTTTTTTAATTTTTTGTGGTTGACAAATGAGGAATAATATTTTTTTAGCCTGGATACGGTAATTTCAGTTGGGCATTGAATGTAAACAGCGTACAGCTATAATTGAATCATTTGTGGCATCATGTGAAGATGACATCTGAAGGCTGCGGTTTATGTATCGTTGTTAATAATTTTATTTATTTTTTATATTCAGTGAATAGTGACGCATACTGTGAAACGCATCAGTGACATCATTCATCACTCGTCAACCTATTTTATGAATGAAACATTTGGAAGGTCGTACACATTTACATTAATGCATTTCACAGATGCTTATCAGAAGTGACTCGTTTTTATCAGTACGATTACTGGGATTGAACCCACAAGTTTTGGTTGCAAGCGCCATGCTTTTAAGTTGGAATAAGACTTTCCGTGCCAGTGTGATTGCCTTCTCGACAGCCATTTTTGGTGTTTGTATGTGATTCGAGAAACCGTTATATGAAGATATAACGGTAAAGTGAGACCTTGCGACAAGGTTGAAGGGGCCAATCATACAAGACTTTTCTTGCCTGCTAAGGTGCTGGACACCTGGTTCATGTAAATAGCCAATCACTGATTTCGTTACTGTTTCCATTAGCATTGTTGTGTTTTCTGAATGTAACGGTGGCCATTTTAGTTGTCTGCCTTGTAATTTGCTTTCTTGACTTGTAAGATTTTTTTGTTTAATTGCAACACAGGAAATTAGATCTTTTAGGTGCTAGATGTAATATATTCACCATAGCTTAGTAATAATGTTGAGAAGTGCCAGAAACAAACACTACGCAGGTACTGGAATGTAAATTGTTGGCTAGTGCGTTGCAATTATGCAGTCCTGTTTTATGTATTGTGAAAATTTCAGATTATAAAGTTACCTTTACATATCTGTGCCAGTAAACCAGTTGTATTATTCAAGTAGCTGTTGATCCGCCATGGAAGTAGTTGACTGTAAAGGGAAAACTGACTGTTAAAATTTGCATATGTGTTGCGTTATAATTTCCATTCTGACATTTGCTTAGACACATGATGCTCGAACAGTTTGTATTTACGTACTTGTGTAGTGTATGTTTCAGGCAATTATGTATTTAATTTAATAAGTCCCATGTTGTGATTTGTGCCATTTTTTTCATGCAATGACTACTACATTTACATTTCATTGAAATTTATTCGGGTGAATCTCTCAAAAGCATGTGCAGGTCACATTCAAACCTAAAATCAAGTTTAAAGTGAATGTTTTACATAAACATTTTTCTTGACAGCCACAAAATTCTCATTACCTCAACATCCGGATGTTGCTTTTCTCTTTATCTTCTCGCTGTACAGTATTTTTTAAGATTGTATACATTTAAGGGAGTACCATGATGTGTTCTTTACAATCTAAATAATACAGTGTTATTATTTATGTTTTTTATTATGGTAATGAGAATTGTGGTAAGGGAATGTGCTCAGTTGTCATGATACAACGCAAAAAGATATTATTGGTCCCTTAAAGGAAAATTTGATCCAGACATGTTTTACCAGGTTTCATGAGATTCACTGCAATTCTTAAAGAGCAAAAAGCGTGCACTCGCAGGTGCCGCGATTATTTCCAAAAAATCACATTTTCACACTTGAGCAGATGCGTGCCTTTCTGACAAGAAACAAACAAAAAAGGCTAAGGACAAAGACAAGTTTTAACTAAAGTAATTTATTTTTCTGTACCCATAAACGTTTAACCTCACATTGGTTTTATTAAGGCTTTCAGTGACTTCTGATTTGTTACTACTTAGCGAATGAAATTTTGGTTGCGGGGGTTTCGAAAGTTAGCATGCGGTTAGAGAAGGACCAAGTTTTAACATTGCTTAAATGCCAGAAACCATATTTTTACTGTACACAAATCTAGGGAAAGTGTTCAGTGTAGGAGCTGGCATTTTATCTTTATTTATTTGCACTTTTGTGCTATTCAGTATTGTGAATGAGTGAGGTCGTAGTTTATAGGCATGCATGACTGTGATATGTAATTGGTTTTTAAATGAATTTTGAGTAATAAACTCACAAACTGTTATGTATTTTTAAGTTTTGCATTTTTAAGTTTTGCTGAAACTGAGCTTACCTCAAATGTATTATACAACTCTATCAGTAAAGCTCACAGGAGCTTGAATCTTGGGTAATTAAGAATGTTTTACTCCAAAAAGCTGTAAATGTGTCCTATTACTTCGATTTTCTTTGCTCAAGAGGTTGGGTGATAGATTTACTTGAGCGCATGTCACAATCTACTAACTAACAGTAAACAGGAACAGGGCTGAACGTTGTTTCTGTACCAGCTGGGTTATGCCAATTATGAATAAAAAGAAAATTTTGTGTTAAAAGTGAACAAAACTTTGAAATAATAAAGAAGACCAGTGTCAACTAATCTGCTGCTGTACGTGTAGTGTGAATTGTAATTATGAATGGCATTAAATTTGTTTGAAGTATGTAGCTTTGTGTGTTTTTATCTGAAATCGTATTTTCTTTCATCCATATTCTTTAACAGTCTATGAATTATAGTGTGTCTAAATGGCCATATTGGTGGTATTCCATTTTAAATGCATTCATTTCCTGTCTGATACATTTTTAATGTCGCAGCCCAGCTGTCTCTTTGGAGATGGCCAAACGCCAGGGGACTTATTTTATTGATCAAAGGTGTTTTATGTTAAACGGGGTTAAAAGAGAAACGAGGAATATAGAAGGAAGAGAAAATAAATGTTTTAAGCAATAAGGTACTGGAACTAAATGTTATAAATAAAAAAACAGAAATGAAATAATTCTCTGGATTAATTTAAAAGTAAAAAGAATTTGTTATGAATTTTTTTGGAATGCAGGTAAAGTATAATAGCATCGATGTTTGTGTGCTGTTTCACATTTAAAATGTGCGGACCCTTTAAATTTTGTCTTTCACTATTTTATTATTCATCAGCTAGAACTACATTTTTCTGAAAATGATCAGATGTGTTCTTCTGCATCTGACTACTTTTGTAAATTAAAAACTTTTGTTGGTTTATTCAGCATTTACATATCACATATACAGTTGCCTATACATGGTCTTCAGTCCTACATATATCAGTCTAAATACTCGATTCTGACTGGTTGGAAGCAACCGTTCAATGCACAGGTAGTTCCAGTCAGTTTGATCACCTTGCTAAATTAATGCGTATAAACATTAGTAATAAGTGTAATTATATCACACACACGCGCACAGAGTCACGCTGCCTGTGCGCACAGAAACGAACTGTTGTTGTCAACCTTGCCCTGCGACTTTCATTCATTATTAACTTTATTACAAACATTAAAAAAGCACTAGATTAGATTAGATTTTTTTCTACAACGAGGGGATAACATCGCTGTTTTTGACCTGTGGGAATCGCAGCTGCACTACAGAGAGACGCGCACAGTGCACCGGTAATTCACACACGCATCTCTCTCTCTCTCTCTCTCTCTCTCTCTCTCTCTCTCTCTCTCTCTCTCTCTCTCTCTCTCTCTCTCTCTCTCTCTCTTCATTTAAACAAATGCTAAAGAGCCGGAACTAAAGAGCCGGAAAGGACGAAAATAATCGTCATTTTTACCCGTCCGTCTAACAGTTGCACTGTAAACATCACTTACAGCTTTTTCTTGCTTTTAACTTGACATGAACATGGTATTTATCGGAATAGTCGATGTCTTTCTGTTGATTTTATTCCATTCCTTTAGCAGATGCTCATTTTTAGTCTGCAGTAATAGTTATCTACAGTATTTATACTGGTGTGGGTGTTTAGGTTGGAGGTTTTTCTGCTGTGCTGTGGCTCATGTGGGCTGTGAAATAATAGAAATGCTGATTAGTAGAGGCAATCTAAAACGCAATTTCAGAAATTTCATTTTCAGACCCTAAAAGGCAATATTATTGGCAAACCATGCAACCGCATTTTTGTGTTCACAAACACCCACCCCCACACGGCAATGCAGGCTTAGCATCACACAAATGTTCCAGAAAAACATTTATAAAACAAACAGTACTTAGAAATTAAAATGTATCATTTATATAAACGACATGTGTGACCCTGTCTGTGAGAACCCAGCTAAAGTATTTTTTTTTTTTTGTGATTTTACTGTTTACTACATAAAATCATTTTACATGTAAAGAACATTCTGTGAAAATATAACATTGATATCTTTGAAAATGTTATAGAAAAACCATGTGAATGACTGTAGCGAATAAACATTTTTATGTTTAGCATTGATATGCTCAGATCCAACACTTTCCACTGTCACTAATAGCAGGGAACGACCAGCAAATTACATTACACCCTTTTAAATACATTTTTCAACTCAATTTCTGGGCCAGGACTTTTCATTTGGCATCCCGCTACCCACATTTGGCCTATTAATCACTTTTATGAAGCCCTTTAATTGATTTTAATGAAAGTGTGGTCCAGCCTGGACCACACTGATCCATTAGAGAGCTAGGCACTCAGCGATCTCAGCTATGTGCAGTCTGTATCCGGACCGTGTGTGTGTATATATATATAGTCTAGGCTAGCAGTTATCTCATTGTCAAGCTCAGATTTATTTATAAACAGGAAAATAACATTAACAATAACAATAACATTTATGCAAACTTAGTAAAAGCATGGTAAAAGGTAAGGTAAAGTAAATCTGTTATTTTTTATTTATACATTTATTTAACCTGATAACTGTCACTGCACATATTGAGAATACACATGAAAATGCTTTTAAATATTTAAAATCTATTTATTCCTAGATTTTTCTATCAATATAAAGTTTTTTTTATTCAACTATGAAATATTGAATTGAATAGTGGAGTAACTTAATAAAACGTGTTCCACCTGGTTCGAGGCCTGACTATTATATACTGTGGCAATAATCTATAATTAGCAAACATGAATGAATTTAAAAGATGAAAAAGCACAAATTATACAAGATCTGTGGGACTGCAAAGCTGATTGAAAAGTGTGGGCCACACACGTTTCTTAAAAATCAAATTCCTGGTGGCACCAACCCATTCATCTTCATAATACTGTCCTGAGTTTACCTTCCTCTCCAGTCTTAATAGAAATACTGGTAAATAAGACTTAAGATTCAAGCTAAATCCCCCTGCACCATCTCCCCCTTGGCCCTTTGAAAAACACAATTTAGTCTGTGTTCTCTTAATCAGGTCACAAGCCATTATAGAGTCACTCTAGAATAAAAGAGTTGATACATCCTTAGGCTAGCCATACATCTCTACAACAATTGTCCTTTGTGTTTAATTACAATGACCAGAGTTAAGCAGTTTAAGAGTCAATTTGCTTAAACAAAAACATCCAAATTCACTCATTAACAGAAAATAGATTTTTGTCCTTTTATAATTCCATTCAGTGCTATAGCGGGGCAATTTCTAAAAAGCCTATTTAGCTGTTCTCTTATTTTAGAAATGACATTAGGTATCGGACACAGCTGCCGGGCCAGGTGTTTGCGGGATAGTTCGGCTAAAAATGAAAATGCTGTCATTATTTACTATCTTTATGTTCCTTTAAATGACTTCTGCTGAACACAAAATTGAATGTTAGGGAAAATCAGCCTCACGGTGACTGAGGCTGATTTTCCCTAACATTCAATTTTGTGTTCAGTTTTTCAGGAAAAATGAGTGTTTCTGTCTAACTTCTGTTTCCGTGTTCCACAGAACAAAATAAAGACAAAATAGAGCAACACGAAGGTGTAAATGATGACAGTATTTGCATTTTGTGTGATCTACTTACGACTAAATGGCCCCAAAATATTATACCAATATTTTTTATGTATAATATAAAAATTTAATAGTTTTAGAAAACAGCATAAAGTAAATGATGTTTATTTAAATTTGCAAGGAGGTGTGTGTGAGGGTTAGGGCTGAGAGTTATACAATATGCAGTTTGTACAGTATAAAAGTCAATATGTCTATGGAAAGTCCCCAGAATTCTGCTGCAATAAGGTCACAATAACTCTCATTTTCCACTCTTTCATCACACATTAAAATTCTGACATAATGCTTTATATATTCCACAACAAATTTTCATCCACTCACGCTCATGTGATTGCCTATAAACATTACTTAAGCATGTGAATCCACTAACATTTAACTTACAAAGTGTTCTGTTTAGAAATTGCAAAGAAATGAAGACAAAATGTGTTATTGTATACTTGTTAGACTATTTTTGTATATTATTAGCAATCAGCTCAATTAAAAAGAGATGTTCTTATCTTGTCTCCTACAAAAATAGCTAAGCTGGCCTATAATAATAATTGTATAATCCATAGTACTATTGGCATTTGGAAGTAGATTAAATCAAAATTTGCAATAAAGTCTTTATCTTTCCTCTTACCAATTGGAGGGAACCCCTCATTTACTCCTTCTACTATGGACTCTGCTTTCAAAAAGTGGAGAGTCTTGGGCATTCAAACTATTGGTGATCTATTTATTGATGGGTCTTTTGCCTCCTTTAGTCAACTGCAGGCAAAATACGGTTTGCATAAAAAAAAAATGTTTTCGATATTTGCAGCTCAGGGATTATGTAAGACAGCATTTGCCTTGTCTTAATGAAGCTGCTTCTGCGAAGCTTGATGAGTTCTTAAAGCTTGGAAATGGTGACTCAATGGTGAATCAAGTGACTAACTGATTTCTCTACTGTATAACTCACTGCTATCCACAACTTCACCTTCTACACAGGGTATAAGATCACAGTGGGAGCAGGAAGTAGGGGGGGAGATTAGTGACGAGCTATGGGTTAATGCATTAGAGAATATTCATAAATGCTCCGTTAACTCTCGTCACTGCCTTATTCAATTTAAGATTATTCATCGACTCCACTACTCTAAATCAAAGCTGAATAGATTTTTTTCAGATGTTTCCCCAATATGTGATAAATGTCAGACAGAGGAAGCCACTCTCCTGCATAGTTATGCTCTCTGCTCCAAGTTAATTCCATTCTGGACTAATATTTTTCAGATTCTGTCAGAAATGTTGCAAGTTGAATTAGAGCCTGATCCACTTGTGGTGATATTTGGAATCTCAAACAACATCACTTCTTTTCAAAAATCTCAACAACAGTTGTTGTCCTATGGGCTTATTATTGCAAAGAAACTAATACTAAAGTTTTGGAAGAACTCCAAAGTCCCTACTGTCAAATTGTGGTTTGATGAAATGGTAAGGTTATTACCATTATTATTAAGAATTCGTTTTTTTTGTTAAACAAGCTGGACCAATTTGATAAAATTTGGTTTCCCCTTCTCCATTACCTTGATAGCGTAGCTCGTGTAACTGTGTAACCCATTAATGTGATAAAAGTCCCTAGGGTGGTATGGGAATTGTTTTACTTTTTTTTTTTAATCTATTGTTATTTTATGTTTGTTTCTTTCTGATGTTTATAATAAGGAATCATAAAAGCTATGTATAATGATTGTTGAATTGTTGGATTCCCTAATAAAAAGATTCTAAACACAAAAAGAGATGTTCTTGGGACACTGAGACGAAAAAATTCATCAAACAAAAAAGCAATAATTTATTCTACTTGGATCGGACAGCAAAATGTACACATGTTCAACTAGGTTGTAATCCGGACTGCAAAGTTTGAGAACCAATAGTCTACAACTAGACTTCTTAAACATCTATTTTCGAAACAAGCGCATGCTTAATTGATCCGCACACCCTCTCAGCCCGGAGGATTCCTGACCTTAATTTACCCAGAGCATTGGCACATACTCAAAAAACCACAAGTGATATTTGTGTCTCAGACTGCCAAGAGCCTGCAAGACTACAGACATCTTGCCAGCTAACTCAAAAAAACAAGTTGGTCACGCTGTCATTTCCTTTTGCCAAAATCGGAGCCTTTTCTATCAAAGCTACCCCTTCATGTGTTCATTATGTTAAAAATATTCTTTAAACAAAGACTGTTACTATCGCCACCGTGGATAACGCAGTGGTCTAAATGTTTTTGTCAAAACTTAGAATTGTTATCCAGTTTTTGTTAGAAGGTCAATGGCCTATCCCAAGGCTATGACACGATGCTTCACTGACTGTCTGCAATTGCATAGTTGGCAAGGCCATTAACTTAGCAGAAAGTTTAGTTTTTTGGGTTAAGAGAAAATAAACTGCAAGGCCAAACCTTCAGACTCTGTACAGTAAATTCTCACTGGAAAGCAGCCAGCTTTAGGTATTTCCTGAAGTTAAAGTGGTATTTTACAGCTGAGCAGTGTGGGCTAGTTTGTCATTGAAACAAACAGAATCTGAAGATTTTTTTAGACATTTCTTAAAGCTGAGATACGTCAATAAAAACAACCCACTAATTACATGAATGTCCTCCACCCAGAGGCCACTGGGTGGACCATTGCGATCTAGTCATCAGTCAGGCGGCCAGAAGTCAAAAGGATGCTAAAATAAGAAATCTTTGAGAAGACTTCAGATCCAGTTCAAGTGCAATGAACTTTCAGAACATCTAGATTAATATCCATCCTTGATCTATAAAAAGATGCACCTAAGAAGCAGGTGTCTCATTTTGGCCAGCCAGCTTAAAAAACTCTTCCTGACAAATTCTACCTGATTTTATTCTACAACATCTGCCTTATGAAATCTTATTATAAAACGGTTATTTCCTGTCCTCGATTCTGATTGGTCAATAGCTGTGTTTTATTCATGATAAAGCACAGCTATGAGCCTATGAGTGTGTCAGGGACTATTTGTTTAGATTTTTAGTGATTTTACTTCATGAAAGTTGCATTGATACATAAATGTAGGCTTTAATATTTGCATTGTGTGGTTTGAAAGCAGTGATGTCAGGAATCCATGTTTGCGAAGCCTCCAGGCAGCTCTTTCAGTCATAGGAGCCCAAGTACTATGTATTTGAATGGGAAAAGACAGATATCTATAAAATTCCTTGTCATAACTTCACAATAAAACAACATATTTCCAACCAAATATTAAACCTGACATCAACTGTACCATAAATGTAGCTTTTTTAAACTCACATTGTGCTCGGATTTAGTATATATCCCACCTCAACCTGGAAATTATATCCATAACTGCGCTCTTTTAATGTCACTAAATACGTCAAATGTTTTAATATTATTAAATTATTAGCAACATTAATGTTTAATGTTACTAAAATCTTTTAAGTGATACTAAATACAGACATTATTTCCTGGTTTGATGTGGGGAATTTTGTAAATCCGAGTTGTCTGGAATGCAGCATTAATGTCTTGTTATCATCTATAGTCTTTAACTAAACATGATCAAAAGCTGATATTTTTATTTATATATATTTCTGTTCTTTTTTACTCTTATTCTTTTGCAATTTAGATGTAACCAAGTGACTGAAGGTTTTGGTTCATCAGCATGATCCAGTTAGCCAACCCATGCTGGTGGATGGCACAACTACGCCATTCTTCTGCCAAAATAATCGTAATCTATCCAGCAGTTCAGTCGTCCATGTGTGAAGGACTGTGATCATTCCATCAAATATGAATCATCATATGTTGTAATTTGCTCGGTATGCAGATATTAGGGGTGTGAAAAACCACTGCGACAACTAAGCAAAATTGTGTATTCTTAGTGTTTGCATTTACCCGTTTAATGGGTTATATAAAACAATCCTGCAGGAATGTTGTGAATCAGTAATATTTAATTTATTCAAACAGATGGTTTATGCTAAGCGAAAAACAGATAGAGATAGACTGAACTGACAACATCGACTTTGTGTTTCACTGACAGCCATTTCTGAGCCACTCTCTTTTTCTGTGCTCATTTTGCCTTCTCCTTTTTCAATCCTTTATGGGCGGAGTTTAGCATTTGGGACAATGTAGTGTTCCGGGACAATGTACTGTTCCAGGTCACAGAGGTAATTTAGAAACTTCTCATTATAACCATTTGGCCTGATTGAGGGAGACTACAAAGAAATTCTTTCTCACTATTTGGCAGATGTCTCTCTCTCTCTCTCTCTCTCTCTCTCTCTCTCTCTCTCTCTCTCTCTCTCTCTCTCTCTCTCTCTCTCTCTCTCTCTCTCTCTCTCTCTCTCTCTCTCTCTCTCTCTCTACTGGAAGTGTTTCAGTGCAAATTCCATTATGTCACACTGGTCAGTTTCTTTAGCTGCAGTCAAGAAGAAACTGTACACTAAGAAATGCTGAAAAATTCACAGTCTGTCCCATAGTTGGGTCAAATATGGACATTTGCTGACCTGATAACTGTCACTTTAAATATTGAGCATTCACATAAAAATGCTAAATCTGAACTACATTCTTTTAGATATTTTTTAATCTTCCTTTTTTAGATATTTATCTTAATTTCGTCTTAATTTGGACTGCTATGAATAATTTACCTTACTATAAAAAAACTAACTATGTTTATTTTGTTTTATCAGTTGGAAACCCATGAATAAAAAAACAAGAAGTGACCTCTCTTGGTAGATAAATAAATGTGTGATTATCCTCCAAATAAACCAATGCCTTTCCGTAACACTGAATACTGATTAGAAACATGACGTTCACGTGCTTCCCCGTCAGCTTGATGGTGAACAGATGCAGTCAGTATTCTCATTGTATTCACTTATTGATTTCCCCTTTCTGTCTGTCGCTGATCTGCACTGTCATCTTAAGCCCTAAACATGTTCGTTCTCTCTGACTCTCTCTTTCAGTCTCACAGAAAGAAAAAAAACCCTATTTGGCATATAATCAATCACATTCCCAGCCCAAAGAGCTTTTATCCAATGAAAGCTAAGGAGACGTGGACATGAGCCAGTATACCTGCCAAAGGATTGGCTTTGTACTGGAGAGGGAACAGCAAGTGCATACAGTAAAGTGGATAGAGTCTGACCTTCGAGGGCAGCGCTCACAAGAATCAATCCACTTAAAAGCATCAGCAAAAGGGTGACGAAGTGCTGCAGGGAGACGTAAATCAACTGATTCAATCTGTGCTTCTCTCTACTGAATCAATGCTTGTCACAGAGAGACAGAAAGTCCTTTCCTGTTATTCTGTTATCCAGCTTCTTTTAAGCAACATTAATGTCTTTATGTGTAAATATAATATGACATTTAAATGCCATTCGTTAACATTTCTGCTTACAAATAATTAACTAGGTAAAAAAAACTAGATGGCACCGAGAAACACAGGGTTCTTAAACAAGGGTCAACGTTTTGGTGGTTTGTACGACCCCTGCTGGTAGATACCATAACTACTACTTAAAACAAAAATCATCTCTATTGACAGCTGTTCAATACATAGTATGCTTTATTAATAGGGCGTGTACTATTTAGTATATGCTTGGCAGATCTGCCTGTTCACTACATCACTCCAAACACATTTACGTCAAATGACATCATTATTCAAAGAATATTACTAGTGTATTCTCGTGTTGCCACATATTTTTATTTTCATCATTTTGTCTTGTACTAACAACTCTAGAACTTATATCACTTTGCCTTCGTTCTTGTTCTTCATACTTGTAATCTTATTTTATTTTTAACATGGCCATAATACGTGATTCAAAGTATATACTAATTTAGTACAATTTATTTTAAGGCACCATATATTGGTGGTAATACTGTATATGACATGTTAACACGTCAGTCATTTTGTCAGCAATTATGTTTGGCGATCCAATTATGGTCCAAGATGTTTTTACTTATTGCTTACAATTTGTGAAATATTTGCGACTATCCCATGTATTCTTTATACTTTGATTGTTTTTAAACATACTGCCAGTAATGTCTCTATTTTGTCTGTATTTACAATGTGTGTATAAAGGGATGTTATACATAGGTTATTTTTACCACACAGTTGGGTCGAAAAAGGACAAACTCAACGGTTGGGTTAAATTAACCTATTGAAACAACCCAGCATTGTGGACTGAAACAACCCAGCATTTGGGGCTAAAAACAACCCAGCATTTTGGGCTAAAACAACCCAGCATAGGTTAATTTAGGGTTTTTTAATTTAAGGTTAATCTCCAACCATGAATCGAAAACAAAGCAGTATTTTTTGTGTGTAGTGCGCCCAATTAAGACAGCAGTCAAACCAAAGACATGGCTAATACTCCAATGTAGGAAGATTTTTTCTCTAGCTTCAGTACTAGCCCTACATGAAAATATCGTTTTTATATTGCAATTTGTATTTAGCTTGCTGGCAAAATGTTAATGCATTCTCATTTGTAAGTCACTTTGGATAAAAGCATCTGCTACAGTAAATTAATAGATGTAATGTAACGTAATGTAATGGATGATAATCACAAAGTCATTATTCATTACAGTACTCTCGTGAATACTGCATAACATAAAAAGATGGTTGTCAGTAGTGTAATATAGATAATACTGTGTAATGCAATGTAATACCCATAGATATGCAGGACATCTTATTCTGCATCTTTACATATTCATTTTGAGTGAGAGCAATTTTTGTTGTTTTCACCTCAAAATAATTTTAGGATAACATTTAATAATAAAGAAAATCAGCTTTGGCCTTTAAATTCCTGGAGTGATATGATTATTATTAGTACTTCACTAGATTCATCTGGATTACTTTTCTGACAGCTGTGTGTTGAATCATCAACTTTCAACTTAGTCATCAGTTCTGAATCATTAACCCGGTCGTCATTTTGAGTTTTCTTCCCTGCAAGGCATTTGCTCTCAAACAATATTAAACTTCATATTAGAAAAATATTTTTAATCGTAAGATCATATATGCAAAATCCTGGAGAAAAAAGTCTCAAAATCTAATAGTCATATTATCTAAGTAATAGCCATACAAATGATGAATTTATGTGAGTTTATTGCTGTAAATAATTGATTATATGACAGATATGGAGATACAGTATTCAAACATATAGTATTAAAATTAATGATTGTAAATACCGAAATTAATGATTTTACTGACACCTTTCATTATTTTACACAATTTTTCAAAAAGTTGGTTTCCTAGACATTGATTTATATGTTTTCACAGAATGTTCCTTATATTATGTAGAAAGATTTTATTTTAGCTGGGATTTCATAGACAAGGTCAGATAAATAAAATATTACTGATTCACAACATTCCTGCAGGATTCTTGTTTTATATAACCCATATCCTAAATATTTTTTAATGCTAAATAACATTAACATTGTTGTTAATGTATCGTGGGGGTATTTTATTCTGATACAATAGTGGCCAAAAGTGTGTACAGCTTTGGAAAAATTACGTCTTCGTCCTTTATCAAACATTTTAAAATGTCAATAAAGGATCAATAAAATATTGATATAATACATGCATATGTATTTATAATTTAAACAAATAAATACATTTATAGTGATACTATAAACATAAATATACATAATATTAAACATTAATAAAGAAATACAATTGTAATCAATGTATGTTTTAATTTCCTGTGTGCTTTTTGTTTTTCTATTCTCTGTTTATTAGAATAAAACCCGTTTTTACAAAACTGTGTTGTGATGTCATGTGTTTCGCCAATTGTTAAATCATTTTCTCAAATAAATACCTTATCCAAGTTACGTTTTTCCTAATTTAAACCAACCTCCTTACATTTGAATGTTTGTAATCGAACCTAAGGGGATCATTAAAAACATAATTGTGCAAATGTGCCTTCCGGACATCACTTTTGGACACGTCTGTTTACGTAACAACTAAAAAGAATCATTCATACACGGAAGTTTACCGAGTGCAGTGGCCTACGATTGGTTCAGAAATTGAAGTAACTGGTCTGTGATTGGTTAGAAGTTCGGTACGTGTCCCGTGATTGGGTAACATTTTACTGGCCTTCGATTGGCTAGCGTCTCACTGGGTTGTGGTTGGCTACCTGTGGCGTTCACCTTCAGGTGCCGTTTGGACCGAAATCCCGATTTGTTGTAAAACGTTTTCGCGACTTTTCGCCGAATTGACTCGTCGGAAACAGCGATGGCAAGTCACACCGAGATCCAGTCCGGTAATTTTCAAGTTTTTTATTACTTTCTTTATCTTCAAGACTTCATGTTTATTAAACGCTGAGAGTGAAATAAGGATTCATTTCCTTGTTCCAGCAAATGTAGGTGACATCATTCAATAAATCAATTACAAATACACACGAAACTGTTATTTACACGCTGATGGGGCGACGGATGCTTATATGAAAACATTTTCATCGCATCAAAACGCTTTTCTTTGTTCTCTTTAGGAAATGTGCAGAATGACAGCGCATTAGCAGGTCAGACAGGTAGGTCAAATCTTGTTCAACAGAGTGAAAGTAACTTTACTACAGTAACCACTGGGAATCTGCCAAAAGAAATGATTACTACAGTTGTACTATAGTAAAACCATAGTAAATGTTTGTTCTCATGTCAGGGTTGTATAGATTACGTGTGTTATTTGACTGCAAGACTTGTTCGTGGGCATGTTACTGTTGCTGTTGACAGGTTTTTCTAAAAGCCTTCGAAATCCAGTCCAACTGGACAATCAACACACAATACGATTGTTTGTGAGACCAGTAACTGGAAATCTGTCTATGACAAAGTGAATACATTCTTCCTGTATTTGCATATTTTATATGTACTGGGTACTTTACATTGCAAATGGTTAATTCCGGTGTTATGCATATGCCATTTTCAGTCAAAACGTGAAATATAAATTATTATGAGGAATACAGAGTTTTGTTTTAATTTTCATGTGTCCATTTATGAGGAATTTGGGCTGTTCTGGATGTGACTATGCTGAAAACAGCACTTTAATCGATTATGAAAAATCCTTGTTTATGTTTTAAACATAACAAAATGCTTTAAAAATTTTAGGTAAAATTATTATTTTTTTGATGGTTAGATTGACATATTAAATGGAATTGCCCAAATCAAATATTTAGTGCTTTTAAAAAAAAATGGTAAAATTATTATTTTTTGATGGTTAGATTTACATATTAAATGGAATTGCCCAAATCAAATATTTAGTGCTTTCAAAACTTTTTTGGTAAATTTTTTTTTTATGGTTAGATTGACAATGCTTCTGATTTCTTTCAGCAGGAGAGGATTCAGCAGTGACTGATGGCTTTATTAATCGCAGGTAACACCTTATTAAAAAAACATCACACTGTAACATTGTTACGTTTAGACATTGTACTGTGTATTTGTGTGACTCCATTTGTTTTCTTTGTCAGTTTACTCACTAAGGAGGATCCAAATGAGGAGTACACGATGAATCACAAAAGACGAGGAACAGCTCTGATCTTCAACCATGAACGTTTCTTATGGAAACTCGCGATGAACAACCGCTCTGGCACACAGGCAGACAAGGAAAACCTTATTAGAAGGTATTTGTTAAGCCATTGAAATCACATTAACGCTTGCTGCATATGCCATCATTTTTAGATTACAGTAAAAGTAACCAATTGTTTGTAACCTTATTCGCTTTCATGTTGGCAGATTTAATGAGCTGGGTTTTAAGGTGAAGGCTTTCGATAATTACAAACGTGATGAAGTTTTGGCAGAACTCAATGAAGGTATGTACCACTGTGTGACATCATTATTTGTACTTTCACATTATAGGAGTATTCTGGGTTAAATAAGGTTGTTTTATGATCACATAAGTGACACACTTTTGATAGCCACTGAAAATAATGTTTTCACTTACTTTGTTAGAAAAAAAACCCTCATTATTTATGTACAATTCATTATTTATGTTTTTGTGACATTGCGTGACCTGTGTTGTGTAGTGTACAGGGGTACGTTGTGTTATTGTGTATTGTGTATTTTTTTCTAATTATTAAAAAATAGAAGATTTTTTAAAAAGAAAATGCCAGATTTAAGCATTAAAAAAGGTTATTGTAATTAAAATAAATAAATAAATAAAAGAGTTTTTAAAACAAAAGGCCAGATTCAAGCTTTAAAAAGGTATTATAGTTTTAAAAATTTATTTATAATAAAATAATAAAATAATTTTACCATTATATAACATTTAAATGATGTTATATAATTTTAATTAATAGAACATAATCATTTTAACATAAAAATATAACATAAATAATTTTTAGTTAATGTTCATTGTTATGAAAATGTCAAAGAGTCTTAGGCCTTTCCATCAATATATAGTTTGTCATGATTAGAAAATTTGCTCTGTATTTAGATTTTTTTCTAAATGGACTTGTGGACAGCATGTCAATAATCTGGGAAAAGTTTTTATTTGCCAATTTTTGTTTACTTTACACTTCGCATATATGCAAACTTTTGATTACAGCTGCTGCTGCAAATCACGTGGATGCAGACTGCTTTGTCTGCGTCTTTCTAAGTCATGGAGAAAACGGCCACGTCTTTGCTTACGATGAGAAGATTGATGTTCCAGAAATCACTGCTCTGTTCAAGGGGGATAAGTGCCGTAGCCTTGTAGGGAAACCCAAAATCTTCATCTTACAGGTAAGTAGTCCTACACCGTGTCATTGCACCCATGCAGCCATCAATGTGTTTTTAAACTGTAAACTTTCAATACAAGGCTTGCCGTGGTGACAAACACGATAATCCTGTGACACCAATGGATGTGGTGGACAGTGAAGCAGTCAATGAGGTGGTAGTGGATGCAGGAGTGCTATGTACTCTTCCAGCAGGGGCAGATTTTATTATGTGCTACTCAGTAGCTGAAGGTCAGTGTGCTTAGAAATGTATTTTTTTTATCTATCAACATATTTTAATTTAAGTAATCTCACTTTACATTTTTTTTCAAGGCTACTACTCTCACCGTGAGACCATTCATGGCTCATGGTACATTCAGGATCTGTGTGAAATCTTAAAGCGCCACGGTTCCACGCTCGAGTTCACTGAGCTCCTGACACTTGTTAACAGAAAGGTTTCCTACCGCAGCGTGGGTAACTGCAATGATCGCAGCGCTATAGGGAAAAAGCAGGTGCCATGCTTTGCATCCATGCTTACTAAGAAACTGTTTTTTAGGTCTAAAAAATAACAATAGCAAGATGTAATCATTGCAGTGATCAATTCAGGGATTCCATTACTTTTTCTTTTACTTTATTTTTTATACTTCCTTGTGATCCTGCACACATTATTAAGGCAATTCCCAGTGTAATTCTGCAGGTTTTGCTTGTTTTAGGCTACAGGTTTGACAGATCGGTGCAGGTAGTATTGCAAGTTTTATTTAAAATCAATTGGAAAAGTTTCACGTTTTCAAATGCAATGTACAAGAAGATATCAGGAAAACTTAAGTCCCACTTTATAGTGTCTTTAAATACTGCATTAATGGTTGACCTGTACTTACGTTTGAAGCATCTGCTTCTTTTTTTATGTAAGTAGCCAGTTTTTAAAGACAAAAACGATCATGTTTTTATGTACACTACAGGCCACAGTCAAGACGTTTACAGTTATATTTCAAAAACTCTGTGCTGTAACTAAAAGGATCTTTAATCTGTGATACTACTGTGTGAATTATACTTTAATAATGTATACATTATGTGATAGTACCTTGTTTTAAATGTGAAAGAGAAAACAAGAACATCCAGTTAAACAACTTGGCAAACTTCTTGGAATGCATACCTATGTAATTACTAGCTATTCTTACACACTACTTACGTTTCCGTTGAAAAGGAATTGATGATTTTAGACTATGTTGTGAATCTATTTTAAATGTGGAAAGAGTCATTTCAACTTCCTCAGGTTTTTTCTCGTTACATCTGGCATCATTACTTTTTTAAGAATAATGTAATTGTATATGACAAACTGAATGTTTCATTTGATAAACTGAACACTAATATTACTGTATTTTGAACTAGTTGTAAGTTTGCTCTGTTAACTGTTCACATGTTTACATCCAGATGGGTGGTTGACTAATGTATATGTGTTGTATGGTGTGACTGCAAAAAAGTAGAAAAAGAATTTGCCTTGGATTTGCACAAATCCAGTCTGCAGATTTGTCTTCATTGTTAAAGTTTAAAAAATGGGATGAGAGAGATTTATTTTTAATGTTTTTAAAGTTTTTTTGTACATTTTTGCTATGTCACACAATTCTGTATTTCATTTCTAAAGCATACTGAGGTGAATATCAAGCACTCTTTATTATGGTACAGTTCCCACAGTAATATTACAATTTTATGTCTTGATGCCACATGGATCATTGAAATTTTCAAAATAATAAACTTGAAAGAAATGTCAACAACTTTAATTGAGAGTTCTGGTGGATTAGCAAAAAAAATTTGCAAATTACATTATACTTTATTGATGTTGCTGATAATTATTTTATTGATTAGCACTAACTTCACAAACCCTAGTTAATATAATTCATTAAAATGAAATGAAAAGAAATGGGCTCAGAAATAAGAATTACACAACTATCAATATGCTCTATGTTGTTATTATTATTTTTAAGTGTATAATTTATTTGACCATTATTTGTGCGTTTAATTAATAATAAATAAATCAGGCAAGCACGTCCTTATATACTTGCATAGGTTATGTTTCGGCCCTTATACTGTAGTCAGGGTTATGTCAAAGAACAATATGTTCTGTTTAGTGTCTCTTTGTTATTTGTGCCGATGGAAAAATTGTAAAAAGGAAGAAATCGAGAACCTTCCACAGGCATTTATATTCACGGCAAGATTTCCTACAACACCACATTAATGTAGAGTCATGTCTGCTCATGAACAAACAACAAGCTTAATTGCAAATACTTGTGCCGGAGCATGTACAGACATCTTTCCACACACATTTCCCCACAATGTTTTCTTCACAGTTCCCTCATACATACTTTGTTTTTATATTGCCGCAGCTGTGGCTTGGATGAGTGTTTTAGGCCACTGGACTTAGGAACACTTCCTTCAGTAATACAAAACAGCTGACACAGTGTAATACAATATAGTGTTTTAACAGAGACGCAGCTAAAAGAAACCAATGCCTACTGTGAAATAACAGCTACTGGTTTTTTTACACTGACATTCTGAGACGTTCGTGGTCAAGGAGGATTGTTATTATGAGAAGGAATGTACGGTAAAACATTTTTCCTTAAAGTTACAAAAAAGGAAATCTGGGGAAATTCCTAAAGAATTGTTAGTCAGCAGTTTAAGTATGTAGAGTAGGTGGTGTCAGCATGTAGTCATGTAATGACTCGGTTTAAGGTTCCTTTAAATCCAACTTCAAAAAACATTATATGCTTAGTTTTAAGATGTTTTCTGTAACATCCAGCAGTTTCAGGTGATTTGGTTTTTTACAGAGGAGGCACAATGATTGAATGAAATGTATTTTTAAGGAAATGGAAAATGATTACTAATTACAAGCACATATTTTACATCTGTTAGTGTTGTTTAACATGAGGGGGAAGGAAAAATGCAGTGAAGCAGTTCCTGTGAGGAAAGTCATTTCCTTTACAAGACAACCAAACAACTTCAACTACAAAATCTTTGAAAAGTGAATCTCTTTTTATCAAATTTATGCATATTAATATTTGACTTTAGTTTTGGTGTTAGTGCTGAATCAAGTCTTATGGGGGTTATTTATATTTATTTGATCATAATATGCTATAAACCATTTATTAAAACAGGTTAATGTAAAGAACAGTCTTATAACGCATTTTAGTTGTTTTGTGTTGATCAGCAATAAAAATTGGCTATAATATAAATGTACATGTTTAGCCCTCTTCAATTCAAGCACAATTTAAGAGATTTTTGAGCAAATCTTTTAATGCAGGAGAATTTTACTGTTGTAATTGCTGTCATCTAGTGGTGTTTTACATCAACAGCACTGTAGTTAATACAGCATTATTATATATTATCAAGAGTACTATTAGTTATGTAACTCAAGAATTACATCCCCTTTATTTTCTCTCTCTTTGGTAAGTGAACACTGTTTTTAAAAGGATTATTGTTATTTTTAATGAAAACAGACTACATTTTTAAAAATAAAGGTGCTATATAAAGTTCTTTACCGTGATGCAATAATAATCATTTTTAGTTCCCCAGTCTAAACCATTCAGTCAAAGGTTCTTAAAAGAAACATTCTTACGTTTTCAACTACAAGGAATGTTTGGATGCTTTATGGAACCATATAGCAAAAAATAATTCTTTGTGGAACAGCTTTATTTTTAAGAGTGTATATGCTTTTATTATAATTTACTATCCCTACTCTCAAACCCATTCCTCATTAAAACCTGATTTGGCTGATTCATAAAGTTTTCCTTATTTTATTTCAATACAATTCTACTTTAATTCTAAGTTTCAATTTGTTTCCGTCAGATGGCGCCAGAGCTTCACAATATGTCAAATATTTTAAATCGATTAAAAGTTTATATTTGAGATATCTGTCCAGTGAAACCTGTTTAAATGGTTCATACAAATAACTACATTTAATAAAGCAAAATGAAATAAACAGCATCGATTATGTAAACAATTTACACGAGTCTGCGTTTATGATGTCATGTGTATTTTTGAGAAAAAGAAACTGAAAGCACGTAAGGGAGTCATATATGAACATGGCTTCGAACTATCAAGAGGATTCGGGTGAGTTTTATATCTTTTCACATATAAATAAAGAAAATTTTGAGTCGTCTGTGACTTATCTGACCAATGACCACATAATGGTTTCGGTAAAAGTTCAGTGATGTTACACGATTCTCCGCGATCACTCTTAGCGAAGCTTATCATCATCTGTTTGTCATTTTCCTTGTTAAATATTTTTTTTAACTAGCTTGTTAAACATTTCACTCGGCGAGTAAAATGTTTTGTGAGTCAAATTGTCCACAAAAGCATAAAGACACAGCGGGGCATGTTGTCACATCCTGCTGTTGACACTCAATTGAGAATAATACTTACATGAAAACATGAAATACTTTATAAAGTTTAGGAGTAAATGCAGTAGAGGCTTTTGAATACTGCAGTCATTTCTCAACAAAACTGAAACAATAAATCAATTATGAAACAAAATCACGAGTCGTGTTTCATACAATACTCAATGTTAGGATATAGAACATCAAAAATAAAAGCACATTCTCCACAGAATAATTTTTTTAAATTAAATATTTGTATTGTTGAGGTAAATAATAGAATTTAATGCAGACTAAATAACTTGCAATAACAATAAAATGACAGTGTTATAGATGGTCAATGGATGTGACATTTTAGTCAAAACTGTAGTCAAAAATGTATTACCATATATTAAATCATCTGTTTATATTTTACTAAAGCCATGCTGATAGAGTCCAGGCAATAAGTGCTTCCTAAGTTTACACCGTTATGCAGTGCTAGATAAATACCTGTAAGAAAAGTTTTTTTGTTTTTTATGCTGTTATGCATAAGTTGTCTCTTTTAAGAAATTTGAGAGACTTCACATGGGTATTTAAACCACCAAATATTGACATCTGACCTATCAGTATGGTTAAACCCTTTGATAACTTTATTTTAACATTTAATAACTTTAAACCTTTATTTTTCATGGCAAAGATGACATTTGGTAAGATTCATTGAATTTCCCAGTTCGTGCCTGCTAATGTAAATGAAAGAGACCTTTTTGTAAAGTACCAAAATATTGTCTAGTCTTCATTTTGTTTTCTTCACACATTTAATCATGATTAAATGATTTAAAGCTTTCAAAAGCATCTTAAGCATGCTCTTCACTGACATTTCTATAACTTTAGTACCTTTGACAATTACTACTATGTTAACCCTAACCATGACAAATTATTTGTTGTATTATTGAGCATTATTGAGCACTTTCTACAAATTCATTTTTTCTCTAAATTATATATTGATATTACTGCATATAAATACCTATATAGTAAAGATGTTTTTGTTTTTTTTAAGATGATGACAGTGTCTCAGGATCGAGTTATAGTGACTCAGATGCTGAAACAGTCTCAGATTCACACTCATGTTCCAACTCAGACTCAGACTGCGGCGAAAAAAGAGTGGCATATACAACTACCAAGGTGAATGTTTTTCAATTACGAAAGATTTAAAAACAAACTTAAAAATGGAAGATGGGAATCTAATCCTTTGAGAATGTTTAAGGCCGGCTGTCTTAATAAATAGATGAATAACTATGATGCTCTGTGTAGTTCAAGGGTAACATCTGTAAGTATTACAATGATGGTCAGTGCCGCTATGGAGCCAATTGTCGGAATGAGCACATATGCAAATACCACGTGAAGGGCTTGTGCCACAATGGTGACGGATGTCTTCTCAACCACAATCCTACTTCACGTGCATCCCCTGGACCGAATGACCATCGAGAAATAAAAAGCCATGGTAGGCAACAGAGAAGGAGAAGTAGACACTCATCTGTAGGTAGGTGTATTGACGTACGTGTATTTGTTTATATTAAAATACAGTGCATCACTGCTCTTTTGTTTCATTAGCCATTTTTGCTCACTTATAGACAGTGATGAAGATGATGGCAGACCCTACAGATGGCAGCTGAATTTAGGAAATGGCTGGGAGGACGTTGCCAATGATTACATACTAGAAGCCCAGTATTCACGCCCAAACACCACAGGAATTAATATCTATAACACCCCCGCTGGGTATGTTTATTATCCATTTGGCTGTAAGAGATTAAAAGATTAATGTTTGTTTTAATTAGAGAACACCTATTGCATCTTTTTTTGGGGGGTAAATCCAAAACTATTCTGCAGCCACCCCCTTAAAAAATGCTGGGTCATTTGCAACCCATAGTTCAGTCAAAAGTGAACAAACCCAATTGTTGGGTTATAAATTAACCTATTCTGGGTTGTTTCAACTCATGGTTATGGACGTTTTCTAGGTCAGTTTAACCCAGCGGCTGGGTTTGTCCCATTTTGACCCAACCATGGGTCAAAAAATTTATCACTATTCTGCAGCCACCCCCTTAAAAAATGCTGGGTTATCTGCAACCCATTGTTCAGTCCAAAGTCAACAAACCCAATTGTTGGGTTATAAATTAACCTATGCTGGGTTGTTTCAATTCATGGTAATTGACGTTTTCTAGGTTAATTTAACCCAGTGGCTGGGTTTGTCCCTTTTTAACCCAACCATGGGTTAAAAAACAACCCAGCATTTTTGAGAGTGCAGCTAAACAAGGAAGTTTGAAGACAAAACAACTGTGTGTAAATAATGTCTTATACATTATTTGACATTTTACCTTGTCGTTAACCAAAATCCCAAATTTCGGTTAAAACAACCAGCATAGGTTGATTTATAACCCAGCAGTACGTTGTGTCCATATTTTTTCTTATTAAATCTTGATTTATCTCCATTATTTTCCATGTTAATCTTACTATAGGGTTATCTCGATTGATTTCACAAAGATGAGAGTTCTTAAAAAAGGGAATATTAGAGTCCGGCGTAAAGGTTCGAAACAGACGGAGTGGCTATGGTATTACCAAGGTCATCACGGCTGGCACCAGTATGGAGCAAAGGTAGGTGTTTCCAAGGTAAATTAATGGGTTTAATTCTATACATGTAGGAAAGTTAAGGAAATTTTTTTACAATTATGTCATAATATGCCTAAATATGAAGTCTTGTGTAAGTAAATAGCAAAAAAACAAACACTGACAGGGTGATCGGATGATTGGATGTGCATTTTCCCACTTTTTACATGGCTAGTTATCACATAAGTAATTGAACATTAAATATCGGTTTAAAATAATTTAGTTTAGGTATTTTGTATGCTTGCATGAGAAAAAAGATAGCATGAGAGTCAAACATTAAACAGATACAGAGGTTGGATAAAATAATGTAAATAATGGGAAACTAGGTGATATCTGTTTTTTTTAATAAGATGTTGAATCGCTGTTTGCTTTTACTGCAGTTTAAAAATTTATTGCAACTTATAAGTGAACTGTGGTAGCATTCGTCTATCAAAAATGTTATTTTATCTGTTGAGGTTACAAATGCTCCTGCTAAATGGGATCCTATAATTTATCCCCTTTAAAAGTCTAACAAGTCACTCATTTAACTCATTTCTTGTACACTTTTTAAAAGTTGTGACAGACCATTTAGGTATTCCAGAGAGCCATGTAATGAAGACAGGAAAAACTATTGCATTAATATACATCATGTTAAACACTCAATATAAATATCTGCCTGTTTTTCTGTTCAGGGTTCGAAGGGAAAAGCCGGTCCGATTCAGAGCTCAAAACTAGAGAAGGAATACCAAAACAATCAGCGAGGTTCTGTTCAGTTCTCCATGGACTCCCACACATATGAGATTAGCTTCAAAGGTTTGTTTAAAATAGACCCACACACATGAAGTAAATGATTACTTTTCATTTCTTAAACTGATGTGGTTTATGAATCTATCTGTTTCTAGGAATGTATCAGAAAAAAAATTCTACAAACAAAAAAAGACGAGTAAGAAGGCGCCCTAAATATGAACCATCTGAAACTGGAGTGTGAGTTTTAGCGCTATATGTTATTTAGTGCACACTGTAAACCCTGATAGCGTAATTGATTATATTTATTTTATTAATAAATGAAGGTAATGAATGGAATGATGCGTCTCGAAACCATGATTGAATGTCTTGGAAGTCTTGAATGTCAGCAAAAAAAAGATAAAAAAACAATAACTATTTAAATATGTTTAAATAATATGTAATAATAATAATAATAATAATGCTTTAACAATTTTAAATTAAAATGTTCTCTTTATATTAATGCATAATTTAAAAAAATGGAATAAGCTTGAGAATAGCAATGAATGTGCTTTTATTAATAGCATTTATTAATAGAATGTGCATTTATTAATAGTTAATTTATTAATATTAATAGTTTCTTAATAGTTTTTAAGTAGTAAAGAAACTATTTAAACTCACATAATACTCAATATACTTGAAAAGTAGTTGATACTATTTACCAATATGTGTCACTAAACAGATTAGACAAGGTGACCTCCAGTTTGAGGAACTTGCTGACTTCTTCAAAGGATACACCAGTGTGGCAGTTTAAAGGGGGGAGTGGGAAATGGTACACCTATAAAAACACGGTAAAACTCATTTGCATAATGCGCATAATGCTTTTGTGTATGTATTCATAGTGACATGCAATAATTAGGCAAAACTGTGTATCTGCCATTTGTTTGCCATTTTCTGCTGTGATTTCTCCATAGGGTGGATGTTCAGTCTCAAGCGATGATATCGAGAAATGTTACCAAAGGAAACAAAACACAATGAACTTCACTGTGAATGGTGACAGTTACACCCTGGATTTTTCAAGTATGTCAGCTTAAACGTACTCTTTTATCTGGTATTAAAACTGTTTCTGAAATTAAAGGGTTTTATTAACCTTTTGACTTTTTATTTCAGGGATGAATCAGGTTAACGGCAAAACAAATGCCAAACGCAAGATACGGCGAGCGTAATGATTGGGAGAAAGCAATGGAATTTTGCTGGATTTTGTTTAGTGATTAATCATAAGTTTTAGTGATTATGTTAAAGGGTGTTTTATTCGAAATGACTGTCTTTGTTTGTCAAACTGCCGTAAAGAAAGAAAATTTTAAATCCTTTATCAAATACGTTTACAAATAATACTGAAGTTAACTTAAACAGATTTTGATATCTGTGTACCTTCGGTAAAATTAATACTATTCTTTATAATCATGTTTTTTAACATTATCTGCCAATTTAACATTTGTCTGCCTTTTATGCAATTTCGAAATCATCAACTGCCTGTTGTTAATTCCCGGAGAACAAGTGTTTACATCCCGCTTTCTGTTTTGATTGATTTTATTCCTGGCATACAGATTTATTTACTACATTCCTTAAAAGATCACATACATTAGGGGATGCAAAGGAATCTTTAATAAGCAATAGTCTTCTCATAGTCAGAAATTAGATTACAGAGTAAATGGTGATGGTCTCTTGCTGTTTAGTTTTTATTTTATTTGTATCTGTTTAAGGTGTTTAAGAAAAACATCAAGTTGATATGCAAGTAAAACAAAACTGAAACTCAGTAAATGTTCGTGACCTATGAAATGATAACATCAGGGTACCAAGCAATATCAGATACGATGTGACAATCATTTGTTTAAAAACCTTTATTTTGTTGAAGGTTTTGTGAACTGGGTTTTATAAACTGAACTGCGTTTTACTCAGGAGTGTTATCATTATATAAAGGAATAATTGTAACACATGGATGCTTTTTTGTGCTTTAGGAATTATAAATAAATGTTTAAGTTATAATGTCAAATTAATTATGTACATTCTTTTACACACAATATCAAACACTTTTTACCATTTCTTACCATTTCTATTTATTTCTTGAAAACTAAAAGTATATTTATGCTTTTATAAAACGGTTACCACACAATACGAATATTAAAACCTAAAAATATGCATCAATGCAACTTTCATGAAATAAAATTTCTTCCGCTGGAAAAAATAGTCCTTGACCGACTGTGAAATTCTGTATGTTGTAAATTCTGTAGTGGTTGCTGCGCAGTGATACACAGAAGCGCTCATAGCGGTGCTTTGCCCTGAATAAAACACAGCTGTTGACTAATCAGGAGGACTGGAACTAACCGTTTTATAAATATAAACAATTTCGCTTATTACCTGTGCTAAATAACTTAAATTCACGCCACCCACGACCCATGAAACGACCCGTACTTCCGAGTGCAATTTGTCCCGTATTGCTGTAGTTTGTTTAGGGAAATCATGCGTCACGAGGCTGAAAGGAAAGTGAAACCGAAGCGTTGCAGCGAGTCTGTCACTTCAGCTTTCCTGGAAAAACTTTGGTCTAAACGCGCATTAAAGTTCTTTTTTTGGGTGTCATCGGTGCACTGAACATTCCAGGAAGCATATTACTGTAGGTAAGTAGACTAATTACGTTTTATCTTATACTTAATTACCTTAATGACATTGCTTTATACAAACAGACAGCGACTGTAGTGACAATGTTACAAAACACATAATCCTAAAGATGTTCTTGTTTAGAGGTGTGTGAGGATGAAGATGATGAAGAGGAGCGGAGGTTTTGAGTAATTTTGAAGATAATACTGAGGTAATAAAACATGATATAGTGGCCCGGAAAAGTATTTTGACATGTGAGACTAATATTAAAAATCTGTGGAAGTCTATGCAAATGTTTAGTGGTCGTGTCTCCTAAGATGACGCAGGTGACGTAGCTAAAATCTTTGTTTTGAATTTGTGAGTTGCTGTCTTGAGGACCGAAAATAAAAAAATTAAAAATATCCACGGCTTTATTATAGTAAAAGTGTAATAAACATGTTTTTTGGCAGATTAATTGCCATTTATCTTTATTCTAAATATTTAAAAGTTTTGAATAAATCTGACCCCGTTTGTGAAAATCAGGCTAAAGTCTCAAAATCAAATTCTGAGATATTGAGCTTCAAAGTTTGTCACCTATAAATATCACTATGATTTTCATCTTTGACATGTTATTACTCAGACAGCATTAAAGATATCAAGGCTATATTTTCACAGAATGTTCTTTATATTATTTAGGGTGATTTTATTTAGAAAACAGTAAATCACAAAAAAATGACTTTTACCATAGTTTTACTACAAATGAACAGAAATGTATTTAAATATGGTATTAGTATATTTTTTAACTAAAAAATAGGAAAATAAGAAAAGTATGCTTTTAGTCTTCTACTCAGAAATATACCTCATGTACTCAAGTAAACACTTTTGTAAACTTCAAAGTAGGCCAGTTTAGTCCTAAGTGGTATAGAAGTAGTACACTAACATTAACAATGTACTTGAACTTTGTTTATAAAAATGAACTTAAAGTATATTTCTTTTTTGTAAGGTTAACATAATGGCTATTGTGGTGAGAACAGTGTAATGAATTACTTAAGTAATTAATTGTAAGGAAAGGAATTACTCTGGATTTATAAGTAATGTAATTACTGTTATTTATGATGTACTTGCATTACGTACTGCATACTGTATATTTTCAATGATTCTGCATTGAACGATATATAATTTAAAATTTAAATAAGTCAGAAATGCATTTGAAATGAGTTGTATTTGATTACAATGTGTAGAAAATTCTAACTTTACAGTTTCATAAGAATCTTTATTGTAAATATTTAAAAGTTTTGAATATATGTGACAACGTTTGTGAAAACCAGAGAAACCAAAAAAGTATCACTATAAATATCACTATGATTTTCATCTTTGACATGTTCTTACTCAGACAGTATTAAAGATATCAAGGCTATATTTTCACAGAATGTTCTTTATATTATTTAGGGTGATTTTATTTAGAAAACAGTAAATCACAAAAAATGGCTTTACCTGGGTTTTCACAGGCAGGGTCACATATATATTATCCAATATCTAATAAATCATCAATATTTTCTTAAATATTTGACTATTTTTGTTAAATGCTTTGCCTGAAGTACTGCCATACTACACGGCTGACATATTAAAGAGCTGTTTTTAAAATCTATAGGCTATAGCTGTTCAGGAAGCACCTCAGAAAGACAGAACACCATCTAACAACATGGCTGCCAGTGAGTCATATGTATTAATCATTTTATTTTCTTTACATTTACATATTTGACAGCTACTTTTATTATAAGACATCTACAGTGCATACGGTTTAATCAGTACGAGGGTTTCCTAGTCGTCAAACTCGTGACATTTGTGCTGCTAATGCAATACTACAATATAAGCTACAATATGTTATCTGTTGTTTTATTAAACATACACTTACATTTACTCATTCATTCAGGTAATCCTTATGAATGGCAGTTGTCTGATGGACGGCAGTGGTCTAGTATCTGTAACGATATCATTATCGAAACCCATTACTGTCAGCCAGGGGCTACTGGGATTACCATCAACACCAGCATAGGGTAAGTTTAGCCTTTAACACAGATTGTCATATTGAGATTTTAAATGAAACCGTTTAAATAAGAATATTTCAAAAACGGGTCATTAAATATCCAGCTTTGTCTGTTTTTTCCACAGGTCTCTGTATATTGACTTTGATGCTATGACAGTCAGAGGACCGCGTGCTAACCTCAGCGTACGTCGCAATACATTTCTGTCCTACAACCAGAAACAAGAAGTAGTGTGGTACTACAAAGACAACCATCGATGGTGCGAATATGGATCTCAGGTGCTATACAATCTCTCATACATTCATTTTTAAATATATAGGCTGATTGTTAAGGTAGCAAATAATAACAACAGTGTAGTCGTGTAGTTTCACTTCACTTCCTACCCTCTCTAGTCTGTACTATCTAAATAAAGCCAAACAAAAAAACTTTGCATTTGAAAATGAACATACAAATACACAGAGATGTATAAAGTACTAGAGACCCAGACTTGAGTAAAAGTACAAGTGCTCTATCAAAAAAGTGACTTGAGTGCTCTTTAAGCACCACACTTAAGTAGAAGTACTAAAGTATTCACCATTTTTTGTACTTAAGTATTGCAAGTAGTTTAAAGAAAGTAGTCAAAAGTTTGAACATCATATTGTTTTTATTATTTCAAATGATTAACCTAAAGAACAATCACAATCCCTTTGGCTGTAACTTTTTGTAAACAAAAACAGATTAAGTATGTCCCACTAGCAAGACAACGCTCGTGTTGTTTTAAGACGGTGAATCTCTCTCTCTCTCTCTCTCTCTCTCTCTCTCTCTCTCTCTCTCTCTCTCTCTCTCTCTCTCTCTCTCTCTCTCTCTCTCTCTCTCTCTCTCTCTCTCTCTCTCTCTCTCTCTCTCTCTCTCTCTCTCTCTCTCTCTCTCGCGCTGCTCGTTCTTATATGACTATCTATATGACTAAGACTATCCAAACGATGTCCTACTTCTACTATTATATCCGAAACATAAACAAGTCAAAAAAGGCCTTGTTATTACATTTCTATTATTGTCACATCATGTCTGTAGGTGTGTGTTTTGTGTGATAGTTTGAACAGGTGTGTCTAAAAAATAGCTGTAATGCAATGGAAAATAGGTTAAAGTTAAACAAACACAGTGTGTAGGAGGTACAATCACTCACATGTATTATAGTACTACATGACTAGTATACACAAAGGAAGTTTTTGTCAACAGATATCATTTATTTGTTTATAGCTATAATATATTTATTTCTTTTTATAAAGTGCTGCTTGTTTTATAAAGTGCTGCTTTATTTTCATGTGTTGGGCTTTCTCCATCTGTTGTCTAATCTGGGCTTTCTCCCTATGTCTACAAGCAGGGATTGGGTGGAAACACATCCGCAATAACAAGTGATTATATAGAGCAACAGTACAACAACAACCCAAACGGTTCGGTCCAGTTTACAGCAGGACACATGACTTACAGCCTGGACTTCACTGGTAATGAGACAGACTGAAAAATCACTGCTACTGTATAGCTACAAAACAGTATCGTAGCAGATTTCTTGAATAATACATGCACAGAGCGTAAAACATTTGTGTTTTGGGATGTTTTAGCCATGACTCAAATCAACCTGTCCACACGCATGAATAGGAAAGTTAGAAGGCGGCCAAAATTCAATTCAATAGTAACAGCCACCAACAGGTATGGAAAACAACTTTATTAGTTTGACTAAAAATAACCCAATTGTGAGTTATAAAACATTTATTTTATTAGCTTTTATTTGGCTTTGCTTGGAATTAGTTTTGCTTGTGTTTCATGAGTTCAACATCAAAGCCTCTTGTATCACATGCAGTTTGCCAACACTGGCTTCTCCCTCTTTGGACCTGACAAATTCATCTACTGAATGCATCTGGGAGTTTATGGGTGATGAAGGCATCTGGACTGAGTACCAGAAACCAGTAAGTTATTCTGTTTATAATAAAACTTTTAACAGAATCCATCCATCCATCCATTTTCCTCCGCTTATCCGGGACCGGGTCGCGGGGGCAGCAGTCTAAGCAGGGACGCCCAGACTTCCCTCTCCCCAGACACTTCCTCCAACTCCTCCGGGGGAACCCCGAGGCGTTCCCAGGCCAGCCGAGAGACATAGTCTCTCCAGCGTGTTCTGGGTCTTCCCCGGGGCCTCCTGCCGGTGGGACATGCCCGGAACACCTCCCTTGGGAGGCGTCCAGGAGGCATCCGAAACAGATGCCCAAGCCACCTCAGCTGGCCTCTCTCGATGTAGAGGAGCAGCGGATCTACTCCGAGCTCCCCCCGAGTGACCGAGCTCCTCACCCTATCTCTAAGGGAGCCCAACCACCCGGGCGGAGGAAACTCATTTCGCCGCTTGTATCCTGGATCTCACCCTTTCGGGTCATGACCCAAAGCTCATGACCATAGGTGAGTAGGAGCGATAGATCGACCGTAAATCGAGAGCTTAGCCTTGTGGCTCAGCTCCTTCTTTACCACGACAGACCGGTACATCGACCGCATTACTGCAGAAGCTGCACCGATCCGTCTGTCGATCTCTCGCTCCATCCTTCCCTCACTCGTGAATAAGACCCCAAGATACTTAAACTCCTCCACCTGTGGCAGGAGCTCCCCACCGACCTGGAGGGGACAAGCCACCCTTTTCCGGCTGAGGACCATGGCCTCAGATTTGGAGGTGCTGATTCTCATCCCAGCCGCTTCACACTCAGCTGCAAACTGCCCCAGTGCCCGCTGTAGGTCCTGGCCTGATGAAGCCAGCAGGACAACATCATCCGCAAAAAGCAGAGATGAGATCCTGTGGTCGCCAAACCGGACCCCCTCCGGTCCCTGGCTTTGCCTAGAAATCCTGTCCATGTATATAGTGAACAGGACCGGTGACAAAGGGCAGCCCTGCCAGAGTCCAACACGCACTGGGAACGAGTCTGACTTACTGCTGGCAATGCGAACCATGCTCCTGCTCTGGTCATACAGGGACCGGACAGCCCCTAGCAAAGGGCCTCGGACCCCGTATTCCCAGAGCACCCCCCACAGAACACCGCGAGGGACACGGTCGAATGCCTTCTCCAGATCCACAAAACACATGTGGACTGGTTGAGCAAACTCCCATGAACCCTCCAGTATCCTAAAGAGGGTATAGAGCTGGTCCAGTGTTCCACGACCAGGACGAAAGCCGCATTGTTCCTCCTGTATCCGAGGTTCAACTATCGGACGAATTCTCCTCTCCAGTACCCTGGCATAGACTTTCCCGGGAGGCTGAGAGTGTGATCCCCTGTAGTTGGAACACACCCTCCGGTCCCCCTTCTTATAGAGGGGGACCACCACCCCGGTCTGCCAGTCCAGGGGCACTGTCCCCGACCTCCACGCGATGTTGCAGAGACGTGTCAGCCAAGACAGCCCCACTTCATCCAGATCTCGTCCACCCCCGGAGCCTTGCCACCGGGGAGCTTCTCAACTACCTCGGCGACTTCAGCCCGGGTGATGTCCGAGCCCATCCCAGCCCCCCAGCCTCTGCCTCCTCAGTGGAGGGCGTGTTGGCAGGGTTGAGGAGATCCTCGAAGTATTCCTTCCACCGCCCGACAATATCCCCAGTTGAGGTCAGCAGAGCCCCACCTCTACTATATACAGTGTTGGTAGGGCACCGCTTTCCCCTCCTGAGGCGCCGGACAGTTTGCCAGAACCTCTTCGAGGCCGACCGATAATCCTTCTCCAAGTCCTCACCGAACTCTTCCCAGGCCCGAGTTTTTGCCTCCACAACCACCCGTGCCGCAGTCCGCTTGGCCTGCCGGTACCCATCAGCTGCCTCAGGAGTCCCACTAGCCAACCAAGCTCGATAGTACTCCTTCTTCAGCTTGACAGCATCCCTTACTTCCGGTGTCCACCACCGGGTTCGGGGGTTGCCGCCACGACAGGCACCAGAGACCTTACGGCCACAACTCCGAATGGCCGCTTTGACAATGGAGGCGGAGAACATAGTCCACTCGGACTCAATGTCCCCAACCTCCCTCGGGATCCGTTCAAAGCTCTGCCGGAGGTGGGAGTTGAAGACCCCTCTGACAGGGGGCTCTGCCAAACGTTCCCAACAGACCCTCACAGAACGTTTGGGCCTGCCGAGTCTGTCCAGCTTCCTCCCCGGCCAACGGATCCAACTCACCACCAGGTAGTGATCAGTTGACAGCTCCGCCCCCCTCTCTTCACCCGAGTGTCCAAGACATATGGCCGGAGGCCAGATGAAACAACCACAAAGTCGATCATCGACCTCCGCCCTAGGGTGCTCTGTTGCCACGTGTGCTGATGAGCACCCTTATGCTCGAACATGGTGTTCGTTATGGACAAGCCGTGACTAGCACAGAAGTCCAACAACAGAACACCACTCGGGTTCAGGTCAGGGGGGCCGTTCCTCCCAATCACGCCTCTCCAGGTGTCACCGTCGTTGCCCACGTGTGCGTTGAAATCCCCCAGCAAAATGACAGAGTCCCCAGACTGAGCGCTCTCCAGCACCCCTCCCAGAGACTCCAAGAAGGCCGGGTACTCTGTACTGCCATTCGGGCCCGTAAGCACAAATGACAGCAAGAGACCTATCCCCCACCCGAAGGCGCAGGGAAACGACCCTCTCATTCACTGGAGTAAACTCCAACACATGGCAGCTAAGCTGGGGGGCTATAAGCAAGCCCACTCCAGCCCGCCGCCTCTCACCGTGGCCAACTCCAGAGTAGTGGAGAGTCCAACCTCTTTCGAGGAGTTGGGTTCCAGAGCCCAAACTGTGCGTGGAGGTGAGACCGACTATATCTAGTCGGTACCTCTCAACCTCTCGCACTAGTTCAGGCTCCTTTCCCCAGCCAGGTGACATTCCATGTCCCTAGAGTTAGGTTCTGTGTCCGATGATTGGGTCGCCGAGGTCCCTGCCTTCGACCGCCACCCAAACCACAATGCACCGGCCCCTTACGGTCCCTCCCGCAGGTGGTGAGCCCACGGGAGGTAAAAGTTGAAATGTTTAATGTTTAATGAAAAGTTTAATCAGCCTCACAGTTTGCTGGACTACACTGTGTCTGCAGGGATGTTCATTGGATAGTGCAGAAATCGAGAGATTGTATCAACTTGGTCCTCAGTCCCAGATTTCATTCACTGCTGGACGCCAAAATTACACACTTGACTTTGGCGGTAAGATTTTGGTTTGCTTGTTGTTTTACAGTATGTAAATGTATATTGCATTACAGTATGTAACGTAAGTACATGTACTTACTATAAGTTATAAAGTAATAGTATTATAAAACAACCAAGTTAATGCATTAATAAACTGAGGTCATGTGATGGTCTGGTATATTTGACTTTTGTACTACTCTGTTACATTTTTGCAATTTGGGTATTACATAAATACAGAAAATGTAATAATATAAGAGTGTGTATAGCATTAACATCAAAAGTATTAAGAGTAGCATGTGACTATGTTGTACCCTGAAGGCAGCTACACGTTCTTTTCATTTTTGTGTACAGGAATGCATCAAGTGAATACAAGATACAGAACAAGGAGAGATGTGAGAAGAATAGCTGGTGGAACCCAGCAAACAAACAGGTATGATTCCAGTAATAAGAATGAACATTTTCTTGTAAATAAAATCAATACCATAAAATTGTCATACAACTGACCATGATTGTTACTCTAAAAGAAGAAAAAATAATTATGGATTTGTATGTCAAATAAGTGTGTAATGCTGTATTCTTTTGCTGTTATTTGTTCTCATATCACAGTCAGTTCTCACAAGCTCGCTGGCAGTTTAAGGACATGGATGGCAACTGGAAGAATTATATAAAAGTAAGTTAAACTTTTAATTTTTTGTTAAAAATTATTTTAGATTAAACCGCAGATAACGAATTATGTACATGTTTTAAAAAAATTACAAATGAGTTAGCACAACCCCACATATTGAATTTGAATTATAGTGGTAAAAACATTAAATTTCACACCACAAAATAATTTTTTAATCCACAAATTAACTACATAATTAATTTGAAGTAAAAATTTATTCATAACCTAAAATTTAGAAAACATTTTTTCTTAACCAATTACTTATTACTTACTTACATACAGTAATTCTAATAATCAAAACTCTTTATGAAGTTGTCAAAAGATTTTAATTTTGCACAACACTAAATGTCCTCCACACTTTTTACATACATTTATAGAAATAAATACATATATAATATATAAAAAATTGGAATTTACAGTATTGATTTTAGATTGTACAGAGTAAATTAGAGCATTCTGAGAAATTAAAGGTTTTACCTACAGTGCCGTTTAAAATGAAACTAATTTAGGAAATATATATAAAATATAGTCGATGCATTAGCTAACAATGACCAATCTCTTTTTTCAGCATTGATTAATCGTTGTTAATGTTACTTAATACCAATACAATTGTTCACGTTTATCATAATTCAGTGTCATGTTTATGAGTAAACGCTCATGGCTGCTGTAATGGCTGCGGAACTTAAATCTGTGTGCAACATAAACCTAATGGACTTTGGCTGTGTAGGGTGGTTCTTGGGGTCATTGCAGTATATCAAGTCAAGATATCGAGGCCGAGTACCAGCGGGACTTGACCTGCAAAATGAGTTTCAGTGCGGGCAGATTCAGCTATGAGCTAAACTTTTCAAGTACGTGCACACAAAATAATTACATAATCTCGTACTTTGCAATAGATCCAGTCCCTGTGATAAATCAAATAACTTGTGATTGATCCGTTTCGTATTTTGTATTTGCATTTTTTGCAGACATGACCCAGACTAATCTGTCCACTTGCACTAGCCGACCTGTACGCCGCCTTGAACAATGACACCTCACATGCCAACTCTTCACTGTTTACTTGAATTTGTGTATGTATTTCATCAGGAAGCCAACTGACCGTTTAAAACCTCTAATATTCACTGAGCAAATATTGTTATTTTAGCATGTATAAAACACATATGTGTGATTTACTAAAGCTGTAAAAGCACAACTGTGACCTCTTCGCTTAGTATTTTTATCACTGCGCAGCACCATATACTAGCTGATTGTATTTCTGCCATTTAAATAACTGCCATGAAAGACTTTCCTCACTGAATATTTTCTTACATTATTTCTTGTTTGTAACTGTTTACTACTTTTTCCAATGCATTATTACAACCAGTGCAACCGTAGCTTTTACAATTCATTTGCTCTCAATGAATTTCATAAATAATTAATAATTATAAGTGATTATAATTGAATGTGATATATTTAAAATATAATTGGTAACACTTTACATCAAGGTTGTATTTGTCAACACAAGTAAATGCAGTAGCTAACATGAACCAACAATGAGCAATAGTTTAAATAAAATTAACATACATGTAGTTTATCAAATGCTGTAGAAGTGTTGTTAATTGTTACTTTGTTAACAAATAAAACCTTACTGTAAACTGTGAAATGTTTATATAAGCAGTCACAATAAACCATTGATACAGTGTATTTTCTCTTAATGTAATGAAGAAAATAATTTAGTGTAAGGTTATACACAAAAAGTGACAAAACGGGTCAACATTTATGCCTCTTTTTATAATAAATAAAATAATTTTGATCTTGCCTTTTATTTTATAGTGCTGCTGTAATGTGCCTGAATAAATAAAAGAAATAACACCAATTTGTACTGTTACCAGAAACTGTCATATGCTACAATAAAACACTCATTACATGTTTTTATTACCAACAATATACAAAAAAATGCAAGCATTACTGTTTAAATAATCAATTTATTTAATTTCAAAATCACCATTTTGCCAACAATCTAGTTCACATTTTTTTTTTTTTTACTTAAAACAAACCCAGATAATTTTATCTACAATAATTGACTTTTTGAAAACTGCATGTAGTGACACACTCATACAGCATTTTTACAATCCCCATCACAAACCTGTTATTGCACAACTCTCAACATAAGGCCTCGTATTCATAAGACCAGGAAAAATGTTCCCTTTAAATAAAACCTATGTGGATATTTAACATCCTCTTCATGAAAGTGATTCGCTCGCAACAGTATTTAAAAAAAAAAATCACGTGGCAGTTCACCTCTATATACTGTAGCTACACCTAAATCATGTTGTTTGTAAAAATAATACACATTTTGGTGACTTGCAGCTTTCTGTTTGGTCATAATGTGGAATATATTCAATTGGTCACTTTCCGAAACAGAAAACAGCCCATATTCTGCGGTGCTTATGCTAACAAACAAAACAAGAAACCGGACGTGGTGCCACTGTATGATCAGTAACTTTCCATGAAACACAACATTACAAGATATATAACACACTGGGCAAGAAATAACAGCAGAAATGGAAGCAGACAAACACATCGTGCCTCATTCATAAAACAGGAGCAGAGCAAACTTACATACTAGAAAAACCATTCATACACCGTGTCCTAATCGACTGTAATGTCTGATTAAAACATTTATTTATATGATGCAAACTTATTTAAGCGAATTCCCTAAAGCAAGAACTGCTGATGTCATACGTACTATGTAACAAACTATTAAGACCTTTAAACCTTTGATGACAATATTAAGCACATTTAATCCCCCAATTCTATAATTCTCATTACTGTAATACAAAAGAAAAAAAAATTATTTGTACAGTAAGGTTTAGCTGTTGTATTGTATGCAGACATGCAAATGAGATTTTTCCACTTCATGTCAATGAGAAATTAATTTGAATGACCAACAAAAACATCTTAACAATTCTGAAAACCGCTTTTATTTGCTAAACAATATTTTTTTCAACTAGAAAATGGTTTTACTAATTAAATCTGTTCTACTCATGTTTCAAGAATGAAGCTCATAGATTCTGTCCTACATAAGCCATAAAAGGCTGAAGCAGAAACTCCCGACATGACAAACCCAACAATTTTCAGCTCGATTACGTTTAGTGCACCTACAGTATGACAGTTTCATCATTTAAGAATTTTCCTCAGTGCATCAACATATATATCAGTAGGAAACTCACACTCCATAATCACCAGTTACAATATTTACAGAAAGAATACATTATAAATCAACTAATCTGTGTGAAAACTGTGGATAGGACCAATATCCACTTCTCGCTTAGTGTTTTTAGCTCAAGAGTTGGGAGAGATATTTACTGATGCAGGAGACAATCCAAAGCCTGTTGATTTAATCCGCATGTGAGCTTGAGGCTCAAGCAAGGAGGAGTTTATCTCTGCTTGATTTTTCTTTCTTTTTGACCGTGTGTCAAGCCGAACGAGAGCCCAAGCATCTTGCTTCCAAAGAAACATGACGGTTCATTTCTTCTTTTTGAGATAGTTGAACTGTTGCAAAAGGTGCACCAAGAGCTAAAATAAACAAGAACGTTTTCAAACACTGTCAACTTCACTGCTGATGTTGTTTCGCTTTGATTTCCACTCAAGTGGGAACGTGATCAAAATCCAAAATCTTCTATCCGAAGAGGTCTTTAAGGTCGTTGTTGACTGAAGCGCTTTGTTTCATCATCCCAGTGTTCACTGCGGGAGCAGCCAAAGGCTGTGAGAAGTTCTGTGGGTTATAGAAAGGATTTGCCTGCATCCCAAAACCACCTTGCACCCCACCGGCCATTCCCATTGGAGCTGTCTGCATGGGTGCGGCCTGGGAAGGTTGGCCCGTACCAAACTGACTAAGCCACGGAGAAGGCGCAGTGGTTCCTGGGTTCGGTTTGGGGGCCATTTGGTTCAGGCTTACTTTGGGTTTGTTAGGGGTGAAGAGAGTGTCTAGGGCGGACATGTCAGGGGGTTTGCCAGGCTGGTTTTGGTTCAGGACACCAAAATTTGGAGTGCTGGTTGTGGTGGCCATGCCCCCGTAGAGAGCGGGAGTGGTGGCTCTCATGCCCATTCCCACAGCTCCCGTCTGAAAGCCCATGGGTTGGTTGAAGCCATTGCTGACGGGGCCCATGGTGCCCATTCCACCCATGCTGGGTCCAGATGGGAAGGCGGAGGAGATGGTGCCTCTGGGCCCAGAGTTCAACGACAGGTTGTTTAGAGATGTCATGCTGTTTAGAAGACTACTGGTTAGATCCTTTGCCTGAAATCAGACAAATATTTCTTAGTTAGAGGAAGTGTGTCAATAGATTTGCACTTAGGGAATGGCAAAAAAGTACCCATCTACAGCATGTGATGTGTTACCTGTGAAGAAGTTGTAACTGGTTTTACACTCTGTGGAGCTAACGGCTGCTGACTTCTTAGTTTGGCAGCCTGTTCCTGTTCTTTAGCCAAACGCTGCTTTTCCTCCAGGGTAAGAGACGCCTGATAAAACCACAAACAGCAGTTAGTGCCCAAGGGGAAAACCAGGTCTGATTGGGCTACATAAGTCTTGCACCACCTAAGCTCCATTGCTAAATAGTTACTATATAGTCATCTCTTCTCCATTTTTTTAATTCACAGAATTTAAAGAAAGATAAAAATGGATAACCTTATAGATCTAGAAAACAGATAGCACATGTATAGACTGATATAGTCTGGACTCTAACAACAGGGCTTCAGTAAAATATAAACAGATGGTTCAATTTATTGGTAATAAGTAGGGCTGTCAAACGATTAATTGCGATTAATCGCATCCAGAAAAAAGTTTATGTTTACATAATATATGTCTGTGTACTGTACATATTAATTTTGTATTTATAAACACATACATTCATATTTAAGAAAAATATAAAAATGTATAAATGTTTATATATAATTTCGATTATTGGTAAATATAAATAAATACATCTAAATATTTCATATATATATATATATATATATATATATTAATATATAATATTTTGTGTGTGTTTATAAATACTAAATTTATATGTACAGTACACAGACATGTTTTTTGTAAACACAGACGTTTATTCTGGATGCGATTATTTGCGAATAATTGCAATTAATCGTTTGACAGCCCAAATAATAAATACATTCTGTAAAAATTTATAGTTTAAGTTTCGATGGAAACTTGCCATATGATTTTAATAAAAGATATTTCTAGAACTCACTCGTGAGGGTTGAGAAACAACTGATGATGAACCATTCTCTTTTCCGTTCACACCTGCACTTCCTGAACCACCACCAAAGATCTCATCAATCTACCAAAAAACAGAATTTAGGTCACTTCCAGTTTCATAATGCAGTTTTGTAACACAGCACATGTACAAATGATATAGTTAACTTACATCTCTGACTTTAGTAGCTGGACTGGGTGTGCTCTTAGTCTCCTCTGATTGGTTCAACTGGTTAGAGATGTTTAAACTCCTGTGAGGGAATTACACAAAACTTTTAACAGCAAAATAATACTATGACAGCAACACAAAAAACAGGAATGAAAAGGTACTCATAATGTGTAAACTCTGAATTTTTATTAAATCACCCAGTGGATTGTTGTGATGTCATCTAAAAGTCACCAAATGGCAGTGACATCAACAAGTTTCTGATATTTCATATTTTTTTATTTTACTATTGGTAAGATGGAAGAAGATTAGTAGAAGGTTTATAATTTATTTGGCATTAAATAAATAACCGCTTACTGTTAGTATAGCTGTAAAACAGTTGTAAATCAATCTAAGGAAGTAGCTTATTTGTGAAGAAAATAAACTTGACTGATCAGCAAGTCTTCGGATGTAACATCAACATCAAAAAACTAAATAAGTAACCTTTTAGGCATTTTAAGAAGGAATAAATGTACACAGAGAGAGGGTGATGATACAAAGACAGTGAAGTGGCACCTCTGCTGCTCCTGCATGACGTGCAGCTGCTCCAGTTTAGTCTTATGCTCCGCCTCCATACGACTCAACATGTCCTTGATCACAGCCATAAAAGAATTAAACTGAAACACACCAGAGACAAAAGACCATTTACAAATGTGTGTGCGTTCCTGTACACACTGAACTTACAAAACTGAAGTGAAACTGAATTAAGATTTTATTTAGGATGCACAAGACATTTACCTGGTTAAGATTGAGGTTGTTATCAATACTAAGTGACACCAAATGAGGTAAACTCTTCGCAGCCAAGTGCTCCTTTGGGATGCCTAGTTTTTTATGAGTAAAAGTGCACTTGTAGATACCTGAAGAAAAACAAGAAGGTTTCACTAACTTTAAAATATATATTTTCTTGTCACTGCATAAGATAAATGGACAATGCTTTTGTGAATTCTACTTTACTTATATTCAGATTTATGATGCTTTTATGCCTAAAATCATCCATTAAATATATAAATACACATCCACAACACAATCAGCAAGGAGAGGTTTTTATTGTGAGCAATTATTAAATTCTCTGCAGTTCGACTCTGAGAAGTACTGAAATGTCTTTAATAAATGACTCCAAAGTCCAAATAGTCTTCAATATAATTTAACCTGACATTTCGAGACTACAGCAACTATTTAACCTGTTAACTGTCACCGTTATTTACCTATTCACTTTAATATTTCATAGTTGAATTTTAATCTAATCATGACTTTAAGATGAAATATTTGACGACATATTCATAATAATAAACATAAACAAAAAATGGTAAACGTTACTGTAATTTATAGAAATACCTATAATTTTTTTTTTTTTTAATTTAAAATACTTATAAATACGTTTAAAAAATATACGGAAGTCGTAAGCGGCCATCCATTGTTATTTTTTTCTTGTATTGTTTTCTCGTGAACTCGAGATAACAAAAGTCGTTTTCTCGCGATCTCGACTTCTCGACTATCTCTAGTAAACTTATAATTAATGTGATGATAGTTATGATTAATGTACGCATATAACTAGTTTTATAGAAAGAAATGCGGCAGCTAACCACAGATTTGTTATACTAACAAGGCAAAAAAAATAAAAACATAAGACTACTTAGATAATTATCTTTAGTAAGTTTTATTAATGTATATCCTAAAGAATTTGCAATAATACAATGTATTCTATGTTGTTTCTATTTTTTTACTACTTTCTATACAACAATGCAAAATCAAAAAAAAAAAAAATCACAGTAGAAGAACTACATTGAACTAAAAACAAATTACCCAGAATTCCCATGAGCACAGCAGGTTCCCTGGATGGAATCTGTTGTAGGAATGGTAAAATTTCATCAATGACGAACCATTTATCCAGGTATTCCAGGATCTTGCCTAGGCACACTAAAGAGTTCACCCTCACCTAAAAAAAGACCAATCACGAGACAAATGAAACAACAAAAACATAATTTATGCTTACCACAGTACACAGTACGCAGTGTCACATTAAAGAAGCAGAGACACAAACCGCTAGTGAGGATGTCTGTAAACAGGCAGATTTGATACGAGGGATAAGCGCGTTCTTCATGGAGGGATACTCGATCAGATTGGCAAACGTTGGAATGATATTAAGACAGAGTTCCTGTTTAGAAAAAAAACATACTTAAAAGACAATTTCAAAACATATGAGTTTGATATACGAGTTTATAGTGTGATCACCTGTATCTGTATAGAAGGTGCTTCCACCGCTCTGTATACCATGGGTAGCACACTGTTCTTGATGTCCTCAGGAGGGGTTTTGGTCAATAGCAGGTCCATCTTTTGTAGAAATATCAACAGGATCTAAATATGAGAGAAAGAGGATATTAGTTATAAGGAGGATATAATGCACCAATATGGAAGTTTAGGACCAATAATGACAACTATTAAGTCACAGTTTGTCTGATATACCTTTACAACAATGCAAATGAAAATTCTACTTTGAGTTTAAACTCTTATAAATTTACTGTATGACTGTATTAAGAATTTAATGAAAAAAATTGATACTTTGATTGAAATTGCATGTCCATTTATTTTAGTAGCTGAAGTACTTCTACCGCATGTTTATGGTAAACTGAACCTTAAACATAAACCAAAATGATACACGGCACATAATGAACATTAAACAATAGCACACACAACAATGCAAACACACATCACCGCATACACGATATAAAAAGTATGTGCAACAGTGGTTTTTGTATGTAATGCGTGTCACCGATACATTGTGTACCTCCGAATAGCCGTCGCATGAAACGCATTAAACATTTTCATTGTGCCACTTGATCTAAATGGCACAATGGCTATGAAACAAAGAAAATTGCATGTTTACAAAACTTTTTAATGATTTAATTTTTATAGTTAATTTCGGATATGCCTTTGGCACACAGTTAATAGTGATGTTTTAAAAGTAACTTTAATAGCAAAAAAAGAGCAGATTCATTTCCATAACTCAGAACATTCATTTTATACACACATTATATATACAATACATAATAATAATAATAATAAATATATATATATATATATATATATAAACATACTGCCGCTCAAAAGTTTGGGATCAGTAAGATTTTTTGTTTTTTTTAAAGAAGTTTCTTATGCTCATCAAGGCTGTGTTTATGTAATGAAAATATTATTTCGATGTTTTATAAAACGATGTTTTTCTATATTAATGTACATCAAAATGTTATTTATATCTGTAATTAAAGTTTCATTCTCACATTCATTACTCCAGTCTTCAGTGTCACATGATCCTTCATAAATCATTGTAATATTCTGATTTATTATCAGTGCTGGAAACAGTCGTGCTGCTTAATATTTTTTTGAAACCTGTGATACTTTTTTCAGGATTATACACTACTTCTCAAAAGTTTGAGGTCAGTACACTTTTATTCTTTCTTTTTTTGAAAGTAATAATACTTTTATTCATCAAGGATGTATTAAATTAATTAAGTGATAGCATTGAATTACATTGTTAGAAAAGTTTTATATTTTGAATAAATGCTGTTCTTTTTAACTTATTAGTCATCAAAGAATCCTGAAAAAAATAATCAAGGGTTAAAAAAAAATATTCGGCAGGGCACACCTGTTTTCAACATTGATAATACTAAGAATAAATCAGCATATTAGAATGATTTCTGAAGGATCATGTGACACTTAAGACTGGAGAGACAGCTGATGAAAATTCAGCTTTGCATCACAGGAATAAATTATATTTTGAAGTATATTCATATAAAAACCATTATTTTATATTGTAATAACATTTTGCAATATTACAGTTTATTTCTGTATTTTTGATCAAATAAATGCAGCCTTGATGAGCGTAAGAGACTTCTTTAAAAAACATTACAAGTCTTACTGATCCCAAACATTTGAGCGTCAGTTTGTTACATGTACAAAAATAAACTTATATGGCAGTTTTTATGTTCACTTAATATTTTACATTACTACTGAAGCGTACCACACAGACATATCAAACATTCCAAGTCACTCACCATATTGCTGGCCTGACAGCATGAAACAGAGAAAGTAGTTAAAAAGTAGAAAGTACTACAGATGTTTGAAGGTTTAGTGGTTATACGCCAGTAGTTTTTAAGTATGCCACCAGAGAACACAAACTTAATCACGTGCATATGTTTGTGTACCTGTACAGGCTCCTGCTGTTTAAACACCGGCGTGAGGTCTGGGAGAACAAGACGGACGTATTCCTCTTTAGTGCATTCTTCAGCAATGAGCAGCACGTTTGGGAGAACAAACGGAACCATGTCTGGATTCACAAACTCGGATGTGAGGGCAGGCAAAATCCGGTAGATCACCACTCGCTGAGGTAAGAAAGAGCGTATAGTCATTACTGAATAACATCACGACATTCTTCAGTACGGATTTTAACAGACAGTTTTGTAAAGCTTATAATTATCCTAATGGCTAAATTGAATACAGAAAACTTCATCAAAATATATCATTAGAATTCCACCTATTAGAATCTAGATATATAAAACCAGGTTTTGGTCTATAGTATAATACACTATATTCAATGGTGTATTGCAGACTTTCATGCTGAAAGTCCGCGTGCAAATATAAGTTCTTGCCTTAGGCAGCTTGGGCAGAACTTTAGGGAGGCTTTTGTAGAACTGAGACTTCTGTAAGTTGTCGCGCTGGAAAAGCGCATCGAAGTATTGAAGAGTCATCGCTCCGACATCATCAAAGAAAGGAATCTGAGCGCAAACACAAACTGAGATGTTATTTTACCTCTTAACATTAACACAATGTTTCATTCACCGCAATGTCTGTTTTACTCTACATTAAATATACACAGTTTAGCTTCTGAGTAAATTTAAAGGGATAGGTCACCCAAAAATAAAAATAATTTTATTATTTACTCACCCTCATGTCATGTCAAACCTGTATGACTTTCTTGCTTCAGCAGAACTCAGAAGAAGATATTTTGCTAAACGCTGGTTACCGGCACTCATTCACTTTCATAGTATAAACACAAGGTACAATGGAAGTCAATGGGTGCCGGTAACCAGCGTTTAGCAAAATATCTTCTTCTGTGTTCCACAAAAGAAAGAATCATATACAGGGTTTGAATGATATAAGGGTAAAAAAAGAATGACATAATTTTTATTTTTGCATTCAAAATTAATGTAAAATATAAGTTCATCACTGAATAAATTTTTCGGATCCTACCGGCAAATACGCTCATTTAATCACAAAACAATCAAACAATCAAAATAATTTAATGTTCAGACTTTCTATGCAAAAAAGTCAATTGTGAATGAGAAAGAAATGCATCTGACCTTTGTCATCTGGTCTGCATCTGGACGCACGTTGGACGTGACGCTAAGTAACATCTTCACGTGTTCCCGGACCTCCTCAGGGATCTGAGCTAACACTCCAGGACTCAAATGACTCAACTAGACACAAAACAATGAGAATTATAAGAGCATCATTCGAACAAAATATACTGTATGATTGGTGCTCTATATGATGCTGTAAGATTTTTCACCTTGGACTGAAGTTTTTTTTATGTTGACCTCTTACCTGGTCAAGTTGCCGACTGAAGCTCTTGTATATGTCCTGCTTGTTGACTTTAAAGACGGGCTTGCCTTCGTTAAACACGGCGTGGATCAACACGCCCAGCGAGTACATGTCGGAGGCCGCGTCACAGCTGACGGACAGGATGTACTCTGGGGCCACATACTCTGGGTTAGGCAGGCAGAAAGGTGGTAGATTGGGGTCCCACTCTTTACACACATACTTAGGCTGAAAAAAAAAAACAAGTTAACAAATTAAAGATATACTGAGATGTTTAACTCATCAGCATCGGTCACCTAACCTTAAGCGTTATCAGCAAGAAAGCCCAGCATAATTATTATACACTGATGTTTTTGATCAATTTTAACCCATCAGCATATTGGCTATAGCATGAAAAAAGTATATGATAGTTTTGTAGTTGGTTGTCATGTTGTTTTGTTTGTATTTTGTTGTTTTTGTCTTACTTTACGACTTTCTTATAGTACTGGCCTGTTGAATGTTAAATTGATTATTTACAGTATAAAATTATTTACAGTATGTGCTTTTATTACAAATTAATTTCCAAAAAACTAAAACCATAAAGATACACTGTTCTGTAAAAACTGCATTTAATAAGTCCTCAGAAACTGTTCATTAACACTCTTATTCCTTTTTTAAAATGCATTTTTCTAAGTAATGGCCATTAAAACCGTTTCCTTTGAATATTTTTGTCAGATAATTATTAGAAAATAATAAGCACTCTATTTGTGTACAGACAGTTCCATTTAGATATGAACCATACAAGCTATTTAAAAGACCATTTAAAGGACTTCAGGATAATTTAACAACTCAGTAGAAAAATGGCTTATGCAAAAATAATGTAATAAAAGTATTTCTTTATGGTTAACTAATTGATGCAAATGCAATAAACAAAACAAAAATAAAACCAAACACAATGTTAAATCGAATTCCTGGTCACTGGACTTTGTTTAATAATATAAAAAAGGTATTAATATTTTATATTATTTCTCAAATCATCCTGCGGGCCGTATTGGGCGCCTTAGTGGGCATGTTTGAAACCCCTGATCTAAAACATGAAAAAACAGTGATCTATTTTAATGACAAAACTTAATTAAAAGTAATGTTGTTTGTTAAAATTAGTATCAGTTGTGTCTTTTGAGGAGCTGTTCATACAGGGTGTATTTTTGTGTTAAAAATTGCGTGTTGTTAAAAACTATAAAAAAAATGAATGTAGAAGGACACAAGACAAACTGCCACAAGATACTTTAAATTTTAAAGCACAATGCATCATTCATGTAAAAGCCAATCCCAGAATGCATTGTGGCCAGTCAAGTAAAAAATAGTTCCAAGATAGCAGATCATTCAAATACGAAACAAATGTAAATTGTGCTTCTTAAGATTACTCCGTCTTCAGACTCTGCTGGAATCAACTGAACGTTTTAAAAAGAGTCACTTACAGGGTTCATCTTAGTTAGACCTTAGACAGCAAAACAGCACACTAGAGCAAGAATGTGTGCGAGTAAAAGCAGTTTCTAACCTCTGCGTCTGAGGGATTACTAGAGGAAATACTGAAGTCAAAGCCCATGATCTTCCAAGCTCCACTTTTATTCAAAATGACATTTTCAGTACATAAGTTACCATGAACCATTTTCACCCCGCTGTGGAGGAAAGACAATCCTTCCGAGATCTGGAGAAAGAGAACAGAGAGATTTTATTATCTACTTTATTTAATAATAATGAAGCAACTCACAAAGCATTTTATCCCAAACTCGAAAGAACAAAGAAATTATATGAAAATATATTTTGCATAAACAAAAAGTCTATTTCAAAAACACTGAAACATTTTGGCATGGCGTGCACTGAACCCATAATATTTTGTTTATCTTTTCTCATAATTTACGCCCTATAGTCTCACCTGCAATAAGCCGTATTTGGTCTCCACATCATAGAGTTTGTATTCTTTGATGTCTGTGGGAACAGGACTGGGGAGATTGTCCCACTGGCCGAGCACATTGGCTAGACTGGCGAACACAGGCTCTGTGCAGAACGCTATACAGTCTCTAGAGATAAAAAAAATAGAAGAAATTTAACGCAAACAGTGATGAAAGGCAGATGAAAGCAGGACATGATTTGCTTTAAAGCTTTACAGAAATGTCTGAGCGCTGTGGTCACCTGGACTCCTCTAGCGGATGTTGAACCGTGAGGAGACGCGGATGCCGTAACCGGGTCAGCTGCTGGACTCCTTTCTTTAGCGAATCAATGATCTGATCCTTCTCAAATTTCTGATAGCGATCAATAACCTTCTTATCGAACACAAACACAGCCACTTCCTGTAGGAAAAAAGAGCAGGTTAGGATGTTAAGAAACTTAACATCAATCACTTCATATTGTTTATTACAACAGTTACTTTCCTTGATGTTGTGTGTGGAAGTGCTCAAGCCAAAAAGCCAAAAATGCTCCAGTAATGTAAATGTTTTTATGATAAGCACTATACGAACAAATGTGACTTGTTTTCATTGCGTAATACGGCATTAAACAATGTTAAAATACACAGCATCCTCCCATAGAGGTCAAATATTGTGTACTTTTGTAAAAGCGATCACACTCAGTTTCATTCCGTTTTGTTTTGTTGTTTTTACTTTTATTTACATCACTATAACAGATCTTTTATTAACAAAACAGAACATAAGCACTGTTATAACGACTGCATAATTGATCACAACTTCACCTTAAACTTTCTAGGCTAAAAGTAACATACAACAATCTTGGACAAAAACTTCCTCCTTTAACATTTTATGAAACTGCCGTGTTTCACCAGATATGTTGCAACCACATTCAAAAAAATTCACACTTAAAGCTGCGCTAAGATCTATAAATCAGTTTCTGATTTACTAACTAAAACTAACCATATTTATGCTTTGCGCCGTGCCTAACAATGTCCTTCAGCTGTGGCTTTTTTTATAATAAAGGACTAGCCTTGACTACCTTATTGCTTTTATAAAACAGTACAACACAAAACCACACAAAGCAAATATTACTATGTAAAAATATGTACCAGTACAACTTTCATGAAGTAAAATCACTAAAAGCCTTCCTTCCACTGAAAAAAATAGTCCCTGGCCGACTCTGATATATGTTGCAGTGATGCACGGAATCGCTGTATGAAGCACTCGTAGCTGTACTTTATCATGAATAAAACACAGCTACCAACCAATCAGAATCAAGGACTGGAACAAACCGTTTTATAAAACATCATAATCGTTTCACCTGTTTGGTGGACTTTTTGGTGCCATTGTATATCCTCCAGCTCATTCCAGGACCTCCGCTGGCGATATGTCGGCCCACCTCAAACTCTCGCGTCACAGGGTTACCCATGACGGCGCTGGTCACGTCGGCTGTCACCTTGGTGACTGTGCTCTTTAGTTTATTGAGCATGGACTCCATGATTTACTGACTGTCAACCTACAACAGGAAGAAACAACACATTGCACTGTCAATTTCGTCATGCCTATACAAGCTTCTCTGCTGATACAGTGAATACAGTGCATGTTGAAGCTAATATAGTCAAAAGAATTTTTTTATTTATTTTCATATTTCTAAAAACGTGCTGCTAGGATTGGTTCTAACATTTTTTTACAATTGCTGTTCTGTGTCTGTTAGAGTGCAAGTTGTCTGTGCATTTGTTACAGTATTTTGAGTGTTTCCTGCATGTTGCTTTAATGTTGCTGCAAGGTTTCTAAAGCGCTGCTATGTGGTTGTCACAACTTTACAACACTTAGATGTTTTGGGATGTTTCGGCACACTAGGGTGCATTGCCTGAATTTTTCTGGTCCAATTTTATAATGCAAATTTACATTATAAATGTATAATGGGGGGTTTAGTCCTGTTTAATCAATCACCATGTAGAATTATGAGTCTGATGGCACAGAAAAAAACAGCACATCTGTCCTCAACAATACAGTTTCATTCTTTTTAGCAGTCGCTTGTTAAAGCATTAGTAGTTCACACTTTTTCAAACTGTAAATCTGTATAAGCAACAGTAATAGTGGTACTTCGTAGCTTATAAACATCAAGGTATTTCTAATTCCTAAATGTATACAAAGCAAATGCACCAAAACATATTCTAGGATTGAAACATCAAACCAATAAGACAGCAGGTGAACTAATATAATACATATCATGATGCAAAAAATTTAGATATGAATCGGAAAGATATGGTGATTGTTTCACAATTATTACCAAACTTTTGTGTTATAATTTAGTTGTATGTGTAAGTGACAGACTTATTCAACTTTATTATTTTATATACATAAGGTTGCATTAAAAACCTTACTTTTTGGCATTTTTTTTTTACAAAATAACAAACATTTAGTTCAAAATAATATGATACAATCATAATCGTGAACCCAACATCTGTATTGTTTATATATCTGTTTTTAAAAGGCTTTTCTACAGGTGCACATAAATCAAAAAAGCTAATTTAATATTACTGAAGTTGAGCTAGTAATGTCATGTATTGCAAACTATTAATTGTAGTTTTTGTAAAATATTATATTAATACAATGTTAATTGCTAACAATTTATTAAGTAAAAAACTCTCCGCTGTTACGCTGTTCACTAAATAAATGTAAAATAAATTAATTTCTGTTTTTTTGACAGCGTAAGTGACAGGTGCGTCATCAAACATGCTAGAGTCAAGACTGTGACGTATTGAACACGTTGAAAGAAAAAACAAAATGCTATGAATGAGCACATGAGAGGTGTGACAGATGTGAGCCTGACAAGTTGACACCGAATGGCAAAACGATTAATGATTGATTAATTACCGACAAAATAAACACAGATACGTCGTCTGTTTACCCAACTCAATTATGACAACTTTATCGCAAAACAAATAACAGTCATGTAATATGGCATTTTTTAAATGTAATTTTTCAATAACAAGATGCTGTCGGGACAGACAGATCACTGTTTTTTGTGACACGATTGTCTAAGGTTTATTAACTATGAATGTTAAAAGCATTTGTGTTCCTTGAGGCTATAAAACCTTAAACTAATATTGTTATTGTTAACATCAGGAAAGTAATATTTATTCTCTCTCAGGAAGTAAACGTAAGTAATGTCATAGTACAAGATTTACAATATAGAAGTATTATAAACACGACAGCAGCTCAGCTAGCAAGCTAATGCTAATGGAGTGAAGCGTCACTCCAGAAAACTGATGATTAAACAAAAAATAAACAATTAGGACGAGTTTTCAAACATATGAACAGGACGGATTTATTCTTACCTTTATACCAGAGGAGTGACAGGACGATCGGGTGAATAAAATCAGCACAGACACAGTAAAATAACCATCAGTAGCGGTGGCGGCTAACAGCCTCCATGACAGTTCATCAAAACACCTGCGAGATTCCGACGTGTGAAGCCGGAAGAAACGTTCAATATAAAAAACGCTAATAAAAGACCTCATTTTCAAAATATAACTCTGAAGTCTGTTACTTTAAGCTGACAGATTTATTAAGTTTGCATATTATTAAGTTTGAACCCTTTTCGTGTGGGTTGCATTTTACCCCAGAAAACAGATTACAAAAACACTGTAAAACAAATGGAAAAACTGAACCCAAAACTTAATTGCTTTTATTCATGTTTTATGCATACACAGAATTTTCTGAGATCTTTAACCTGATATTTAATCATATAAATAATGAAGTAATAAAAAGGCATTGGAGTCACAGACACACAAAATAACATATACAGCATGAGCTTCTTAAGGCATTCTGAGATTTTAATAAATTTTAAATAACACAAAATTAAAGTGCATCTAATTCCAATGCAATCTAAGGCAATTACTGTCATAAGTGTACATAATTAGTCCAAGTACCAGTTCATTCAACAAGTTAATTTCTTATTTATTCAAGTACTAAATAAATATCCTTGATATTTACCAAAGCAATTCCAGTGCATTCGTACTAGCAATTATTTCCCTTCGTTTTAATTAAGAATTATGTCCTACTCACAGTCACCATCTACTCTACTACATCTTATTATACATCTATTAAAGATCAGAAGTTAATTTACAGTTTACAGTAATACATGAGATCAGTGTTTATTCAAAATTGCCCATACTCATTGAATTAAAAATAAGTAACTAATAAGTGAACGTTATTCTAAGAAAAAAATATTTTAATCTTTTACTCTATTTCAAGTGCAACTTAAATGTAACTTTAATAGCCTTTAGAATCCTGAGCATATCATATTTGTTGTAGATGATCTAATAAAAAAATAACTCACCTGATAAATGTTTTGTAGTGTTTGATAGTTTCTCAATAGTATGAATACTTTTTAAAACCTTAAAAATAGCTTATGACTCATTCACAATGCCAAAAGATTTCCTACAGTATGAATTGTGATTTTGCTTAATTTGTAATCAAATCTATACAACTACAAACACAATTGTCTACAGTTAAAAATTCATATCTAATCTTTGGATCGCTACATTATGTAGGCTTTACTCTCACTATCCTATGACTGATAAAGTCACTTAAATGCCATTAATTCAATTAACTCAATGTCAACACTTGACATTCGTCTTTAACCTGGATGAATAAACATCCTCAGACAGCATGCTATAGTCAGCTCAAAATGATAAACTATTTCTATTTAGTGCTTACTACTACCATCTTTTACTTTCTAAAATGTAGAGAAGAAGTGCTGAAGAAAGACTCCAGGGTGATGCTTCTGAAACTGTTTGGCCAGGCGTCTCTTCTGTTTGACGGACAGGCTATCGCTTTCAGCGATATGGTGCATTAACTGCTTCAAACTGTCAACAGTGACCTTATCTCTGTTATCCTCATACTGCCGGAGTGACACCAGCTGGCAGAATGTAAACACTGCAAGGCCACAGAGAAAGTTGCGTTAAGCTTCGACTGTTGCAAATGCAGTTTTGTGCAGAAAATAATGATGGTTTTATGGAGAGGTTTGGGCCAGTTGACCAAACTGTTGCTTTACCATATCAGTCAGTACTTTGTTAAAAGTAAAATGTGTACACTGCAGTGAAATTATGCTTTATTCCACTAGATGACTGACATGTCCTGTTCAGCAAAACATTACTACGGTCACCTTGAAAGGAGACTATTTAGAACTTACGTGCCACATTATCTAGATCTTTCCCCTGCTGCAGGGTTTGTAATGTGTTCCTCACAGCCTTGATCAATGATGATGGTGTCTAGATGAATAAAACAACATGCATTGACAAGACATAATGACTTGTACACATGACCTTAAGTATTCATATACTACACATATAATTAAGAGTTAATGTGTTGGTTTAAAGGGCAGTACCTTGAAGAGCTGTGTGTAACTATCCATGAAAAACAGCAATAGCTGCTCACATTGGACACGAGTCATTTCCTTATTCTGGATCACAGCCTTCAGGAATGTCCTGCTTACAAAAGTCTGATTCTCAATCTGTAAACACAAACAGAATAAGTCTGTGTTGTTAACTTACTCATAAAACTAATAAAAAATTGTATTAATTCAATCATACTGTGTAAAAAAAATAATGTTTAAATCAAATACTGGCCAAACTGCAGATGTGTATACCTGCTTGTGCAGTCTGAAAGCGTCATTATCTGCAGCAGCTGCCATGAATCCCAAAAGTCTGCGTAACTCGTCTCTACTCGTGGGTTCCACCAGGAGCATAAACAGTTGAGATGCTCTCAGGGAATCTTGAGTTTTACCACAACCTTATAAAAGATACACAGAACAGATTATTTCAATGAGTCGGAGAGACACAAACAGACAATTTACATACATCCTGTAAAGTGGAAGGAACAGTTATTGTATATACACTTAGTATTCCTTAAAGTTGGGTATATTTACCTAAGAGATGCAGGATTCCAGCCTGGATATCAGTGTAGCGTCCAGACAGTAGCGGTGGTCTATCTGGGCTATTGTAATACTTGGCGATAGTGTCAAACAGCAGTTTTTTGTGGGACTCAGACTTTTCTTCCTCCACTGCTGCATTCTGCTGGATGAGCTGCTCACTGACAACCACGATTAACTGATCTGGAAACAGCTCAAGACAATCCACTGCTGCTATCAGCCAAGAGTCCAGTCTTGATAAAAAGAAACGGCACACAAAGGCATACGAAATAGCAAGTTACGCTATTATAACTAGTGACCTTTTGCACCTTATTGCTCAAGTATAATACTGTTAATACTAATGCGGCAGTACTGTACACTCACTCAAGCAGGTTGAGACTCTTTGATACTTGGCGATCCACGCAGGTGTTGGAGATAACCAGGTCACCATGGTGACGCAGTGAGGACCGCAGAGGCTCTGGTTTGGCCGGTGAGGTCAGAATACAATCCAGCATGGGAATCTCAACCACCTGTAGCAGTTGAAGTAATGCCTGCTGTTTCCAAACCTCTCGTACCACTGAGAAAAACATGATATTTAGACTTTTTGTTGAAGGAAATAGATTTTTAAAGACGACCGAGTCAAAAACATGCACGCTTTCACCTTTTTTCGACAGAAAACCATTGGGAAATGCAGCACGATTTAGATCAGACGGCACAGATGGGTGTAGGTTTATATTTTTCAGTAGTCTCTCGACCCTTCTCTCTGATGATCCAAGAACAAAGGGGTTGGAAATGGTCTGCATTTCTCCAAACCTGAAAATAAACAGCATACAACATTAACTCTGCAAGTAAATCTTTACACGGTCAGTGCCTGTTCAGAATGAAACAAAACAAGATTACTTCGAAGTGGCCTTCTTTCCGGTGTGTTTATCAGGAGATTGATTCTCACTGTATCCCTTTTTATATGGATCCCCACGATCAAAAAAGCGATAAAGGCTGCAGCTGGAATCCTCAAAGGTCATTTCCTTCTCTTTCCTAAAGAGCTTCATCCCGACAGGTTCAAACACTCTGGACTCCATCAACGCCTGGCAAAGTTTGGCAGCTTTCAGACGGGACACCTCACTGGAACTGAAGTAGATGTTCTGCATGAGGTGGCTCAGAACCACATCTACAGCATCAGAGCCGGTGAAGCAGTCGTGATGGATGCGCAGGTGCTGTCTGCGGGGTTTAAGCTCCACCTGCGTCTGCAAAGCCTCTATGATGTTCTGCCATAGCTGAGTGGCCTTGAAAGGCCCAGAGAAACCTGTGGTATCAAGATCATTGACCATTGAATTTCAGTAAACATTACATTTTATTTTCTTATGGTTCCACGTTTAAAGGTTTTTTGATATTTTTTAAAGCACTATATAAATTCTATGCTATATAAATCTGATAATCATTCATTACTGAGGTGTAAATTTTAAAGCATGAAAAGGTTTTTAAAAGGAATTAAAAATTTCATAACAGTTAAAAAATATATTATATTATATATAATTATAGCAAAACATATATACAAAATATAAACAATAACAGCAGCAACAACAACAACAATATACAAAACAACACTGTTTATCTTTGTATAACAACAGATACTTCTAGACAGAAACTTTAAAACATTAAATATAAAACTATAAATGTTTTACTAGCTCAGTCGATAAACGAGATAAAGATCTTGAGATACATTCGGTCTACTTCGCTATCAGAATTGCGAAAATATTCAGGCAACTTAAGAACCTAATTATATATAAATATAAATCGATTAAATAAATCGCGTACATGTACCTGACAGCTGTTTATTTTCTCTGAAACGTGTTTGACTGTTTAGTCTTCTGAATCGCGGAGTCAAATCCACCGCCATCACGGCACCGGAAATGACGTCACGTCCAGGGCTACTGTTTGGTCTGAGCGAGCGCAAGCACTAAGAGAAGCTGGAATCCAAATCTTATTATTACCCTTTCTATTCTACATTTGTAAACTAAAATCATTTTAAATTTAAGTGTTCATAAGGTTTAATGTGTTTATGAATAATAAAGAATATAGGATTTATTGGTACACAAGTATCTGTCGAGAAAAAGAAAATGCGTCTCTATCGTGCTCACATACTCAACAAAAATACTCTAAATACTAGCTGTATATTAAGTTTCAATTTAGAGGTACTTTATTGGCATGATTGTGTGTGCTTACAATATTGCCAAAGCATTATAAAGCAAGAAACACACAATAACATAATAACAAACAATGAGGTGGAATTAAAGTAAGGTGATGAATAATAATGATATATTATATATAATATTATACAAAAATAATAAACTGTGCAAATATAAAAAACTGACTTGTGTAAATATAAATATATAATTTAAGTTATATCATTTAATTATTTTATTATTATTCTATAGAAAATTCCAGTAACAAAAAGGATCAGGTCAAATTAGGCAAACTTTCCTTCGTAAGGATGAGTGAGGTATGAGATTGTGCAACTGTTGCTGTCTCCGGATGACACGTAAACAGCAGTCATACACATGAAAGTGCCTTTAGCGCTGTGATTTCTACAGATTAAACTTGAAAGCATTTTCCCTGACGAGTTAAGATTTTAATAGGTATTCGCAGTAAATGTAAAAGTGTCTCTTTTGTTTTGAGGGGTCTGTACTCGGCGGCACCTCGTGTGTGTCGGCGTGACGTCACCAAGGGACACTCCACGCGACAAGTGTACAGACAAGATGGCGGTCGCTGTTGTGCCCAGCAAGTAACCAGCGCTTGACGAAAAACCAGGTTAGTGAAAAATTACCGCTGTATAACTCCTCCGATCATATCGCGCTCACATCAGCGGAGGAAATAAAACGGATCAGTGGATTTCGGTTGCCCAACACCTTATACTCACTCTGGTGCTGTGTGATTTTAGCATTAGCACGCTAGCTCCCCGTGTGCTGGTTAACTTTCCTCTGTATGTGGCTTATTAAAAATACAAAACTAGTTGGTCTGAGACGAGCCGAGGTGCTAACCAGGTTAGCTCTTTGAAACTGGAAAAAGGGGGCAAGACAAGCAGTTAACAGCTGGCAGAGACCATTCATCACTAGCGCGCCTAAACAGTTTCAAAGTCAAACTGATTTTGTACTTAGTTATATTTAATCGGTACGCATTTTTTCCGCGTTTCAATCCAACCCGATTCAGAATAAAACAAGAGAGATGCAGACAAGCACTAGTTGCTTTTACAAAGGCACTTAAACTAGCACGATTGCTATGTAGATCTTCAAATCATCCTAAATTGTAGTAATATTAACAAACTAGAGGAATTTCAAGAGCGATTCGTTTGTTTTTGTTGAACACACGTGGGCCCCAAAGGAACAGTGATGTTATTTTGGTCCTGCCACAGATAATCAGGCGTCTATTAAGCTAAATAAGGGACACACACTTAAGCCGGGTTGTTTACATGCTAGGCTAGTAAGTTGCTGATGTTTAGAGAGAAGCATGTTTGTGTATTGAGCAATTCCAGCGTTAAGAATGTGACATTTTTAGTCGAAACTTGAAATACAAATTCTCACAGAATGTATGTATAACCAATATATTGAACCATCTGCTTATACGTTAAATTTAAAGCCCTGTTGATAAAAGTTCAGACATCGAAAATATACCAGCCTGTGTATGAGTTTTCTGTTATAAAAATATAACAAAGTTTTTAACATACTTTGTAGGATTTTTGTGAAATAAAATGAACAAATCAGAAGCAATAATACCCAACAAATGGAGAATGGATGACTTTTCAAAGCATATAAAATAGTTATTTATTTTGTATACACCACTTGATATTTGCATGAAATTGCCCTATTTGACCTTCTGAAATATGTTAATTTGATTTCAAGCATGGGTAGTGCTAGCTGAAGTACTAAATAAATATGGTGTTTTATATATAGGTATCCATTGGGCAAAAAAGCGTGAGAGAGGCACAGGATTGTGAAATGCTGTACAATAAAGAAAATGAAAGGTGTTGATTCCTTGTGTTCTGGTATGTTTTGTGAATTAAAGTGAACAATCACAATGCAATCAAGTGCAATGAACTACCCTTCTGGGAAAAATAATACGATCAAATATCGTCGTACTCACACTCATCTGATCTTTTTAAATGTAGATTAACCATCATGCCTTGGGAGGAGTTGGCTTCATCGCCATCTGCCGTCACCATGGTGATGTGAGGAGGGCAGTGACTCACTGTGATGGACAGGTGCAAGCACGTGGGTCGCTTAAGGCTCGCGCAGGACCACTCCATCCTGAACCCGCAGAAATGGCACTGCCTGGACTGCAACACCACAGAGTCTGTGTGGGCGTGTCTCAGCTGTTCACATGTAGCGTGTGGACGGTACATAGAGGAACATGCGCTTCAGCACTTTAAGGTTTGTGGATGGAGATTTTAGTAACAGTGAAAAGATCACTTGCTAAATTATTTATTATAAAGTAATAGAAAACTTATTACAACTTGAGTTGGAGTAACACAAATGCGGCTTTGGGAATTATACTGTGACTAAAATGAAAGCGTGTTGATTTATATTTTGTAAAATTGTTCTCTTGGCAATTTATTTTATCCAATGTTATCAGATGCTTTTTAAACAATAATGAAGTTGTTTACATCTGTACTGTGCTTTCATTGGCTGCTCTTTCATTATTCAAAGTCATCCAAATCAAATAAAGTTTCGTTTTTATTAAAGAACTGTTCATGTTTGCCCAGTTTCTTTTAATTTTAGACATTTAAGCATATACCTTCAGATCAAAATCGTTTTGAAACTTTTGACCAGAGCATTGCTTTTATTACTGATATGACAGAATATTCAGCAATATGCATAACTGTTTTTTAGTAATGTTGTCCTTTCATGTTTTGATCCGATAATTATGCAGTAATAAAGTTGTTTAGCAATCTAATAGAATCTAATAGATCTAATTAATCTAATATAATTAATTTACATAATAAAATAAATAACACAATCATTATTTTTTGTTAATTATTTATCATATTTATTTTTATTTATATGTTCATTATTAGAAAATTTTATTATTTTTTATCTTTGTTTTTAACTGTAAAGGGATAGTTCACCTCAAAATTCTTTTATCATTTATTCACCCTCCTTTCAAACCTGTATGACTTTCTTTCTTCAGCAGAACACAAAAGATATTTATAAATATAATTTTTTTTTCTGTTTTATACAGGAGCAGCACCATCCTTTGGCCCTGGAGGTGAACGAATTGTACGTGTACTGCTACTTGTGCGACGACTACGTGCTGAACGACAACGCAACGGGTGATTTAAAGCTGCTGCGTAGCACGTTGAGCGCTATCAAGAGCCAGTGCTATGAAGTCACCACACGCAGTGGCCGTACCCTGCGCTCGTCCTCCACTTCTGGAGACCAGCTGTCGGCGAGCACACAGGAGCTTCAGCTGCGCGACGAGGACCGCATGTTCACGGCACTTTGGCACCGTCGCCGCTCCCTGATTGGCCGAGTGTTCCGCTTGTGGTTCGTGCAAACGGAACAGGGGAGGACGCGTTTGGAAGAGGAGCGCTTACATGAGGAAGAGGAGGAGAGGAAGAGGGAGGCGCGGGAGAGAAGGCGGGAACTCAAACGGCAAGCCAGAGAGGAGCTTGAAAGCGCACCTCCGAGAAAAAGTCATCGCCTTCGCCGACAGAGCCTAAAGGCGGCTGCTGCTGTTTCTACACCAGTATCGGCCAAAAGCACCAAATCCACAACCCGACGGTCTGCTCCTGCTCGCATCTCCACCTCTACCCCACGAAAGCCTCAACAGAGGTCTCGTACGTCAGCGAAGGCCAAAAGGACTCGGCCGCCAGCACCAAAAACGGGCGATTCGCCAATCAAACGCAGACCCACCGTCACGCCAGGAGTAACGGGCTTGCGCAACCTCGGCAATACGTGCTACATGAACTCTATACTGCAGGTTCTGAGTCACTTGCATGTATTTCGGGAGTGCTTTTTGAGACTGGACCTAAACCAGGCGCTGGAACTGCTGGCCTCCGCCGTGAGCCGCAAGTTAGGGCTCACCAGTCCGCGCGTGACCCAGCCTAAAGGCTCCATCCAGGGGTCGGGACTCAGCGGAGGTGCCTCACGCTCACGCAACATGGAGCTCATCCAACCCAAGGAGCCCAGCTCCAAACACATCTCGCTTTGTCACGAGTTACACACGCTGTTTCAAGTGATGTGGTCAGGGAAGTGGGCCCTGGTGTCTCCCTTTGCAATGCTGCACTCCGTGTGGCAGCTCATACCGGCGTTCCGAGGTTACGCGCAGCAGGATGCACAGGAGTTTCTTTGTGAACTTTTAGACAAAGTCCAGCATGAGCTGGAACGGACCAGAACGCTAACGCCTGCCACTGTGCCGGCCAATCAGAGACGGCTTATCAAACAGGTGCTCAGTGTGGTCAACACCATCTTTCACGGCCAGCTGCTCAGTCAGGTGAGTTATACCCGTGCCTAAAATTGATAACCGTAAGATAACGTTTTAAAATCTTTATAGATCTGAGAGAAAATAAAGTGATACAGATTCACAATATCATTATAGAGCATTTTTTCCTGTTTGATAAATGATTAAACATTGACAACCAATCAGACTCCATTTAAATTTAAAGGGCTTAAAAGTTTTAAATAAACACAGTTATCGTTCATCGGTGTGTTCGCTTATATACAGTACTAATCAAATGTTTAGACACAATTCTTTCTTTTAAAAAATGTTTCTCGTGATCTTTTAATCACTTTCAATGTTTGAAATTAGTTTTGTAAAGAAAAACGAAAATTTTATTCATTGCAAAACTATTGTATTTTTTTGTAATTGTATTTTAAAACATTTGTAAGAGGGATTACTTGGATTTATTAATAAAAAGCAGCCAATAAGAGTCCAGCATAGATGGACATTTCTCCTGTGTTGTTCAAAAAGTTTCTCAGGTTGAGACTTCAAGAAGCTGGATGATAAAATGTCAAGAGTGTGATTTTGCAAATTCTAGACAAAGTGTGACTACTTTTAAAGATGATCAAATATAACATAGTGTTCATTTATTTTAGATGATTACAACATAAATCCCACAGTTACAAGTCTTTTAATTCATGATTTTGGATGAGTTTACTACTATTCCAGTAACGCATGGTAGTAATTAACCTCAGTCTGTGCTCAGATCTGTTTAGGTGGTGATAAACATGACATTAGCAACAATTTTGCTGAAAATCTTTTTCCCTTCCTTTAGGTGAGGTGTTTAGCATGCGATCATCGCTCTAACACAATAGAGCCATTCTGGGATCTTTCACTGGAGTTTCCAGAGCGTTACCACAGCAACAGTAAGGATGTCGCACAGGTTCCATGTGAGTTGACGGAGATGCTCGCCAAGTTTACAGAGACGGAGGCTTTGGAGGGAGCCATATACGCTTGTGACCACTGCAACAGTGAGTTGGATACCTTCAAATATATACAAGAGTGTATTCGTCTGATGTCATGCACCACTGCTTTGGGGTCCAAACGTTCTAGCAGATGCCAAAGGCAAACAACAAATAATGTTAATATACACTCATGGTGTGCTGTAAAACTGCAGAAAAATCACAATCCTAACCTTCACCTTCATAAAGAAATGTAGTGTACACCATGAATTTATAAACGTTAAACTTAAATGTATGATATTAATTGAACAGCCTCGCTTGAAAACAGTACTTTTGGACCCGGAAAATATTGATGATCTTTTTTTTTATTGTTTCTTTAAGGCAAGCGGCGGCGCTTTTGTTCAAAGCAGGTGGTCTTAACTGAAGCACAGAAACAGCTGATGGTCCACAAACTGCCTCATGTTCTCAGACTGCACCTTAAACGCTTCAGGTACTTAACGTACGGTTACGTAATCAGAAACTTTTAATTTTAATATTAACAAACGCGTATACATTTAGGTGGTCTGGTCGAAACCACCGGGAGAAGATCGGCGTTCACGTTCAGTTCGAGCAGGAGCTGAACATGGAACCGTACTGCTGCAAGGACTCCACTAACTCGCTTCACCCGCAACACTTCCTCTACCAGCTTTCTGCTGTCGTGATGCATCACGGGAAAGGATTTGGCTCTGGCCATTACACTTCCTTTTGTTATAACACAGAAGGAGGTAAAACACCGTTCATTTATGTGTTGTATATCACTATTATATGCTATATGATGTGTTGTGGTTGCAAAACGGCTATACAAACTGCTAATTTTGGGTATACTTTATGCGATTTAAACGTCACAAATGGTTTATATCAAACATCAGGTATGTTTGGCAAGATATTGGACCAGTGAAATTACTCAACATAACGGCATAGAAATATAAATAAGCCTTTGTATATTGTAGCCTTTGGTCACGGCTACAATAAAACTGCTTTGGATGAGATTTACTATCACGAGATGGCTTTTATGGCTTGTTATATATTAGGACCTGATGTAATGATCAGCTACCAATCATATCCCTGTCTGTGAAAACCCAGCTAAAGTCATTTTTTTGTGTTTTACTATTTTCTACATAAAATCATCCTACATATAATGTTAAGAACATTCCTTGAAAATATAACTTTGAAATATAACCTTGAATTTACAGAGTAAGGTCATGTCGCTGATTGAAATAGTAGTGAAATTAATAGATAAAATCAAACTTTTATGCTCATTATCTCCAAGTTAGATTTTAGGTTTTCACAGACAGGGTTTCATATTTGTTTAATACAGTTTCATAAACTTTAACACAAATCAACATTCAATGTCCATTTTAATCATTTATTGGCTGGGCAGCAGTGTAAGAAAAAACGATATTGTACATTTTCATGATGTCATTTTCAAAAAATCCACTATTTATAGTTTAATACAGATATATATCAGAAAAGACTACTATTTTGTGTTGTCTTTAAATACTCATTAAACACATTTTGTTGACTAAATGCCCAATCAAGGCATTAAAACTATCATCTTTCTATCGCCGTTATGAACATCACAATTAATGCATCTCATTCTCTGTCTCCTCAGGGTTTTGGGTACACTGTAACGACTCTAAACTGAGTGTATGTGCCGTCGAGGAAGTGTGTAAGGCGCAGGCCTACATTCTCTTCTATACACAGCGGAACTCTCAGGACAATATCAAAGCCAGTGACCTCTGACCCCTGCTGCCCCAGAGACTGTATTTGTTTTGTACATTCTGTTGATATAGATTTTCAGATGGTTAGCACATGTCTCCTTTTTATTTCTAGTGTACAGCAGTTGTGAAGAGTGTGTTTTTGTCACACACACACACACACACTCTCATGCCTTACAGTTATACGACTGACAGATTTTGGTGGGAGGCATTGTTGCAGTGATTGTAGCATTTTGTATCTGTGTGTATGTATGAAGAAAGTGATGTCGTTCCAAGCCAGAAGCATTATTGCATTTCTCTTCTGTGCGTGTGTTATACTGAATGTTGTTCAACCAAAGTTGAGAGATGCGGATACAAGTCAAGTCAAGGAAACATGTTTTTGTTTTCGTCATATCATAGTATCTACGTTTCAGGCGTGAAAGGTTTCATAAAAGTGCCCTGCCGTGTCAAACCAGTTTAAAACACAATTCGCAACAATTCAGGAATTTTTCTGACACCTTATCCGAATGTAGTTTTATACCTGGTATTTGGGTAAATGTTTTTTTTTTCCATTTTACAGGAAAATCTAAAAGATGCTTTCACCAGCAGAAGACATATAATGTATGTTGAATACTTTCCTCATTTTGGTGTGTCTGCTGTTAGACAGTTGTCTGTAGTTTATACTTTTGTTGGATGTATGCGTTTCTGCGACACGCACACCTGCTCGCATACGTTAAGTTTCAACCTGTTTAAGATTGTTGTTGAAATCTACGTTCCTCCCCCACTTTCGAGCAGGTATAGACATAAAACTATGCAAATTAATACCTCAATTCCTAGAGAATTTACCTCAATAAAAGGAGAATATTTTTGCATTTTTCTAAACAACTTGTCGGTTCTTTTCTTTAATGCTTTTAAATCTCCTTGAAACTCTGGATGGATGAAAGGTCTACATTTACAAATCAGGTATGAAGATGGTATAAATGTGACTGGATCCTTTTATGTAAATTGTTAAAATTCCTAAATTGTTATATACCGTACCAGTGAAAACTTTAGACACAATTGACAAAAATGTTTCTCATGATTTTAAAAATCTTTTAATCTGAAGGTGTATATTTCAATGTTTAAAAATGACAAGAATATAATTGCAGCAACATATAAAAATATTTTGGAAATAATTACTTTGACTAAATAATGAATAAAACGCCAATGAGAGTCCAGCATAGATAGAAATTCCTTCAGTGCTGTTTAAAGTTTTCCAGGTTGGGACTTTGGATGATAAAATGCAAGAATATTTTGCAAATTCTAGACCAAGGGTGACTTGATAAGATGATCAAACATAACACATTGTTCATTCATTGTTGTTTAAATAGTAGCAGAACAAATTTCTGTAAATATTTTGTAGAGCCTTTAATGTAACGTAAAGAAAATACTTTCATTATCAATTTACACAATTTTCTTCTGCACATTTTTCATTACCAATCGAAGCCCACTTATGTTGTGTTCGATACGACTCGGATTTGACATATTTCCGAACTTGACAATAACGTCTGGAACAGCGTTTGAAGTCGAGCCGATATGAAGGAGACGCGTCATTTGACGTCATGCCCAAAATGCTTCCAGTAATTAGCGCGGTGCTGCTCTGTGCGCAAACGTAAAACAAACCGGTAACGTTTTTTCACAGCACCGAAATTATTTAAAGCAAAGTAATAAATTAATTTATTGATAAATACCGTTTTGGCACTATTTAATATCCCATGACGCGTCATTGAGTGAAACCCATTACATTTAAACTTGGATGTCCCTTTCTCCTTCAAACCCAGCACAAACGACGACTGTGGTAAGCATATCAGCTTTAATTGATCAAGATACCCATATGATTCAACTTTAACCTGATTTTTTTAGCAGCAGTTTCTAAAACTAAAACGAAACTAAACCGTAAATATGTTTGTTTCAAAGTGCACAAGCAGCTAGACTAGCCGACTCAAATTTTATAAATGTGTGTGCCTAAACACTTAAATATCGCAAGAACTACAAATGAAACATTAAAACAACAATATGAAGTACGTTTCGATTTGTTTTATTAAAAAACCCTCAGGTACTAGATGAAATGAATTAGACAAATATCATATATAGTTTGTTATCTTGCTAAAGCCCTTCAGCGGTGTGTAAAGCCAACTACACACAACTGTAAACTAAAAATGAAACCTTAAAACAACAAAATGAAGCACTTTCCCATTTGTTTTATTAAAAACCCTCAGAGTTTAAAATGTAATACAGTTACTAGATGAAACAGCCATTTTGATATTATACAAATATCAAAGAAACCGTGAAAGCTGTGCGTATTTTCCATTACTTTTAATGTGTTTGTTATCTTGCTAAAGCCCTTCAGCGGTGTGTAAAGCCAAGTATTCATACTCTTCACATTTTCTCATTCACTACACAGAGTACAAATGAGTAAAAAGTCTTCATGTCGCCCACTTGGAAAATAGATGATTTATTTGGGCACTTGCTTATACCCAATGCATAGTAATTTCATGCCTGTATGCTGAATATATGCTGTACTGTTGCATTCCCTTAAAGTAATAGTTCACCCAAAAATGGATCATTTTAATTTACCCTGCTGCTGTTTCAAACCCATGACATCTATTCTTAAAATTTGAGTCAATTACTGAGGTGTTATTTCCAAAATGAGAGGGAATGGCTGCCTTGAAGTACTTTAAAATATTAAAGTATTATGTGTGTTGGGAAGCGACTAAAACATAAGTCATTATTCGCTTACATTTTAGTATTACAGCCATCCCACCCCATCAACGTACCGCGAGAGTAGTGTGCTGATTTTTGGGATATTTTATGGGATTTGTGGGCGTCAGGGAGCCGCTATCAATATTCGGGAGACTTCTGGACCTTCCAGGAAAGGTGGGATGTCTGGTAATATTATTTCCCCAGCACTTTGTCTTTCATTTATATATGTGCGGGTTTTATTATGTTGCCTAAAAAGATTTTCAGTGAATAATGACGTATTACGGTCCCCACCACACATATCTGTCATACAAGATGCATCAAATACTTTTATAGTACAATTTTGTTCTTTTTAGTGCTTGACCATTTCTGATTTCTGCTTTCAGTATGTTGCAAAAACTTGCATAAACATTTCACTAAACATACTCATTTGTGTTCCACAAAAGTAAAAATTAAGCTGCATTTACTCCAGCGACTAACAGCGTCAAAGGTTGTGACAACTAGGGATGTGCCAGACAATTCGACCTAAGTTGACTAAATGGTACAGCTGTTATAGTCGACTCTAAAAACAACAGCCGATTACACAGAAAACAATTTTGAAGAAAATATTTTATGGTTCAGTGCAATTTTTTAGGTATGCACTAGAGCTGCACGATTCTGGCTAAATTGAGAATCACGATTTTTTTGTTTTAAATAGAGATCACGATTCTCCAACAATTCTGAACAGCAACTATAGGTAAATTTACTAAATATTTATTGTTGCAGTATAATAAAAATGTTTCATTTGAATGATTTTTAAATCCGTTTTAATGATTTTTTTATTACTTACTAATAAATATTTCACTTGATCAATTACTGGATGAATCAGCATTGAATGAATGATTCATTAAAAATACATTTTTAGAGTCGTTGTCCACACCTAGTGGCGAAACAATGTAATTGATAAAAGCGTTATTTAAAGCGCCAATTTAGTTTGCGCCCCAGTTTTGATCACGTAGACATTGGTGTTTATATGCGAACTTTTATCCCAGTACTTCTGATCATTTGAATATTTCTAACCAGGGTCATAATAAGACCTCAATTAGGACTGTTTACACAGAATGCGTTTTTCAAAGGCACTGCATTATTTACCATAGGTTTTTGTGAACACACATACAGTACACACACGTGTTTGTCCGTTGCACTTGCGTTTTGGGCGTTAATGCTCCGAAATAACCCTTACACAAAAAGAATAATGAAAAAGTAGAGCAGTAAAATGGAAAACAAGTTTTACAGGTTACTGCTTTATCTGCTTCGGCGGCATCACCAACGGCAACGAAAAATCATTGACATTTATGAATGAGATCGTATGGGGGTTTGAATCGAGATCGCGATCCTTTAACGATTAATCGTGCAGCTCTAGTATGCGCCGATCTGGGTTTTTGCAGCCGATACGACCGATTTCTTGTCATCATGAAGCTGATCTTTTAAGCATAATATTACTGACATTTTATTGACACAAGCACTTTGATGACTGTCACTGTTAACCTTTTTCCAAAATTATACAGATGTTGCCTTGGTTATATTATATTCATCTATGGCGATGACATGACTGCGGCACTAAAGCTAGATGTTATCACGAACATCCTCACATACTTTACATGATTAAATTGCGATCAGGGGCCGGTTGCATAAACTGTTTAGAGTAGTCTTAAAAAGTTAGTCATCAATTTTTTGGTCATAACTGATGGAGACTGGTCATAACTTTTAACGTTAGTTGCAAAAAGGTTCATCGCTCTAATTTGAATCCGAAAAGCAAGACTGATTACCCCTTGGTTAACAGCTAGCTGGTAAAACTAGTCTTCAAGACACAGTCTTAACATGGTGGCTATGTTTATGCAACTGGCCCCAGTTTATAAAATCGGCAAATTTGGCAAGTACCGACCGAATATGATTCACAGAATATGATTATTCGGCCGATACCGATCTGATGCCGATCGTTTGTAATTTGTTTTAGCTGTATTTGGTGCCATTAACATTTTGTGCCTTAAAACGTGCGAAAAACATAATCCGCAAAGCTTTCTCTTCCTTTTCTCGTCCTTTCTCGTTGTAGCACCAACAACCCTGGAAAAAATAAGCATGTCACAACTGCATCACACTCTCTTTGAGTGCGTTTGCAGCGCGTCTACATTTAAAATATCGAATTTGGGGTTATATAATAATTATGGGATTTCACTGCTTGATTCATATATGAAATATTTCAAATGGATCATACATACACTTACTGTTTCTGACTGATCTCTGGGAATTCTTATTTTAAGGCTAGTCGAGTACTCAAAACTACCGCTTAAACGACAGTCAAATTAGTCGTCGGGCACAACCCAAAATTCACGACAAGAACTAGAAATGCCTCCTAACGATATCATTGAGAGACAAGAGTCGCTGGTGGTGTGAATACAGCTTTACAGACTGACCAAAGAGAACGTCATTTTTGAGTGAACTATTAACAACAGTTCAGTTGAACTACTTTATACTGTTTGATATATTTAAATGTTTGTATGTTTTGCACAAAACTGGAGTGTGACTGTGGATGCACATGTGCGTTTCAGTAGTCATCTCCACGGCTCACAACCTCCTTGCACGTGGGTCTCAGCAGAATGGTGTGTTCGAACTGCGCCGTGTACGAGCCCTTGGTGTCACACAGAGGAGGGTAGGGGTCGATGATGCCTAGGTCACACAGGTTCTTCAGGGCCATCAGGTACTTGCTTTCTCCCAAACGGTCGAGCCAACGGCGACAGAACGCCAGTGTCCCAAAGTTTTCGTTCACCACGTTGAGCAAGTGCTTTGCTCTAGGCAGCCTGGGCAGAAGTTTGTATTAAATATTGTCTTCTTTTAATCATAAAATATTGTTCATGTAGATCAACTGTACATGTATTAGCATTGCAACAGTCATGGGTTCGAAACTCCAGATAAACAAATACTGATAAAACGTAAAGCTTGAATGCACTGTGAGTGGCATAAAAGCGTACACAAAAAATGATGGTGTTTTTTTTGTCATTTTTTAAGTCTGACACCCCCTTTCATTGTATGGACAAGATCAACTAGGATATTTATTTAGATGGAAGGAGGAGCATCATACAGGATCACAACAAAATAAAGGGTGAGTAAATGATTCATTCTGGGTGAAGTCTCTCTTTATTAGTGGTTAGGATGTCTGATTAATGACTCATGGACTAATATAGGTTTGTGAATAGTATCTGTAGTATGTAATGACATGCTCTCTCACCTGATTGGCACATGGCCAACATCAAAGTTCTTCATGTAATGCGAACAGTCCATGTCATCATGCACCACACCCTTACCGGTGCTGCCGAATGTCTCGATGGCATACACCTCCCCCTCCTGGACATCAAATTGAACACACAGTAAAATATGGTAGTTTGCACAAACAGGATATTATATTGGAAACCTGTTACTATTTTTTACAGCATTATTTAAGCCACAAACCCCATGTTTTTTGTTCAATAACATTTTAGATAAAGGATTTAACACAGACTGTCCATCTGAACCATTTAACCCTGTTACCACTGTTATTGCAAGAAATATAGTATAAACAAAATAATACATGAATTTATGGTAAATATAAGTTTAAGTTTATAATATAACTAGCTAATTTATACTCATTTAAATGTATATACATATCTGATCCTGAACTTATGACTGAACTTATGTCGATAGTAAAATGCAAATAAGATGTCAATCACATTAATAACATTAACATGAATACACACCTCCATCCTGGTGGCTTCTCCACCTTTCACTATGGGCACGGTTTTTCCTGCATGTATCCGATACTGACCAATAGAGTGTCCATTCAGATTCCGAATTGGTTTGACTGAGAGAAAACACAAAATGTAATAATTAGGCGCATGTTTCAAAATCACCATGAAATGAAAACTTAAAAAATCTTATTTTTATGGAATTGCACAATGTTTATTATAAATGATTTATCCATGCATGTCATTTTTTGCTCATGTGCCCTTAAAATCAGCATCAAAAGATTTCTTCTGTTGATGACGTATGTCTCTGCCCGAACGCAGGACTACATAGCCAGACAATATCCAACAATTTTCCTAATTCCGGAAGGCGAAAACATCACAACATCCCTTTTATGCCGACATTAAGCAAGGTTTTTTAGTACCTTGGTATGTTTTCTTATCTATTTCAACCTCGTATGACTCCATCACTTCCTGTATCGATTCTCCGACATCGCAAAGACGGACGTCTATACCCGCACACTGTGAAAAAAGAACGTCACACTCCTGGCACGATGTCACAATTTTGATATAGGAGTCTCAAAACATTCACAATTCCTCACCTTGATGCCTGTGTTGGTTGCATCTCTCACAGCCTCAAGCAAGTGGTCAAACTTCGGGTTGAAGGTGACGGTAAAGGCACAGTCAATTATCCTGCCTAAACACGCATTTAATAAAGAGAAATTTCAAATGTACTCTTGACTAATTTTGACACCTTTTTATTCGATTTTAGTTTTTTAATTGCGTTTACAATTGTCATACCGTTAATGTGTGTGCCGAAATCAATCTTGCATACATCGTCATACTGAAGGACTGTAGGGTCTCCTGCGTTTGGCGTGTAGTGAGCAGCACAGTTATTCAGCGAGCAGCCGGTAGGAAAGGCCAGTCCTGCGTTTAAACCGTTCTCTTTGATCAACTTTCTACTGCAATCCTCCAAACGCTCACTGAAAACAATTAAAAGCTTAAATGACAACAGTATGCATATATACACACACACACACACACACACACACACACACACACACACACACACACACACACACACACACACACACACACACACACACACACACACACACACACACACACACACACACACACACACACACACACACACACACACACACACACACACAGACATTCTTTTCTTTAATGCAAGTGTGCTAGATTTTTTGTCTTATCATTTGCCATTGAAAAGAAATAAGATAAATCAAAGCATGACTTTTCTTAACAAATTACTGTATATGATTTAAGGCATTATTCACACCCCAAGAACATTTGGCATTGCATGAGTACATTCCAAAGTGTAATACTGTTTTGGAGATGTGTTCAAATCATTAACTGCTAAGTATAAACAGTCTCACAGAGTTCTGGATTTAACAAATGTGACCCTGTCTGTGAAAAAGATGATGTCACAATGCACTCACCAGATGTCAATCATGGTCATTCCAGGTCTGATCCAGCTTTTCACAGATCTGCGCACCTGCCGATGTGCCTCGGCTGCCTGCCGGAAATCATTCCACAACTCCTCGTTCGCTTTATTCAATACGCGCTTCTCTTCGCTGGTTGTTCTCCAAGCAGCACTACGCCTGAAAGTGAACAGAGATATTATAGAGGTATGCTTTATAACGTGCCATATGTACTGGGGTGTCACAACTTACTGCCATTTTCAATAACCGTAATATCAAAAACCACAATAGTCGATATTGCATGATGATATCATAAATAATTCAGCACCTGTTCAAAATGCCACGATTATTACAAATCGCTCTATTTTGAGTGTGATCACACAAAATGAAAGATGAATTTAACTAAAATAATTATTAAATTATTTTAAAAAGATGGCAATACAGAGACAGAAATAATGTGACCCAGTCTGAAAACCCAAGTCATTTTTTGTGATTTTTCTGTTTTCTACATAAACTCATTCTACATAATGAAAAGAATATTCTGTTTGAATTTAACATTGATATCTTTAATATTGTCTGAGTAACGCCATGTCAAAGATTGAAACCATAGTGAAATTAATAGGTGAAATCAAACTTTGATGCTCGTTATCTCAGAATTCGATTTTTAGACTTTTAGACACATATCATTGTGAATAATATCATTGAATACTGTTGGCGCAATATTCGTGTAGCCCTATTATGTACCCAACTTTTTTTAGGTCAACCTACGTATTGCTTACTAATAAATTGTCTGTTAAAATAGCGTTAAGGTGCTTCAGCATATAAAAATACTCCCTTTAAATAAATATATACTCACTTTAAGACGTATTAGTTTTGCAACCATCACAAATAATATTGCCTTCCAATAAAAAGACGGATAATATTTCATTTTGAAGACACACAAGCTTGACCTGCCATACAAAACAAAGGAGCCAAAATTTTTATTTGGGCGATTCCATCACAGCTGACGGTCTGATCCTTCTCTAACCATTATTATTTAAGACCGACAGGCTATAAAACCAGGCTATAAAACCCGACTACGACTGTTGCAGCATGACAGATAATGTGCGGACGTTTAGGTTTATGAGCTGGCCCTCGCATACACACAGTGTTCACAACTATTTTTGGAGAGAGTACTTTAGGCGCGAGGGAACATAAGTGACCTCTGTCAGTAGTCTCGGCGATATAACATTACACACGGCGCAGGGTAATACGAGGTAGCGTGGCCTGTAGAAAGTACAAGGTGACCTGAGGGACTTTCTCACATTGAGAAGAGGACAGTTGTCTTACCCATCCTGCGATGGAGGGTATTCACACTCCTCACCCACAGGAAACACACCATTAGGGTACAAATCACATATGGGGATGGATGGAGGGTCGGTTTGGGTTTTGGCTAGAATAGAAAAGGTAAGAATATGAATGGGGCAAAGTTCTCAAAGTTCACTCAAAAATCAATATATTTTTCAATATATATATATATATATAATCAATCATAATTTACTTACCTTCATGTTGTTCCTAAACCATATGATTTTTTTTATCTCCCATGAAACACACATTTTGTTTACTTTGAGAATGTTTAAGCTGCTCTTTTCCAAACTATTACTATCAAGACAGCTTTATTGGGCATTACTGCAAAAAGTTAGGAAACCCAATACATTTTGAGATTTGGCAATAAGGGAAAATTGTTTCTTTTAATAAAAATTTTCATTCAATTAAGATTTTTCTTTTATCATTTTTACATTTAACAAGATAAAAATGAAGAACAAGAAATCATATAAAACAGAAAATTTAGAAATAAACAGAAAACATAATATTTTTGCAAATCTATAAGATGTACATTAGCGATACTAACTTTAGGATTGTAATTTTTTTCGGAAAGGTAACTGAACTGATGACTACTACATTAAATTTAAACTACTTCAAGAAAAGTATGTGCATACCTGATAAATAAAGTTACTTTTACTTTCTTTCAAACGTCTCCTTTTGTGTTCCACAGAATAAAGTCATACAGGTTTAGAGCAACTTGCAAAAACAATAATTTCTGTTTTTATTATATCATGGAAAAATACACACATCAGCTTTATTACTATTGTGAATGTTTGTGGAAAATATAACCGATAACATCTGTCTTTCATGCTGATGACTTAAACGTTTTTATGTTATGACTGATAAATATCTGCTAGGTAATGACAAAGCATCCGCTGGCACCCGGGACCTGTTCTAAATCCTCTGCTAAAATTTAGTCTGCACTGCAGGATTTTCCCGAAGGTACAGGGATCTGGCTTAACGCCAGTCCGCTGCATTGGCAGCCAAACGCACTCCCAGCCCCCATCAACATTACCCATTTCTGTGAAGCGAATCGCACCGCGGTCCCTTTAGTGTTAGTCTGAGTCACACGCTCAAAGGTGCTGCACTGATGTTCTCACAGAACTGATTACTACTCTTCTCTCTTTAGTAAACACTATCTAACATCTCATCCAGTTAGCAAGAAGCAAGGGCACTTTGGGAACCAATGAGAAGAGCTGAACCCACCCCACAGAGAACAAAATGTACAGGGAAAGAAAGAAAGATAAACATACGTCCTTTCTTTTTCTTGGTCTTCTTTTTCTTCTTTTTTCCAGAGACATTGTCGGCATCTTCTCCGTCTGTAATGGTAACAGGGTTGACACAATTAGAATGCGCGGCTACGTTTGGGATGGAATACTAGAGTCCTCCATACTAAACAATGGGGACCAAAAGTTTGAGATCACATTAAAAAACTAGGATTCAAAATTGTATGCAATTGAAAGCAAATGTGATGTTTTATGACAGTAAAATAGGGAAAATTATTTAATATTCTACACCATTTTAAGTCGGTTATCAAAATGAACACATACCATGTTATCTGCTTTACTATATCTATTCTCAAAAGCCATAAATCGATTTTTTTCTTTCATATTTTGCGCAAGCATTGAACATAAAGTAAGAAATGAAAAATGTGAATCTTATTACGCTACTAGTCTTCTTTACTAGATGTGGCTTTTATTATTACAACATCGTTCAGTCATTGCTTTATTAAATTCGATGTTAAGAGTCGTGAGATTGTGTTTGTTACCCAAGTGTATTTAGAAATAAAACGCTTAATATACAGGTTTGTGTATCTTTATATCTTTTTTAATTCACCATTGTGCTAATGTTTACAGTTGTTTTTTAGAAATATCTATAGGATTCGTATTAAAGCTATAGTTATTGAATTGAATCGCTAATCAAAAGCTTGATAATCCGAATTGAATCGGAACGTCTGAATCGATACCCAGCCCTAATTGTTAACAGTGTTATATTATGCTAATAATATAATCTGCAATAAAAAATTAAATAAAATATTAGCATTTTATTAGCAAATTTGCAAATGTTTTACACAGAAAATGTTTTACATGCCCAATGTTTTAATTTTGTATTACCAGCCTGATGTTAAAATGTGCGACTTTTTTCCAATTGCATAGAGAGAATACAGTACTACATACTGCAAAAAAACTGTATCGAAAATGTGGTAGCATGCTATTCCAAAATAGCCTGTGTGAGCAAGACAGCTAAGTATTATGAAAATAATAGCGAGGTTATTTCATTTTAAAGTTATAAGGAATAAGGAAGTGTGTGTTTGACAGCGAAATACCTTCTTCTCCATCCTCTTCTCTATCTTTCTCTTCTAGGTTCAGTTGCTCGGCTGGCTTTCTCACATCCACCTCACCATCCTCCCCCTGCTCACCGTGTCCTGCTGCAAAGTCACACACACAGGTGATCCAGCCCATAAGCAAAGTAAGTCCTAAGTGTGCCAGATGCAACAGAAACTGCAATTTCCATCGACACAGCGTGTGTGTGTGTGTGGGTATGACAGGTGGTGATTAACCGCTGTCAGTTTGGAAGCAGTCCACAACTTCATCTCATATACTGGATCCATATGAAAGCAAACTTGGCACGGGGAAAGCCACAAAAGAAATCTGCATTGTCATATAACCTTGGTAGGTCAACAGATTAGACCTTATGCAAGTGCACAGCGAACATACTGTACGTACTGTGCACAGCTAAAGTTTAAGAACAGAATTTCGCAGATCAGAATGCTTCTCTTAAAATAACTTTTTAATAAGGAGCGACATTAAAAGTTTTAGACTTTTAGACTAGACTATCTGCAAACTCTTTATTTAGTACTACCTGTCCCGCATTATTGCAGACAGCGTTTTTCTGGACATAGTAGTCTTAAACTCTAGTGAGCTCCCTAGTTAGACTTGCCTAGTTAGACATTACTAGTACATGACTGTCAAACAGTAGCAAGCTGTTCACATAGATAGCATTGGCTAGAGAGCCAATCTAGACAACTGCTTCGGGCATCTTCGTCTCTTTCAAAACAGGTTGGACAGTTTTCGAGACACAGTATACAGGTCATATCTCTACATTTAAGAGAAAAAATAAAATAAAACACAAGTAAAATTTTAAAACAATACTGCAATAATGTATTATTTAAATATCATTTAATTATACAGCAATAAATAAATATATAAATGCATATAAAGAATAAAACAACAAATAACTTTGGAATTTGGAAAAACATTCAAAATTTCATTTTAAAGGTTGGACTAAATAAATACTTATTACACTAAATACTAATTACAATTCCTGATCCAAACAGGACCCACGTACAGTATGGCACAGGTCCAGTCTTGTCTTAAATGAATCTGTGACTTTAAACAGAGTTCACAGCTGAGTATTTAAAGCAGGTGTGCGAGTTACACGGCCTCTCTGTTCGACACTCACCCGCCGACTTGCTTTTCTTCTTCTTCTTTTTCTTCTTCTTGGCCGGATCGGCTTCTTCTCGTTCCGCCGCGTGCCCGTTAACGATCAGCGCGTCCGTGCCTGGCTGTACCGGCAGCAGCTCGGTCCCGTTCGCCTCCATGATTGCGGACGCGAGTGGAGAAATACCGGTGCACGCGAGTAGCGGAGAAAAGCTGCCGAATCAGCCGAGTGCCTGACGCGCGTCATCGGCGAAATTACTATGGTGAAGGTTTCACTTATGAATATTAAATAGATTATGCTGACGGTGCTTTTTACATCGACCAGAATTGTGGATTAATTAATATTCATAAATCGCGCTTTCGCTCTGTATCTCAGCCAATCAGATGTCCGGAGTGCCAACGTGACGTCATGTCATTATTATTTATCATAAAGCCTTTGCCATTCTGGGATTCGTGTAGCGGAGTACTATTAAAAGAAAGTCATTCAAAGAAACTGTGTGCAGGCAATATGCAGATTTATATTAGATTGTATTATATTATATATCCGATTATTTAACACCAATGGTCTAAAATAGCTGTAAAGTGATGTAAGACTCGTGTGTGATCATAACGTACGTAGAAACTTTGGTACACTGTGTTCTTATTGTCCTTATTGTGTAAATGACCATGCGCTGATCAAATTTCACTATATAGTTAAAAGTGATTTCTTTTTTTAGAAACAAAATCTGTATTATTACTATTTTAGCCTGTAATTCTGATAACATAAGTAAAAAATACGGAGAAAATATAAAAATATTAGTTTGCTAATAGGTAAGATTGCACTTATTTAGTTGTCCAATAGATGGCAGCATTACTCTGACTGTAGGAAAGGTCAATATGGGTCTCACATTAGTACAGAATGATTTTAATATTTCCTTTAATTGGGAACAGTAATGGGATGTTTTAGGTGTGCATGCAAATCTGTTTTCAGTGTTAACGTTAAGTCGCCTCACAAAAACAAACACATATGTACATATACTTTATTTCACAAATGAAATTTTCCACTTTTGGAGGGAGGAAAACCATGAACCAGAGAAGGCAAAACTGGCGCTGAGTGAGGACAAACACAGTCTTTGCCGCGGCCAAGACAGTCTTGAAGTCATGCATATTCATAGAGGAAAATGACTAGAGTGGTAAACATACAACAAACAAATCACACACACACATGATAAAATGTGTTATCAATTTCTTTAACATTCCAAGTCCCATTGTAACATTTCACTGTAATTCTAAAGTGCAACAAGACCTCCAGGGGACAATTGTTTAAGGCATATTAAATCTTTTCCACAGTGTTAGAAGTTTTAAACAGGGTTTTTACTCCAAACTGGGACAATATAAAGGTAGCAATGAGACATATTTATGTAATATGTAAATAGAGATTCTACATGAGGGTGATTCATGATTATGGATGGAGATTTTTTAAAACTCCTTAGGGAACAAAAATGAGACAAAACTTGACTAATAAAAGAAAAAAAGTATATTTAAAAAAGTTAACATCCTTCAGAGAGAAGTAATAACCTTGTGATGGTCATAGCTGCGTCTGACCAGACAAGATTGATGCAGAAATGAAATCAGGACACCTATTTATTTATTTCCCTAAAGAATGATGCAGAAAAAATATACAAATGGGATGCTTTGCAAAATGAAAGAGCCTGTCTTTTTTAAGGTTACAAACCAGTACATATTATTTTATATGTCTCATACTTGGTGGACTGTAATTTATACAGAGAATTTTACGTAGAGGAATGTCTGGGTCATAATTTCACCCCAAAGTCAAAATAAACAAGGTTTTGGGTGATATATTATTAATTTTTAGCAAAATTTAGCAGTTTTATACAAATAGGAACTAGGAAAAATGTGCTTAACATTGATGACAATTACAAACGTAATAATATGCAAAATACAGTTTTGGGGTGAGGTATGACCTGGACATGTTCATGTGACTCCAAATTTATTAACTATTTGTGAACTTCAAGACTTTCTTTGTACCAGGGACATTTATGAAATTAAGTGGGAAACACTTGCCAAGGGCAAGTATGTCGTTTTACAGTATGCATATAATTTTGGTCATTTTGGTCTGTTATTTTGTATACAGTTTGTACCTGAGGCCTGTCATGATGAAAGTAGACAAACAATGTCACATGAGACATATAGCCCTCTAACATATACACACACCCACATCAAAAACAGATTCGCACACACCAGCTACATCCAATGATGTCAGTGACCTGAAACCAAGCGCAATAAATTAAACAAATAGATGAGAATAAATATCTTGGACGTATTAAAATGCTGCTTCAGTCCTCCTCGGATTCTCTCATCTCCTGCGATGTCATTTCCTCTTCCTCCTCCGAGTCCCCATAGGTACATTCCTGCATGTGTGTGAACGTATGCGAACGCGCTGCCACCTGGGCGGCCAGGGCGGAGCTAAAACTTAGTGCTTCTGAGCCATGCAGTTCTGTCAATCTGTCAATCACTGAGAGGGTGGGAACTCGAGGTGTCAGTAGTGGGTGTGTCCCATCATCAATAAGGCCATCTGATTGGAAAAGCTGCGTTTCCTCTGCAGTCTCCGCCACAAAGATATCTTTAGTTGCCCCAGTTACTTCAGAATCGCCACAGGAAAATTCAGTCACTAAATTATTCTCTCCTTCCAACGCAGTCATAATATCAGTCTGGGTCTCACTATGGTTCTCTTCTTCTTCTGCTGTTGTTATTTGTCCTTGTTGGGAAATGTGATTTTCTGTAGTAGTTGCAGGTTCTGCCGAATCACACGGCTGTATAGAGTTTGCATTTGTTTCTTCTGAGGTATCCTTAGTGAATGGAGCTAGAGCGGCTAGAAGAATAAAAAAGTGAGTTATTATGTTTGAGCAACTAAAGCTGGGTGATATATTCCTGCGTTTCAATATTTGTATTTTTAGAGGATAATGTACAGTGAGTCATTATGACAAGATGCATCTGACCTAAACCAGTGAAATTGTTTATTTTGCGTTAATAATCGCTAACTATAGTAAAAAATTACTTGCGCTGTAGTGATTGTTCCACGATGTTAACATATTTTTATGCTAAAATTCTGTTTTATTTTCTTTTTTTTTCAATTCTTGAATTATTATTGCTGAAAGTTTATTAATTTGTATATAAATTTGTCATTGAAAATTCATTCATTTCTGTCATTTAAAGGTATAGTTCAGCCAAAAATAAAAATTATGTCATAGTTTTTTCACCCTTATGTCAATCAAACCCTGTATATGATTCTTTATTTTGTGGAACACAACAAAAAATATTTTGCAAAAGGCTGGTTACCAGCACCCATTGACTTCCATTGTATCTTGTGTCCATACTATGAAAGTGAATGGGTGCCGGTAACCAGCGTTTTGCAAAATATATTCTTCTTTAGTTCTGCTGAAGCAAGAAAGTCATACAGGTTTGACATGACATGAGAGTGAGGAAATAATAAAAGAATTTTTATTTTTGAGTGAACTATCCCTTTAATCATAATTGTAAACTCAGTATCGCGCATCGTGAGCCAAACATATCGTTACACCCCTACCGTTAACTGCACGTTATTACATTTGTGTATGCAGTACCCTGATCACAGAAGAGCAAAAGCTTGCGTTTGTCTCTCTCTCCATCTGAGGTTCGGATTCCCAGGACGGACTTCAGCTCTAATAAAACACGTCTCGACTCCTCTCGTTCCTGGCGTTGACGCTCCAGTTCCCATGGCGACAGCATGTCTGCGGTCCCTCTCCATTCGGTCTCCGAGTCAGAATCCGAAACATAAGCCTCGAGTTCCTGGCCAAGAAAAACAGCTCTTTATCCTAACTAGGCTTATTAAAACAAACGTAATTGTTCATAAATATTTCTGCATATCCACTATTAGCAATGAAATCAGGTGGTTTTGCCACTTTTCAGTCCAATAATGGAGAAATAAACAACAAAGTACTAAACTTTTTCAAGAAATTGTGAGTTGCTGCTGCTGTGAAAAATGATTTATTATTAGCACAGTGTTATGCAGTTACTAATGGATGATGGTCAGGGTGTTGCTGTGTCAGTTGCTTGTGTTCTAGATGTTTTTAACATGTTTCTATGTGATTGCTTGGATGTTCTGAGTGATGGGACATTGCTAAGACATTATCTTATTCGTACGTTTTAGTACGATTTGTCTTCTAGGGGCAGGGTTATGAGAGGGTCTTTATTGTTGCTTTTTTCCTACGAATCGTACGCTTTTGTACGAATTAGCCAACTCGTAAAAAAATGTACGAATTCTGGTGAGATCAGGCTCACTTTACCTGTTCCTCAGGAACGGGGTCTCTGTCCTGTATGTGTGTAATAGGGGCAGTAGGAGGGGATTCTGGGACATCTGTTTCCTCTGAAGGCTCTGAACTCTCTGAAACATAAAAACACAAAATAATGACTAAATCCATCCGTTTATAGGGAAAAAATCCATTCAAAGTTTACAATAAGATTGTATTGGTAACATTAGTAAATGCATTGGCTAACATGAACTACTAATGTATTTTTAGCATTTATTAACGTAATAACCGTCACTGCACATATTAAACATACACATGAAAATGCAATAAAATCAGTAGTAAATGTAAACATTAAAAAATGATTTTTATTCATTATTTTAGTTTGAGCCATTTTATAAATAACATGATCATTAAAAATGTGAATTATTTTGTTTAGTTTGTTTATTGTTATAAAAATTTGTCTGACCCTGTGTCCGAAATCACACAGTACGTACTAAATTACTTGAAGTATCTACTTATCGACTGTGAAAACAGTACGTTCTATGTAGTATGTCCGAAATGTCTTCATACTGCGTCCTCACATAATAGTATGTGAGGACGCAGTATGAAGACATTTACTAGTATGAAGACATTTCGGACATACTACACTGGTACTTGCACTTCAAAAGATATGATCGCCTTATGGTTTTCCTCTATTTTAGGTTTATTAACGTTTGAATTATCACGGCTCCCGTTGCATCATGGGATAGAATACTATCCATCCAATGCACACTGCCAAATCTCAGCAGAAGCAGTAGACCATCCGGGTTTTTCTTGCCTACTGTTTTTTGCATACTGAGGTTTCGGACATACTATTCATGACTCATACTCATTTTCGCCTTCTATATATAGTATGGAAGTGCGCGATTTCGGACGCAGCATTAGACTTTTGCATCAATATATAAATTCAACAGTGAAATATTGAGTGAATAGTAAAGTAAAAGTAAGTTTTCTACCTGTGGAATTTTTGTTAATGCTAATATAACTGTTTATGTTACTTTATTATACATTAAATGTGAACCGGTACAACTTTTGACTTTAAAAGGTGTATTAGTAAATGCTAAAATTAACATGAACTAAGATTAGTAAATCTATTGTTCGTTGTTAGTTCATATTAGCTAATGCATCAACAAATACAACCCTTTTGTAAAGTGTTACCAGTTTTTCTATGAAAACTGTGTATTTTTATATTATGAAAAATATTTAAACCACTCGCATTCCACACATATGCAAATTATTCTCACATGGATTTTAACCATGTTTTAAATTGCAGTTCCAAATAAAATTACCAGAAAAAAAATCAATAATAAAGTTATTAGACTCATGACAGCTGCAGTTGTCTGACCTTTTGCCCCGCTGCATCACCAGCAGAGGAAATAGACATCACATGACCATTGACTTAATTTACATGTGCATCATGGCCTAATTCTGTAAAAGACATCACGCACCACGTCTCTCTCTTTCTTTCCTTTTACCCTCCTACTTCCTTTAAGCTTCCTAAAATATCTACAGGGAGGGAAATCAGTCAGATAAGGAACTCTAAAAATATTCTCAAGAAACATGCTGGTAATACAGCAATACACAAAGACTGACGCAGTGATGACATCATTAAAGCTGCAATCCGTAACTTTTTTGGGTTAAAAATAAAAAATCCTTTATTGAGCAATTACATAAAAAATATTAGTCTTTAAAACTGTCTCCTTACTGAACACCGATTCGTATTGGTGAGCTTAAAATAAAGATGAATAACTGTCAGGAATGATTTTGCGGGAAACACGTGAAGAAACGTACGTAAAGTAACTTGCAGTTTTATGTTTCAAACAGAGATGGCGATATAATAGAAAGATCACATTTGAATTGTTTTCAAAATTATTTACATTCCAAATGGACCAGATGCACTGCAGTTTCACATTTTAAATGTGTAGACCCCTAAATTTGAATGTTTTTTTGGGCTTTATATTCAATATTTCATTTCCCTCAAATTCCCAATGAATGTTTTTATTGTTAATGGGTTTTACAGCATCTTTGTTATTGGGTTTACTGTAAAAAAAAAAAACCAGAGAGTTGTAATTGGCTAAAAGCATGACCTCTGACCTGGACAGTTGGAGACTCTGCGCAGCATACGGTCGACCTGTGCGAGCGTGTCATCCCAGCAGCAGGTGCTGGCCTGCATGTGTGGCTGCAACAGCTGTAAACGTTCCCTCAGCTCTTGATATCCTGCACATGTCATCTCCTCTGTTTCCTTAGCAACCATCAACTTCTCCAAGTCATCCTCCAGAATTATGACCCTATAAGAAACAACCAAAGTAATGCCATTATATACAATACTATATACAGTTATATTTTCTGATGCTTTTGTGGCCGGTATTGTACTTATTTTTTATTCGTTACTTTATTAGGTACACTTGTGTATTAACACAAATATCTTATTAGCCAATCATGTGACAGCAACTAATAATAATGGAGATATGGTTTAAGAGGATCTGCTGCTGACCATGTCCATCCTCTTAAGACCGCGGTGTACCTATTTTCTGATGGATAATTTTAGTAAAATAATGCAGCATGTCACAAAATTTTTAGTGCACCTTGTTGAATCTAATGTTAAACCGGTACTAGCATGGTGTACCTAAAAGTGTCTTTGACACAATTAAATGCATTATAAATTACATATATAGGTGACGCTGTGGCCACCTAACTATTGAAAAAAACAACAACAGTTAAAAGGTACATACTCATTTAAAAGTGTTTTTAGATGAAGTTGTAAACTGCGGACAGAGGTGTGCAGAGAATTGAGCTCTCTACACTTCTGTTGAGCATGGCCATTTCTTCCTGAGCCCATTGGCTGGTGATGCGTCTCAAAGTAGCGATGGAAGTCAAAGCTGCGCTGAAGGTCACCAAGGCAAGTGGCCAGGGTTCGATGCAGGGAGTCGGTAATCAAAGGGACGCTGTTATATGTGAGCGGCGTGCACCTAGAGTCAAGCTCCTCCCGTCCCGGAGATAACAGCAGAGCTAATCTCCGAAAAAACTCTGAACTCTGCCCCACCCACAACTGGAATAGCATCTGCAAACCAATCAAACGGTATATGTGTGATTATGTGTGTTGATACGACTGATATATTTTACATTAACAGTAGGGTTGGGCAACAACATATTCACAATTACTTTTTGGCAAAATGAAAAGCAGCACTGTTATAACTGTGATGATTTTATTTGTTTCTTAACCCTTATTGAACCATATCCTTATTTGCAAGTCAGTCTTTAAACAGGCCGTTACAAAGAAATGTTTAAATAACTGATTTGTTTACATCATCACTTAAATGCGCTCACAATAGTCAACGCAAATAGTCGGCTGCGTATCAACCCGAGTTTAATTCCCGTCTAGTGGTCCTTTCTTGACTCATTCTTTTTCTCTCATCACAGACTTCCTTTCCTCTCCTCACTATCCTGTCTAATAAAGCTCAAAAATGCCAATTACAAAAATCTTAAAATAGCCCTTTACATGTTAAGAAATGTTTTAGTAAAAATGTCTATTAGCTTTTTATTAGCTAATTAGTGTATTAAATATATTTATGTAATATGTAAAATAAAATCATCCTAAATAATGTTAAGAATATTCTGTGAAAATATAACCTTGATATCTTTAATATGGACTGAGTAAGATTATGTCAAAGGTTTAAATAACAGTGAAATTAATGGGTGAAATCAAATTTTAATGCTCATCTCAGAATTAGTTTTTCAGACTTTAGCCTCATTTTTACAGACTGGGTCACATATTTAAATAATTCTTGATATTTTTAAAAATCTTGAGCTCGAAAATGCCAAAAAGTCTTAACAAAAATCTCAAAATAGCCTTGTTAAAAAATGTTTTAGTAAACATGTCTATTAGCTAAATTTCATATAGGTACATATAAGTAAATATATTTATGTAACATGTAAGATATTCATATTTATATAACATTCATTGTTATATTTATATAATATAATGTATTCATTAAAAAATATATTTATGTAAATATAAGTGACCCTGCCTGTGAAAACCCAGCTAAAGTTTTGTGATTTACTGTTTTATACATAAAATCATCCTAAATAATGTTAAGAATATTCTGTCAAAATATAACCTTAATATCTTTAATATGGACTGAGTAAGATTATGTCAAAGGTTTAAATAACAGTGAAATTAATGGGTGAAATAAAATTTTAATGCTCATCTCAGAATTAGATTTTCAGACTTAAGCCTGGTTTTCACAGACTGGGTCACATATTTAAAAAATTCTTGATATTTTCCTTTCCCATAATTGTTTTACCTCAAAAGTAAAAAATAAATCAAGAAATATACATTTTTAGCTATTAACAGTGGGAGTAATGCTAAAATTTCTGAACCTTGAGCGCAGGCAGACTGTAATCATTGGTCAATTCTTGCGCTTGCTCATCAGAAAGATGCTCCACCCCCAGACCAAGTCCCAGCTCTCTGATTGGCACGGTGGACACATAGTTAGTGACATTGTCAATCTCTGAGTTCAGCGGAAACGTAAAATATGTAGTCAAGGATTCATCAACTTACAAATAGAAATGACAGATAATTCCATATATTGCCTTCTTATAAAGTCATATTTCATGACAGTAATGAGAAAATATTCACTTGCAGAATATATTCAATTAAGATGCCGTCGGCTAAGGATATGACTTGAGCATGACGCATGTGGCGAGACGGGAGGCTCTGAATGCGCAACGAAGACTCTGATAGGCCGCCTTTCGTAGACCAATCAGCTGCTGGCTGCGAAGCTGGCCCGCCCTGTTAAAGGGGCAGGCGCCACTCACCCTGTCGAGTAAACTTAACAAGTGAAACATGATCCAACTGTGCAGACGTCCGAGAACCATCAGGGTAGACATACATAACACACAAAACGCACAACTACATAAAAATGTAACATATAATACTTAAAAATTATGTATGTATTACTATTAAATGTTTTGCACATTTGTTCTATAAAGGAAAATGACACCGCATGCATACCACAAACAAGACCACACAACGGAAATAAAGGGTTTACGTTATAAAAAAAATGCTTATAGACAGTACAGGTATTTCAACGTAATTACGTTTTTACTTTTAGTATTTCTTCAGAAACCAAAAGGAGGTATTCGCAGGAAATCAAAAAACATGAACAAGGTGGCTAAATCATTTTGTTAGCCAATATTAAGAATATCAGAAAACAAAATACTGTACTGTAATAAAGTAAGATGTTTAAATGTAAATAGCCTCTGACATGCAAAACACGGATAAAACCCAAGGAGCAATTCCATGCAGAAGGTTTTCACCATACTGATAGCTTAGATGTCAATATTTGGTGGTTTCAATATCAATATCGACTCTTAAAGTTTTTAATGCATTTTTATGTTTAAAGCATGATTTTTGTTATTGTCTGGTAAAGTACTGTTTTTAGAATTGTCATATTTATATAGTCCTTATGCGCTTACTAAAATAAAAATCAAATAATTCTTTTACGTTCTTTAAAAAGTCGTCTCATTTTAAGTCACAGATATCCAACAAATTATGTTGTCTCTTAAAAATGTCATGCTGGAATTGCCCATAACACCACATACAAACATAACAGGACTAAAGATGGAAGGGTGCACGTGTGTGTGACGGGACACTTACAGGGTGAAACCTCGTGAGATGACCTCCGTTTCCTGTATGAGACGCAGCGATTTACGGGATAAGCTGGTCAGCACTCGGCTGTTATTCACCAAACCCTCCAGCTGGATGGCCAGAGACTGCACTTGACGCTGTAGACTTGCCTTGCGCCACAGAGACAGACCACGATACACACAAACCGCACACACCAGGGCAACAGACGCCCACAGGGCCAGCTTATGATCAGGGTACGAACAGCAGATACCAAACAGGATGGCTAGCAATGCAACCACCACTGACACTTCCCTGTTTTAAAAAAAACACAGACTTTAGTGTTTAGAACTGCATGAGTAAGTAAATACAGAGTTGAGAGATGAACTATTCAGTCAAAGTACGTACCATACAGAGGGTGGCGCGAGGTAGCGTGGTGCGGGTACGGCGATGGTGGCACTGGGGCAGACGGTATCTGATGAGCCCAGAGATAAGACGCTGGGATCTAACAGCTCAATCAGCTCGACATCTTCCTGCAAAAGCACGTCCTGAGATAACAGACAGCGCAGGGAATACTGGCGGAAGGCAGCATCCTGCGGGGAAACGAACACAATATAACAAAATCTCCCTGCGGCTGCGAATCAATAATCTAATCATATAATCTAGTGGCTGTATTCAGTCACGTTATTCTTCATGTCAGCTGCACTGTGAAGCAAAAGTGGATTTCTGTGCTGTATAAAGTCCCTTTATACCCTTAGTCCAAAATGACGACATCAATGTTTTTTTTCCATTTTAAATCAAATGAAAACTAAAGTCGTGTGGGTGCGTGTAAAATGTTGCAATTTAAAGTTATTAAATCAGTAATTAAGCAAGTACATCAAAATAAGTGTCCAAAACCTTGCCTTTATAATAATGATTTATAATTTAAACTGTTGGGTATGATTCGGCAGGAAATGACATCATGTGACCCACATAAAAATCAGTACGTAAAGTAGCCTGTAATCTTTCAAACTGAGATGAGAGCAATATAGATGCAAAAGTTACGGACTGCGGTTTTAAAATGATAAAAATAATATATTAAAACAATAAATATAATTAATAAAAATTATATAACTAAAAATAAGTTATAAAATCATTTTTGATTGTTTACCTGTTTAACAATCTAGTTAAACATAATAATATAAAATGAATATTGTTACTTGAATTCTAAAAAAGTTTTTTCAAAATCTATTTGCTTATTCAATGTCATTGTAAAACTGACCACACAGATGTAGCCAATGATTTAATTTCATAATAACACACATTCATTCAGACACAAGACAACCATTTTATGCCATACAAGTAAGCTAAAAAGCTAAAAGCCTATTATATATGGTAATATGATAATCATTTAAGTTAATATATGCAAATAAACAGAGATTTTAAGTCTCATACTGACCAGCTGCTGCTCCTTCCACTGGGTGGCATTGTCTCGATGCAGTGGACTAAGACGGCACAGTCCAACAACTAGCCTCCAAACACCACCCTTCTGCATTAAAAACACACAACAGACACAATAAATGTAACATTTTGTAAATAAATTGTCGAAAAACCACCACCACAACAACGCTAAGATGTTGTTATTGGTTGCCAGGTCATTGCTAAAGTGCGTAGAGCAATACTAGCATGTTGTTACATGATTGCAAAAATAATCTTGGTGAAAGAAGTCTACCCCCATCTTAACATTGTCCTTTGGTTTTTTTTTCCAAAACTTAATATTTTATTTCCAGTCTCTTTTTGATCATTACAGTTTTGGGGAACTGGAGAGAAATATTTAAGATGCGTAAACATGTTTTCTTTGAAAATTCACTTTTTGGTTTCAAGGTTTCCAGAGGATTTGAAACAATAATCCTCTGGAATCCTCTTTCAGCTCAAATATTCCTGAAACTATACAAAAGTTTTGTATTTTATTCTTGGCTCCAACTTTACATGTGATGTCCTAACATTTTTGAATAACTGCATTGTAATTCAGAAAGAAACAGACCATCATTTTAGGAACGTTTAAGAAACTTGGCACACTGAGGTTTTTTCTGTTTTTGTTTGCAGTTCTTTCTTCATGTTGTTAGTATTCTGCTGCTGTTCGACTCACACATTCTAGATGCTTTGAGTCTCTGTCAGACAACTGAAGAATAGAAACGGACTAGAGACTATGTGTGTGTGTTATAGAGAGGGAGGATTTAGTGTGGTTGTGTGTCAACTAAAGGAAATTATTTTCTGTTTGAAAAATGTTGTAAACTAGACTTACATTCCAAAGAAAATTTTAGTAGTGCTTCCTGTGCAAAACTACCAATACAACCAGAGAGTTGCTATGCTAAAGTGTTTTGAGTGAATAGTAGGGCATTGCCAGTTGGTTAATAAGTTGTTGTATATCGACTATATCGAAGTCAATATAAGCGATTTTTGTATATTTTGATGTTTACCAGAAAGTCATTTTGTATTATTCTGTGAAGTATTCCTTTAACAAAGTAGTGTGCATGCACATCAGATATTTTATTGTAGCAAAGGAATGAGCTCCGTTTACACATATTGACAGAATTTCAGCACATTTAAAAATGGCAACGAACAATTCTTTATACATTGATCACTTCCTGTTACTGAGGTGAACGAGACACCGGCCTTCAGCTTTTCATCACACCGACAAAACACAACAACAAATACAAGTATAATATCGGTTTAATTCAAAACTTATTATTAGTGCTTTCAGACATTTGTACAAATATGTCCTGGCAACCACCTAGTGCAATGAGTTTTTCAGAAAAGTCACATTTTTCTCAAATTATTTAAATATAGTTGTAAAATGTTGTTATTGTAATTAATTATGTTTAGGTATATATAATTATATAATTTTGAAATATATAGTTTGTATATTTGTGCAATAAGCTACTGTAGTGTGATTCAGATCAGTCTGAATCTGTATAATCTGTTAGTTATGAAACCGATTAACATCTAATCCTATTTTTTCGCTTGACCAACGTTTACAAAATCATTTTTACCAAACAAATCACAAAACTCCCAGTTCAGTCATTTTCCTCTGCTCAGCTATTGGTCTTGAGAGCTCATCATAGTACAGTAGTTATACAGTTAGTGTACTAGAAAGTTAGTTGGCACTCACTCTGGGAGACGGGAGGATATCCTGTGGAAACGGCCTCTCCTCTCCACCAGCGCTCAAATCCTCCTCCTGAGAAACCGGCGAACATGCCTCAAAATCGGTGTGTCCCAAATCTTGCAAATACTGGAACAGGGGTGAGTTCTGGAGGGGCAAGAGAGACCAAAAATATAAACAAAGAAACTAATAAAATGAATTAAATGATCAAAAGAAAAATAATATGACAGACCCGAACTTTTCCTAACCTTTCATGAAAGATTAAATGATTAGCTATTACATGTAACAAACAACTATTGTATCTGTTCTGATATCGATATTCGTCACTTGTTACAATTCAAACTTTTGTAATGAAATCTTTTTTTAATCTCTTAATTGAGCAAAGTTTAAAAATGCAATTATTAATTATTTATTAAACAAATGTTTTGGTTTATTGACATTTTTCATAATATAGCCGAAATGGCATTTAAATACATCAAATATCTATATATCTATACATTTATATAAAAACAAATATAATATATATATATATATATTATAAGTAATAAGCATAAATAAGTGCATCTCTATTAGATATCTCTGTTAGAGATTTTTTGTCCCTGACAGTTTTTGTGGGGAATAAAATATAACTTAAGAAATAACAGAACAGAAATGGTATTCTATACAATCCAATATCCAATATAGAAAGTAGTACAAAAGTAAAGATATTATGAAACATAATTATGAAAAACAAAAAAAAAACACAGAATATGTGGTAATTTTTTGTACATTAGGTAAAACTAACTTAAGATAATTATCTAAATTTCTATGCACACTGTTCAATCCATAGTGCTTGTAAACACTGTGTATTAAACTAGTACAAGACTAGTCATTTGAATTGATTGAACAAACACATAAAAATAACCTTACGCCTTAAAATAGAACTTTATGAGAAGAAAACATCAAAAACAGTATACAAATGAGTGAATGTAAAGAAAGAGAAGAAAGGAAAAAGGTCAGGATTCAGATATTCCTCACTGTAGGTTAAAGTCATGTCTTGTTCCTCTCTTACCTCCCTCTCATCCCTCACTCCTGTCTCAGATGGTCTCAAACTCTTCATCACTCAACACAGGACAAACACCAAACTCTCTCGCAGCCTTCCCAACCACAGTTTCACAGTCATGGACTTAATTCCAACCGAGACGGCAAGATAAAGAGGCTTATAATTCTTGTATTCCCGTTTCAACCGAATTCTTCTCTGAGATTCACGTCATGAACTTTGGATTTTGCTTTAAAGCTCAGCGAGAGGAATTGGATGGTGTGTTTATTGATGCGAAAGGGTATATAATCTGGCCTGAGGCGAATGACCTGATATCAGGACACCAAATGAGAGCATACTGAATCTGCCTGTGCTTTTTAGGAAGCATCTATAAATATCTAATTTTTTGTGAAATCTTCTAAATATTCAGTCAATTGGGTACTACTTCAGAAACGATTCAATTTTTTTTTTCAATATTCGTCCCAACATGTAGTTTTATTCGTTTGGTCCAAGCAAGGTGAACACAGAAGGCTAGTTTAATAGGAATGAAACAAGCAGATGACAACAACAGACAACTTTGTTAATTCACTTTTAATTTTAGACTAAATTTCTCCAAATGTGACCTAGGTAGGCATCTCTATGCTTTTAAGATGACTTAAATGTGTAGGTTTGTCACTGTTTGTTATGTGCCTTGCATTGTGATTGCATGAAACTTACCACAACATGTCCCAAATTACTTTCACGTAGGCACTTTTCTAGATCTGCATTGAATGTTGTCTAGACACTGTTGTTTAAAAACCACTACCTATAACTCTTCAGATGCTCAAAAAAACACACTTTAAAGTTAAACTAATACTGTGACGTATACTGTAGTTTATTACACGCAGTGATTCATAAGCAGAGATACACAGGGAGGAAGGGAAGCAGGAGTGTTGTGTTGTGTTGTGTCGTAAACGGCTAAGCGCAGGATGCTAACAGCACATCTATGACAGATACTTGATCACCTGCTGTTTGTCTGTGTGTGTTTGGATGAAAACTCACCTCGAACACAACTTCTTCATCGAAATCCTCAGTCATAGCTGTGCGCCATATATGTACATCCGTTGCGCATGCTGGGACTGTATTCGATCGGAATTACAGAAGGATCGCTAGCGTTTCGGATCTATGCGCAGAAACACGCTAGGGCTTGAACTACAATTCCCATGAGTCATAGCGCTTCTTCGTGTTTTTAAAAGCGGGTCACAAAATCTCGCAACACTGCCAACTACAGAGCTGTTGGTGTCAATTTCCACGTATTAGATACAAATTCGGTTTACTGTAGTCATGAGAAGTTTAACTGCATTAGTTTATTGTTAAGTTAAAAAAGCTAATGCGATTCTTTATTTGCTTTTGCTTTCGTTAATAAAATATTCTAGACAGCCCAACCAATCAAAACAGAAAAAGTTCAGTGGTTATTTAATTTGACATAATGTGTGTCATTTCATTTCTTTATTTGTTCAAAATTTGTATTTAAAATATGTGTGTATGTTTAAATGGATTGAATATTTTCAGTCAAAACTTGCTACCGTATTCTTAATCAATTCCAATGCAAATATATTTGGTTCCAACTATATTCCCATCATAATAAATCTACAAAATATCTCTATACTTATACATTTGTTCCCACACAGAAATCATTTATTAAAATATATTTAAAACATATTTAAAGGTTCATATGTGGCAATATATATATTTCTGTATTGATCAGTATTCTCCAAGGGATACAAGACACGTTTTAATGTCTGCATAACCTCAATTCACATAGACCATGTGGACTATTTAAGAATAATATTATTAATATAGATATGATTGTTAACATTTTTTATTCAAGTGGGTCTGGTATGACTCGTTCATTTGAATCGGTTCCTTTTGATTTACTGATCCAAATGAATCACAAAAAGAAAAAAATAACCCACCTTTGTACTCGCATAGACATATTTGTGTAAATATGTTTATTAACAATTGTGTGTCTTATATGTAGAATACTGAATTGATTGTGTTAAATGTGTTACTGTGCTTTGTAAGCTTCTGTAACCAAGAAATCAATGGCAGAAATAAAAAAAAACAGTACATAGCAATAAAATCGTATTTATTAAAGACATCGCTGGATCAGTTTGTTTAAATGATTCATTGGGACGGAAATGAATCGGTTCTGTGGGACGAGTCAGAATCCACAACGGTAGTGCAGTGAGCACTTGAGCGCCTCTATCGGTGGATTTGGGAAGTTTTTATAGGGAAAAAATTGCATTTAGGGGACTTCGCCGTTCCAGGTTTACAAAGCGGTGGCAAAACTATGGAAACAATGGATCTAATTTTACATTTTTAGGAATACAGACTTTGGACGATCGTATCAAGACAGCGCGTTGTCTTTGTTGTAATGGAGTTGCAATGGCTCTCGCTGGAGGAAAAGTGCCCAATCTAAAGGAACTGTGCTGAATGTAGCTCATTCATGGAGTAAAGTGAATCGTTTGGGGATCATGAGTACAGGTTAGTTTCCTGGATGAATAAACATCAGCTACTTCTTTGAACAAGCGGGCAAGACAGGGGCGTCAGATATTTAGGGCATTTATGGTAAAATGTTGCAATTCGAAGCGATTTCATTTGAGGTTTTCCAAGTGTTGCAACTTTTTAAAGTAGCAGCCTCAGTGTTTCTATTCTCCGTTAGTGGCTAATATTGTGCTAACGGGACGAATTTCCCAAAACAAGCGCAACAAGAAATTCCTGGATGAAGGTAATGAAAAATGTTGTATTTCTTTTGATTTTGCATATGTTGTTTAAAGGTATGTTTGAGGGAAACTCGATTGTGGATCAAGTCAGCAGCGTGATCGATGTTTGAGTTATAAAGAGCGCACGGGACGTCTCGATTCGCTTTCATTCTTTTGTTTAAACTTTGCTTCGTTTCCCTTTCCCGTTCATTCGCTTCCACGCACAAATTTGGGACGGTTTTACTTTTTCCTCTGCGCTCTTTGGCCAGTTTGGACATTGTGAGGGAATGTAGCTGAGGGAATAAAAAAAGTCCCGTGATTTTCTTTCCACGGCTGTGAGGAACTTTGTCGCTACACATCCGCCTGATGACTCCGTCTCGCGTGTCCATGTAAACGCAGGGATTCCTGCGCGTTCACGAGAGCTCACGAGCTCGGTTCAGTAAGAAGAAGCTCACGCGTGGGCCCGAAAGACGCTTGAAACGGGCAGAGGAAAGTGTTGCTCTCGGTCCGGGTGGTGGTGGACGAGGAGAGCGCCTCCGGGATTAGTCTTGGATTGCTTCCCTTAGAAACAATCATTCTCTAGAGTGGGAAGAGCACGTTTCCTCTAGACAGCATCAGCAAACTTTATACTAAAGCTTGCTGTAATATAATTGCTGTATAAATGTCAATAGTACACAAATATGTTCTACTCCTGCCAGATCTTGTTACACGAACCTATTCTGTCATTATAGTAGAGTATCCGTATTATCAGCAAACTTAATTATACAAAATGTTACTACTATAATGGACGCCAGCCTCTTAAGAAAGTAACTGTTATTTTATTACAGTAATTATAGTTTTATTATGTAGGAAACATGTTTTTTGTCGGATTGATTTACCATTTGTATTTACTACAATCAGGGATGTTGCAATAATCTTACTGGCACTGTTATTTTTGCGACCGTATCAAAAACATCAACACAGATGTACCATTTTATTTTAATAACACTTTTAACACTATTTATAAAACATAACACTATTATTTATATAACACGGTTTTATAAATATTGTATTACTTTATCACCCACTGCACCTGAAATCACCTATTCGAAAATCACAATTTAGTGTTCAAACATAAGAATGTAGTTTGTAGTAGTTTTGTCTCAGGGGTCCTGTGCCATATTATATTTTCGAATATTTTGTATCATGTCCCAGGATGTCACATGATCCTAAAATCAGTGACTAAATATGATATTCTAATTCATGCTTCGTTTATTGGCCAAGTATGTCAAAGTTGGAAAGTTTTAAATTAGTGAAACTAAACAATGTTCCTCCAGGACCATGATGGTACAAAAGAAATGTTAGGTTACTTAAGCTACGTTCACACTGCCAGCCATTATGTAGGTGTGTTATTCGTATCTCTGTATGATGTTAGGAGACATTTTTTGTTCTGGTTGTCACAGAAACAAATCAACGCTAACTGACCAGAGATGTGAGTTCCACTGACTTCACTCCCATTGTTAATTACTCCTCATTTGTATAAAATTGAACATTTTACATTTTGTCGCATCTCTGGACAAGCCCACATCCTGTCGCCAACAGTAACTGTTGCTCATGTCGCCGGAGATAGCCAAGCTTCCATTAAAATAAATAAGATTGTGTTGCTCTGCTAGTTGATGGTGGTGTGAACACGGCTTTAGTTGCATTTCAGTTTTGACCATATCAATGATCTGTAATTGTTGATTGTTGAGTTGTATGCATGTGGTATGTCAATACATGGAAATCATCTAGTTTTTTTTTCTTTGTGTGCATTTATGTAGGAATGAAGAAACCGCCGGTTGCCCCCAAACCCAAGCTGGTTCATCCACAAAAACCTTCTCCTCCCCCTATTGCCCCAAAACCTGAGATCCTTCAACCTTCGCCATCACCGTCTGTGCTCAAGAGAGGAAAGCCTGCTGTTGCTCCCAAACCATGCTTGCCCAAAGGGAACCCGGGGGTTCCTCAAAAACCACCCCAGTTAAAGCAAGATTCCTGCAAGACCCAAAATCCCTCCGTCTCCAAAAACGGGGGTCCTGCTCTACTACCCCCACACCTGTCACATTACATTATACCTCCCTGCCCTCAGGGTCATCTCCTAGACGAAAGCAAATTAGAGAGTTCAAAGGAAATAAGTCGAGCAGCAGAGGTAGGGGTTTTCAAAGAGGGTGAAAACCCAGGAGAACAGCTGTGTCATGACATGCGAGAACAGGCTGACCTATCTAAACAAGAACAAGTCCAAGCTCCCACAGACTCATTCTACATTCCCACAGAGGCACAGGAGGAAACACACACTCCCACACTGGTGAATAATCTGACAGGTACACAGTTACAAACTTCTAGGGTCCCAAAACACGGCCATGCACAACCCCTACAGGAACAGGATGAATCTTTAGAGCCAGAACTGAATAAGAATTGTGTCATTGACTGTTGCACCAGTGAAAGTGTAGATGCTTGTGTTCCAGCACCACCCAGCAAACCACTCCCTGTACCCCAGCCACGCCGCCCCCGTAGAGTTTTACATAGGCAAAATATTGTGGAGATTGGACCCGTGGATACCCAAACAGAACACATTCAATCAGACACAGTATTACAAAATCCAGAAAGCACTTCATCAACCTGTCACACGGACACACCTCTAAATTCAAATTTTTCTAATGAAAACACAGTAAACACAGACACTGACTCTAGCACAGATCCTTTGCACAAAATAAACTCTTCTCATGATGCACAAACCGAAGACACTCCTCCTCAAATTGACTCCATTTACCATTTTCCAACAAATGGTGCTTTAGCTTCTCTCAGCAAATCTGCAGAGGAGGGGTCACAACCTCCAGCCCCGCCTCCTCGACAGAAGTCCCTCCCACAGATAGGTGAGACCTCATCATCAGTGGATAACCTGCTTTCACACTGTCATTCTGACCATCATGGTTCTGTGGATATAAGTGAAGATGAGGAGGAGGAAAACAATGATGACGAAGCATATGGAGATTTTTCTCGATACCCATTAACCCGAAGCCTTCCTAAACAGATTAAGCTTAGCTGTGGACAGCAAGTTATGGCTTTAACAAAAACATCTTTTAATGGAGAGGAGAGGTCACCGAAGGTAATGCCCAAAAAACCCCAGAGAAACAGTCTTCCCGCATCCGCAGTGTTGCGGAAACAAAACACGCCTCCACAAACAGACACGCCTCCTCCGCTTCCAAACTCCAGCCCTCCCATATTCAGAGAACTTCCCGCACCTCCGCAAGAGAAACCATCGTGGCGAGTCGCCCTGCCCAGCATCCCTCTTTTTAACAGGAACCAACCGTGTCGCAGTAACAGCCAACCACCAGCTGATGGTGCAGGACGTGTATTCATCAAACAGAGAGCAAAGTCGTTTTCTTCAGCAGATCTTCAGCGAGTAGATACTTCGGCCGGGTCTGAATCCAGCGAACATTTGGTGCGCTCGGAACAAGGTCGACGTAGCCTGCGAAAACTTCTTGAGCTGCGTGTTTGTGCACGCTTTCTTCCAAAGTTGCTTCGCAGTGGACAGTCCCTGGATTGCACTCGTGGCGATGCGGAGTATGAGGACCATAAGGACACGTCCACAAACCAGGTCGCCCCAGGGGATGAAGAAGTTGCTCAGGGTGATGGCGAAGGTGATTGTGGGGTGGAATACGAGAATGTGCCATTATACGAAGAGATTCCCGAGTACATGAATCTCCCCTGGGTCTATTCCAACCAGGATGTCGACGCAGGCCTGTACGAGGTTCAAGAACCATGTGATATCAACAGGTCAGTTGTGCATTAACTATGCTCAGTTAGGTGTTTAATAGATGTTTAGTGATGCATTTCAGCATACACAGTTGAATGTGTGTGGTATATGTTTATTAATTGTGTAATTAATTGTGTATGTGTAATAATTGAGGTTGTTAGAATTGATCAGATTTTCAATTTGTGATTGATGGTGTCACATATATGATGACAAAAGCTTTTATCTTGCGTCTTGAGAATCATATTTCCAGTCCAGGTTCATGCTAAACTACCATCAAAAATTAAACCTCGACTTAGGTAGCTGTTTATAATGCCTGATTAAAACGGAATTATTGTTTGAAATACATAAAACTCCCATCATCCCAGGCCTGTGCAGAGCATCATCAAGCTAGGTCTTTGTTATTGTTTTGTCCTCCAGCGAACTTATGCATTGTGCCTTTAAATTTATAAATATTACAACGCATACTAAATACATGTCATTTAATAATACAACCACAAGGTTATTAAATGTGTATAACATGCTGTATTTTTGTTGATTTTGCATCTGTTTATCATCAGCAGTTGTAATTTATTAGCACATTGCTATTCAAAATGACAACCACAGAGCCAATGGCCAAACTGCCAGTTATGTGTGGGATCAAACGTCAACATTAAAACCTACTGAGCAGCAAATATTTTTTTACTAGTCGAGTAGTTGTGGTAGTTTGGTCTGTGTGGTCGTGTAAGGGTGTGTGTGAGGATTACAGTCCACTCTTTGAGTCCAGGTTGGGCTGTTTTCCTGTGGGTTATTTTCAGTGGCCAGAGCAGGAAATGTCTGAAGAGAAGAGAGCTGAGCCATTGGAAAATAACCTCTCTCTCTCTCTCTTTCTGTTTCTCCCACACACTTTTCTCTCATTCTCAGAATTTTAACTCGTATCTTCTGCCTTACACACCATGTTTTGTCATTATAAAATTTCCAGCACAGTAGAAAGAAATCATGTCATGTCAGTAAAACATGATTCACCTTATTCTGATGTAAATTTATTTACCGCTGACTGTAAAACTTTATTACGAAACATCACAGCTCATGTTTCACTGTTATCTGCGGTAATGACGCGTTCACACCAGGAGTGATAACTGTGCAGTTCCATGCAAATGTCAAGCTTACTATAAAAAATACAGTTTGTAAACGTTTTCAGCATACTGATAGGTCAGATGTCAATATTTGTTGGTTTAAATACTCTCACATGGGTATTTAAGTGCAGTTTTCAGAATTGTCACATTCATAACGGTCCATATTCCCATATTCCACATTAATTGTAACATAAACATTTAAATAAATGACTATTTTATGTTCTTTAAAGAGCCATTTCGTCTCCATTTAGTTAATCATAAACACATGGTTCAATATATTGGTAATAAATACATTCTGTGAGAATTTACATTTCAAGTTTTGACTTAAAACATTACCACCGTAATGCTGGAATTGCCCACATAACTATAGCTAAACCAAATGCATTTGCATCCACACTAGCAGATAGTAACACTGTTTATTCCACGCTTGCACGCTGCAGTTTCACATTTTAAATGTCCGTGCCCTTTAAATTTGAATAGATTTTGATCAGCGTAGTTACTGTTATCTTCATTGGTGTGAATGGGCCTTAAGTGCCGAGATTCCTTTGTGTATATAGCAACCATGGCCTAAAATGTTTACGACATCGACCAAAATAACGTTATTGCATCATTAGTACGGGTTTCCAAAGGCAAGCAACGCTGCTGATTATATTTAGGGTTTGGTATGTTCACATTTCTGAGCATCACCTGAATGATACAGCTTGTTCGTTTTCCTAAAGTGATCTTATGATCTTTGCCGTGATGGAAATTCTCATTGTTTTGCTTTGAAAGTCACTTAGCAATGCATTCAAAATTACTCTGAACATTTTAACTACATAATAAATCTGCATGTACACCTACATAACTTTTCCTACAACAGTCCAGTATTATGAAGAAGACTTCTAACTTCTTAGTCCAGTCTAACTTAAATAAAATAGATAAGGACATTTTAATTGTATAAGTTTGATTTTTGTTTCATAGATGTATACATAGTTACACGTGCAAGTTACAGTATGTTTCAAGCTATTTTGAGCATGCATAACCCTTTGGATTAAAAGGTCTCAAAGATCATAAAACATAAATTTAGTAATAAGGTCTTAAAGCTGGTTAAAGGCATTTTGCTGTATATGCAGTTGGCTCGCAGATGTACTATATAAGGAGGTGAATCTTGAAATTTGTGGCTGTGTGTTTGAAATGAGTTGCCAGCAGCTTGTTACGTGCAAACATAGTTTACATGTAGTCTTTGATCACTCAGTACACAGACATAAAACTGAGGTTTTATAATTAATGACTGTTTAACAGTCTTGCATTATATGTGCCTTGAAGGGACTGGCTATTTATGGAATTAAATGTTGCACACTGCAATACTGCTCTAGTTTTTTCTAGAGTTTTGTCTGTATGCGTGGAATACCTGGATTACGTTAGACAAAATGTATCCCACAATGCAATTCAGTCAACATCCCTTTTCCACTAGTAAGCCTTTAACATCTCTTTTCCACGCATACTGTAATTCAACTGGAAGGTCACGAGCTTGATGTATGTATACAATGTATACAATTAAGCATTTTTACATACACAATCTCACAGAAATTCATACATTTCAAGCGAGGTGGCTAATACGTATGAATTCGTTCGGTCTCATTCATAGGTTTTAGTATGATTTGCCTTCTCACCAGTGACATAATGGAGCGGGGCCTTTGCTTTTGTTTAATCATTTTGTACTATTTACACTATACAAATTCATATGAATTAGCCACCTCGTAACATACGTACAAATTCCTGTGAGATCAGGTTGAATCTGTATGCTAGTATTCCATTCTGAACACGGTCAGTTTTTCTTTAAATGTGATTTAACTTGGGTCGGTTGCTGTATTGGTTAATGAGAGTCAGACACAAGCACTTGGAATGTAACCAACCAGTGTGTGGACTTAAACTATCCCAGCGTCTGACATCCCAATTTGTGCTAAATGTAAAAAAATGAAATAGAGCAAACACAGAATTAATAAAAAAAATACATAATGCAAAATTTGTATAAAAAATATAATATATATATATATATATATATATAATATAATTATATAAGTGATGTTTATTAAAAAAAAATTGTTTATTAAAAATGCAGAAAGGTTTATGTGAGGGTTAGGGTTACAGTTTGTACAATATAAAAGTCATTTTGTCTATTGAAAGTCCTTATAAAACATGCAAACGTGTGTGTGTTGTTCTAAATTAACCCTCACCAAGTTTAAAATTATTTATCAGTGAGATTTCAGCATCTGCCAGCTTTTTTAATTTGAGTGCCATAAATAGTGTGATCGAGTTAAATCCTTGTTTTAAATAACGCTCACATTAATTGCCTGGCATGATAGAAACTCCAGTCTCATGTCTGCATATCCGTGTGTGTGAGAGAGATTGTGCTCTCAAGGGTTTGTGTATGGATGTGTGTGTGGCGTCTCTTTGCAGAGTGAGTTTATATAAGCTGTAAACAAGAGCAGCTCTGTCCTCCCGCTGCCGGAGAAAGAATGAGAGAGCGAGGGAACCGGAGAAGAGGGCAGAAAGAGTGTGTACGCATGAGAGTTTGCTTTTTACTCATTCAGAACGTCTGTGCTGTATGTTAAAGGAATAGTTTATGAAAATACTTATCATTATGTTGTTACAAACCTGTTCTTCTTCAAAATTCTACTACCAAACTCCGAAAGACAATATAAGACAATTTTTGTCACACAAACCTTCGGTGCATATAAGTGTTTTACGTCCAGTTCTTCATGTGTATCTCGTGCCAATTATAACTTGGTCCCTACTTTTACAATTAAAGGTTGAGTGAATGTTTGAACAAGCCTGATGAGGTTTATATTGCCTTTCTCGGTGGTTTCTCAGTTCCAAGAAGATGTATTGCATTGCATCAACGTTGCATTTACGTTTACATTAACGCATTTTTATCCAAAGCAACTTGCATTGCATTATACTGCACATTTTCTCTGAGTATGTTACGCTGAACCTGGCTTCTTGTTTCGACAGATGTTCGGTTAGCGGTGATCTATCAGAAGATGGATCAAGCTCTAATGACGAAGATGATAACAGCTCCAACTCGAGCAAAGAAGACGTGAACCAGATAAAAGACAAAGAGGTACAGGGCTTGAACACAGACACACAAATATAGCAATACATGGTTGTTTTTATATATTTTAAAGAGAATGAAATTGACCTTATTTGTGTTCTAAATAAATAACTCGATTAAGCAACATTAAACTTTATGGACAATTCCAGCATTATGGCTGAATACGTGGATTTTATTAATTAAAATGCCCGAATCATAAGCAATAATAACCAACAAATAAAAATAGAAAAAAATATATACACCCCATCTCAAAAGTTTGAGAGCAGTAATACTTGTAATGTTTTTTAAAGAAGTCTCTTATGCTTATCAAGGCTGCATTTATTTGATGAAAAATACAGAAAAAAAAAGCGTTAATATTGCAAAATGTTATTACAATATAAAATAATGGCTTTTATATTAATATACGTAAAAATATAATTTATTCCTGTGATGCAAAGCTGAATTTTCATCAGCTGTCACTCCAGTCTTAAGTGTCACATGATCCTTCAGAAATCATTCTAATATGCTGATTTATTCTTAGTATTATCAATGTTGAAAACAGGTGTGCCCTGACAAATATTTTTTTTTAACCTTGATTATTTTTTCAGGATTCTTTGATGACTAATAAGTTAAAAAGAACAGCATTTATTCCAAATTTATTCATTTGCATGGATTCAAGCAAGGTTTATTTACAACTAACTTGGGACGAGATAAAGTAGCTGAACTCTAGAGATTAAATTGCTGCCAATGTGAACACATTTTTATCGCGCATGATTTCTGACTGTCTGCCTGTCATTCATATTAAAAAATAATGTTTTAACATAACTTTCTCCCTCTTAAATGTATTTTCTGCTGATGTAAATAATACCTAATGGCCAAAGAAGAGTATTATCCAATTATCTCACCTTTATAAAATATATAGTTTCACTCCAAAGCGTTGGATGATGGTTAGATTCACTCATGGATGGATGATGTTCTTACATTTCTTTAACTTCAACATGATCACATCCATATGTTCCTTTTAAAACCGTGTCTCCAAGCACTTGTGGACATATCAGATTTGAGCAGGCGTGTCTAGCAGACCCTTTGTCTAGAGATAATCTACAGAGACCCCAGCAACACCCCAAGCTTAGAAACAGGGGGTCCTTTCACTCAAACTTCGTCCTTGTGTTGGGACAGACCCCTGATCCAAATAAAGACCACAGCCTCTCACCAGCCCAAAACAACCATCATACACACATGTACACACACTGAACTATGGGAGAGACAGAATGTCTGTTTGTGATATGAGATAGATTGTATGTTGTCAGTAATCATGGTTGGATGCAACAATTGTGTAAGTTATCAAAACTGTATAATACAATTAATTTATATGTACTTCAATATCATAACAACATTTCACATGTGTTTTTCTAGGAGATAGAGAGATCAAAGAGGAACAAGGTGGTTCACATCGCGATGGAGATCATGAGCTCAGAGAAAGTGTAAGTTCAAACCGGGACATCAGAGAATGTTTTATTTGCCTTATGAGTAATAATGTATTTTTAGTAAATGCAATAATGTACAGATTTAGGGTGAAACATGTATTTGTGTTTTTTTTGTTTTGATTGTGTCTTTGCAGATTTGTGGATGTTCTGAAGTTACTTCACATCGTAAGTCACTGTTTACACTTGCTCCAGATTTGAATAGGAACGAAAATTATGTTTATAGTGAGCCGTTTGTGTGTTGACTTGTTGACTTCTCATGGACTTTGTTTAGATACAGTAGATCACAGTTAAATCGTAAAATGGAAACAGCTGTTTGGTTATTTCTGGTGTTTAATGAGTAAGGATAAGAATAAGGATGTTTACCTACCGACTAGTCAACGGGCTTTATGAATGGCTGGTTGGTGTTAAGGAAGCTTTGTATAGCACAGCAAACTGGGAAAAAAATTGAGAGAATAAGTACAGAGTGGTGAAAATAAACCGTAAAGAAAGAGATGTCAGAGGAAAAACGAGAGGAAGACAGTTTCCGGAGAGACAGCGGTAAATGAAGTGAGATCGATGGACGGAGAGAGGTTTTGGAAAGAAATTGCTCCCACCCCCTTTAACCCACTAGTTTGGCCGTGACCTCGAACAGCTGTCCCGAAGACGTGTGTGTGTGCGCGCGCGTGTGTGTGTGTTCGTGTTCTCTTGACTTCCTTTTACTTCCTGTCCATAGACTGTGCTGTGACTTTATATGCTTCAGTTTGTCTGTTATTGCGAATTAAAAAAAAAAAAACTTTCTACTAAAGTTCTTTCACATTTTCACACAGAGTAATACTAAAAGAGACATTTGAAAAGACAGAAAGAAAATGTTTTCCAAAAATGTCAACATTGTAGGGTCTATGGTGCTTTTAAAACCACCTTCTTAAGCTTCAAAATGACACAAGAACTTAATAAAATAACTTGCATAATTCATGCCACGTATTTTAAGTTTATTGAAGGCAAACAAATCGGTTTTTGTTTAAATAAATAAAATCAAATAAAATGTAATCCATTATTTAATGGTAATCCACAAATTTGACTGGTGCTGCTGGTTGCTTTTACTTTTTTTTAGTAAACATGCAGAGGTGGGATTATAATATAATATTTTTTTATATAATGGATTTTTTTCTTTACCCACTTGAAGTATATGGCTTGAATTCTGTGGAGACAAAATTAAAATTTTGGTTAGACTATCCCTTTAAGTAATTCCACGAATAGTGCGAGTTTGTGGTGGGAGTACTGGTCAGTTCCAAAAACCTGTTTGAAAACAATTAATTTTGTAATATTTGTAATTAGTTTACAGCGCTACTAGTTGGTGGAGCAAAACATACACACTTAAAATAATAAAGTTAGCATTTTAATTCGCAGATGTTAGTATATGGTTTTACTATCCTTGTCCAGCTGACTCTGTGTTGGTTTGTATAGCTGACTCATTTTCTTCACACGTATCAGGATTTTCGTGACGCTGTCGCCAAAGCGGCTCGTGCGAGCGGGAAGCCACTGGTGGAGGAGAAAGTGTTAAATCAGATTTTATACTATCTTCCCCAACTCTATGAACTGAATAAAGACCTACTGAAAGAGCTGGAGGAGAGAGTAGCCCACTGGTACCACTCACAGATTTACTCAAACAAAATATATGTACATCCATACCACTTCCCTAGCACTAACCTCTTTTTTTGGTGACCCATCCAGGTCTGATCATCAGAGATTGGCTGATATTTTTGTTCAGAAGGGCCCATACCTAAAGATGTACTCCACTTACATACGAGAGTTCGACCGAAACGTGGCTCTGCTGGACGAACAATGTCGCAAAAATCCTCCTTTTGCCAGCGTTGTGCGTCAGTTTGAGGTGTGTGTGTGTTAACTTGTTTTGAAATCCAGCATATAAATAAAGATATAAAGGATCATTTTAAAGGGTATTTATTTATTTTCACTTATTATTAGACGAGTCCTCGCTGTGCCAGTCTAGCTTTGAAGCATTACCTGCTGAAACCAGTGCAGCGGATACCTCAATACCAGCTACTGCTTACAGGTACACTCCATTTCTCACATTTTAGAAGAGAGGTAAACCATAAAATAACACAATTGTAACTGTGGGAATTATGTTGTTACTAAAAGCATCCAAAATAAATGAACTTTAGCATCATCAAAAGTCTAGAATTTAGCAGAATCAAACTCTTGACATTTTATCATCCAGCTTCTTGAGGTCTCAATCGCTTTTTAAACAGCATTGAGAAATTTCTATCTATGCTGGACTCCTATCGGCTCCTATCCTTTTTATTTATTATTTTAAATTTTAGTTTTTTAATGAAAGAAATTAATATGTTGGGAAAACTATAATTTTGTCTTTAAAGTTCAAGGATTTTTGCAAATTTTGCAGCAACATTTTTTAGCATTTTTAAAACAACATTCATGTGTTGTTTTGTGGCTTATCAGTGATTTTGAACTGGTTTATACTGGCTTCCTGTATGGCTTGGGTTGACTTAATATAATCCAAAAAAGTCAACAATCAATTTAATTTAGGAAAAGATGATCTCTTTATTTGTTTTTCTAACTCTGTTGTATTCATCTTTAGATTATTTGAAGAACCTCCCTGAGGATTCATCCGACTACAAAGATACACAAAGTGAGAATACATTATTTTCACTGAAAATGAAATGCACACAAGCCATATTTTTTCAATATTAAAGTCACAATATTGTTGATATGTTAATATAAATACAGGCCAATTAATGATGGTAGGTTGTGATAACGTTGGTGTACAAACACTGATACTGGGATTACGATCAGAGTGGCCGAAAATTAAGCGAATACTTTGATTTGAATGTTCTAATTGGTTTAACTGTGGTTTGGTTTACCCAGCTGCTCTCAGTGTGGTGAAGGAAGTGGCAAATCACGCCAACGACATCATGAAACAAGGGGTATGACTAATACACAGCCACACCCCCTCATCAAAATCTCATGAATATGAACGACTTCTAACAAACATTTCGTTTCTTCAGGATAACTTTCAGAAACTGATGCAGGTTCAGTACAGTCTCAACGGCCATCATGAAATAGTGCAGCCTGGCAGGGTGAGGAAGACCGGATTACCCATGATTCAGCAACTGCAAGGCTCTGTGTCAGTAAACTAACTCTCTTCCTGGGTTTCTGTTTCAATGCAGGTTTTCTTAAAGGAGGGCACGCTGATGAAACTCTCCAGAAAAGTTATGCAGCCCAGAATGTTCTTCCTGGTAAGAAATGGATTTTTGTACGGTTGGATATAGGGCTGAAGCAAAATGCGATATGCGGTAGCATGCTAAATAATTCGATATGTGATACGATATTTCTAAAATTCATATATATTTTTAAAAATTATATAACCACGTTTCATATTTCACGAAAGCTTTGCAGCTTGTTCACTGTCTTGCGTCAGAGCATGTGCACGGCACACTATTATGCACACGCACGCAAAATTCGCACGCAACTTTGACCATACATTACTTTTTTTAAGTATTTAAAAATGAAATACCTCTTTTATTGCAAACCATTGCTATATGCATATTGCAGGATTTCGATTATTTTGATATATTGTGTAGCACTAGTTGGATATGTTACAGTTAACCCAAAATTCAAACATGGATTCGTCATTGGATCTTGCGTGTGTTGTGACTAGTTGTCATACACTACTTATTTATGTCCTACAACATGTCAACTTTCTTTGTCTTTTAGAGATGTTAAAAACATATTTCAGTCCAAAAAGTGACATTTCAGATCATTGATATGTCACCAAATTAGCACTAGGATCTGCTTGTTTACATTTCACTAAATAAGCTCCAAATATTATTCATTTTCTCACAAACATATTGTTTTGCTTCAGAAGATGGCATGAGGGTGAGTAAATTATGAGTTTAGGAATGATTAGAAATAGAAATTTAACATGTTAACTGTCACCGTTCCTCAGGAGGAACACCTATGTTATTTCCCTATTTACTTTCATTTTTAAATAGTTTCTTTAATTTAATATTTCATAGTTTGATTTTAATCTAATCATGACAAGCTATAAATTGATAGAAAGGTATAAGACTCAAGATAAAATAATTGGCCAATTTTCAAAACAATAAACATAAACAAAATAAATAAATAAAAAATTGTTAACGTTACTGTAATTTAAAAAATACCTAAAATGGAAAAAATATATTGCATCTAAAAATATAAAAAATGTAGTTCAGATGTGCATTTTTATGTGTACACTTAATTTCTGCTGTGACCGTTTTTAGGTTAAAATTATACTTTTTATTTTTTAGTATGCATTCAGTATAGTTTAAGCATAAAACAAATACAGCAAATGTTGCATTTTAATGGGTTGTTATTTAATAAATTCTTCATTTTATTCCAGTTGAAATTCTAATTGAACATTTTGTGTTTTGAGTCCTATTTTACTTAAATGACCACACTCAAAAGTTTGCTCAACCTGGATATTGCTGCACATGACAGGAAACTGTGGGTTGTGTTTCACTTTGCTGTGGACAATCAGTAAACTTCACCTTTTTCTCAACAGTTTAATGACATTCTGCTGTACACGACACCAGTTCAGTCTGGCCAGTATAAAGTCAACAGCATGCTCTCTCTGGCTGGAATGAAGGTCAGATATTCATCATCATTCTCCTTAATATACATACACGATTAAACAATAATAATTGGTTTATCTCATCTTATCAATAGGTGAGCAAGCCCAGTCAAGAGGCTTATCAGAATGAGTTAAACATTGAAAGCGTGGAACGTTCTTTCATTCTGTCTGCCAAGTAAGAAACACACACACAAACACTTTATTTATTGAGTCTTTGGATTTCGATTTGAAGAAAATTAAATTGAGATCTAAATTAAAGAAATGATGTTGGTGAAATGAATAATTATACTCAATAATGGTACTTGATCATTTGGTCCAAAATAATTTTTTGTTAAATGACTGGTTGTGTATAACTGGTTTGCAGTTCAGCCACAGAGAGAGATGAGTGGCTGGAAGCCATTGCTAAAGCAATAGATGATTACACCAGAAAGAAGATTTCCTTCTTCTCCAGTCGAAGCCAAGAGGTGTGTGATTTGGTTAAATCAAGTGTATATTGTGTTTTATCTGATGTGTGTTTTGAGACTTGGAAGTTTAATAAGCTAACCATTTTCCAGATCATTAATTTGCATTCAGGTTTTGAAAAAATATCAACATAGAATTGATCTGTCTGATAATAAATGGTAATCTTTTTTAGTCTAGTGTTTAACAATATATATATATATATGGCTTAATGTATGTAAATTATATAAAATTATATATTTCATACTTTTATTATATAAAAGTATTAAATATTTACAAGTGATGCACCTGGTCTATTTAAACCTTTTAAAAAAAGTACACAAATAATTTGGTAACTTGTCTAAGGTGGTTCACCTTAACAGCAATAAAGATTAATTGTCTGGCATTCAAACTACTTAAAAATGGATGTAGCCCCAAATACAAGAGATCTTTTCATTAATGGGTTAATAGAAATGTATTGTTTTGTGTACATTTTCAAATACTATTTACTACATCTCCTGTATTTTTGCTCCCTGTAGTTGGAGGAATTCTCGGATGATGGTCCACCACTGGGATCTAAAGCTCCCATCTGGATTCCAGATTTACGGACCACCATGTGTATGATCTGCACGTGCGAGTTTACCCTCACCTGGAGACGGCACCATTGCCGTGCCTGTGGAAGGGTCAGACATAAGTCCTAAGCTTTGTTTTATTATTGTTGATTGATTAAATGGATCTAATTGACTGTGTTTTGGTAACAGGTGGTGTGCCAGGCATGTTCTTCTAATAAGTATTACCTGGAATACCTGAAGAATCAGTTGGCACGAGTGTGCGATCACTGCTACATTAAACTACAGCACAAAGGTATACGATTTCTGCTGCTGGTCATCACTTCCTTCCCCTTTTCTTTTTCCTCATTCCTTTCTTGCACCTTCAAATGTTAAATATGTTTGAGATATTTAGCATATAGATGATTTTGTGTACTTTTGATAAAGATACCAATAATTGAATTTGTCCTTGTATATATGGGGATCATAAGATGACAGATTTGCATTTCATAAGGTGACAGACACTACACTTCCTGTTATCTCTCACCACCAGGAGAATAATAAAATACTCTGATAAAGCATGAGTTATACAAATAATGTGCAACCTTTGCTCTGTGTTTTGGAAGTGGAACAAAAGACGAGAAGAGAAAAATATGAAATTGCCAAGCACATCCAACATAATAAAAACATATTAACATTCATAATTACAATTTTATAAGTAGAAACTTGTTGTACTTTACTGTTACTTGTTATGATTTTGTCTTTTAGGCGATCAATCCAATGTGACCGTTTCCCCTAGTGGGCGGAGTTCAACATTTGCTTTTTCTAGAAAACAGAAGAAGATTCCTTCAGCCCTGAAAGAGGTGACCCGCAATACTACATTACCCATAATGCAGTTCGCATGCAATATTTAGTGCTTTAATCAGAGTTGGATGTGGAATAGTTCTCCTGGATATCTTAGATCTGTATGGAAGTCTTAAGCGGCCATCCGTTGTTCTTGTATTGTTTTCTCATGATCTCGAGATAACAAAAGTCTACAAAAGAATAGCTAATAATTGTCCACAATGTACTTTATATATTAAGGTGGACAGTGGATGTTCGTAATTTTAGGGACCATCTCTAAAGTTATAATATACACGTTTTTAACTTTAATAGCATTTAACAGTTTATTTTAGCTGACAACCACATGAACACTGTACAGTTGGTTTTCTGACTGTTTGTTGACTGTAAGTCATTCCATTTAAATGCTGTTAAAAGTAATATATTAATGTGTTTGTAACTTTAGAGACGCTCCCTAAATTCACAACTGAAATTGTTAATTACTCACAAAAATTTTAGCTTGAGCGAATCCCTGATCCAAGTAAAAACAAAATAGTTTATGCATGCTAATTTCGCTAAATATGCTTTTGCTGTCTCCAAACAAAACAATGTGTTCTATCGAGTAAACATAATCGCGTCACAAGAATATAACGTTTGTTATGTTGTGATCATGAGAAAATTAAGTCGAGATCACAAAAACAACTTTTGTTATGTGAAGGTCACGAGAAAATTAAGACGAGATCACAAAAAACAACATTTGTTATGTCGAGATTGCGAGAAAAATAAGACGAGATCACGAGAAAACAACTTTTCTTATGTCAAGATTGCGAGAAAATCAAAAGAGAAACCAAAAATTGCTGGTGTATGACAAAATCACATCACACCAAATGTTTGCCAAAGTTTACAGTCATCTAATGTAGAAATTATGACATACTTACACTTTTAATTTTCCTAAAAGTGAGTTAAGTGAAAAATGCTTTTTACTTTATCAACAACAACCCTGTGATTATATTAATATGTTACCATGACATCTCGCTCGTAGGTGTCTGCCAACACTGAAAATTCCTCTATGAGTGGATACCTGCAAAGATCCAAAGGCCACAAGAAACCGTGGAAGAGGCTGTGGTTTGTCATCAAGAACAAAGTCCTCTACACTTATGCCGCTAGTGAAGTATGCTGTATTCAAAGTATTCACTTTTGTATGATAACTAAGCTGTCAGTTAGTATAAACTATTTGCATGAGAGATTTGTAATGAAATATAATTAAAAGGCCAATATCTTGCAGTTGAATCGAATTGATCCGATCTAACTTTTAACTCTCTATCACCACCTCTGTTGGAAACAGAAATTGCAGGTTACTTTATGTACTAATTATACCTGACAGCTCAAATTATAAATCATTTTAAAAGCTTACCATTGCTACTAAGTAATCAACAAAAAACTAACTATTCCATTACTATAATTGGTAGTATTTAAATAAAAAAGCGATCTTATTGATTATTTAAAAACTCTACTACGATCTACTATGTATGTAACTGTCATCACCGTTTTATTTTATTGTTCCCCAACTCTGCTCTTGTTTTCATTTTATTAAATTTATTATTTAATTAAATAATAAATAATTATTTAATTATTAAAATTATTTAATAATTATTTATTCTTAAAAATAATTTAATTATTTTATTTTATTTTATTTTCATGTCATAAGAGTAACAAGCGTGATGTAATGATTATTGCGTGTTTTATCAGGATGTTGCAGCGTTGGAGAGTCAGCCACTGCTGGGCTTTTTCCTCAGAGAGGAGAAGACGGGACCAGCTCAGAAACTACAGTTCAAACTCTACCATAAAAATACACTTTACTACATCTTCAGAGCAGAGGACATCCCCACCGCTCAGAGGTACACAAACACAGTCAGATCACACAAACATACTTCATACATGCAGATGGAAATGGTAGAGCAAGGTAATGGCAACACCAACACCATTACTAAATCCCAGTGAATTAAATCCAGTAATGATTTCCATCTGTTGCTATTGTAGTTTTTTGTTAATGCATATTTAAATTTTGCAAAACAATAGATTAACCTCAACCAAAGCCTAAAATAGGAAGCCTAAGGTTCAGAATAAAAAAACTTTTGTACCCTTTTAGTGCCCTTTGTACAAACTAATTTGAGAAAACAGTCTTTCAAATATGCTGCACCCATTTTACAAAACGATTCGAAGATTTAAACTTTGGTGTCGGTGACTTTTAAATGTTTTTGTGAGCTGTTAAATAAAGATTAAAGTTGTGTTTTTAAAATGTGTGTAGATAATTGATGTTTGTAACATTGTGAGAGTTTCGGCGGCTGCCCGTGTTTGCTTTAGGACACTTCTGAAAAATAGATTTTTAATCGTAGAAAGTTAAATAAAGGACAAATATATCAAATAAAAAATGAAATCCATCCTATATTCTTCCCATATTAAAATGTACTGCATGAAATTATAGAGTATTATTATATATGAGTTTATATTACATCAATAATGATCTTGGAAGTGTGACAAAGTATATAAATACATTAACGTTGGATGATATTATAAGCCAGAAATACCCACCCAAAAATAACATTTATGTCATATTTTTTTCATCCTCATGTCATTCAAACCCTGAATATGATTCTGTCTTTTGTGGAACACAAGATATTTTGCAAAACGCTGGTTACCGGCACCCATTGACTTCCATTGTACCTTGTGTTCATACTATGAAAGTGAATGGGTGCTGGTAACCAGCGTTTTGCAAAAAATCTTCTTCTGTGTTCTGCTGAAGCAAGAAAGTCATACAGGTTTGACATGAGGGTGAGTAAATAATAAAAAAATTATTACAAAATTTCATTATAACATCATTTATATAGCGCCCCTTGTGGCACCACTGAGAATACACACACATATACACTCCTAATAAAAGTTCCTCGAGTTTAACAGAATATTTGCTTCTTTTGCAGATGGATCGAGGCATTTCAAGAGGCCATGATTCTTTGACTGTTTTGGATTGGATTAAACAGGATACAGAAATGTGGCTCATCTGGGTTTTCCACTTTGGACACGAGCTGTAAACCGAGGATGCACAACTTAAAACCCAGTTTGAAGGATGCTGGTAGATGTAGTTGATGTATTAATCTATCGTAAGCAACCAGATAAATGTGAGGTATTAATCTACAATTTTGTTCTTGATGAAATTTTAGAAAACACTTCCATCTATTTTTTGGTGCTTTTACGTTATCATAAAACCAGCCCACAGCATTTAGGGTCTCGAAACTGACTGGTTATACCAGTCATAGGCTCTAGATATTGAAGTTGTTTTAACTCATGACCGTTAGGGTTATTTATGAACTACATTTTATTCCGAATCCACTGTTAGAAGGTATTTTTGAACATTATGATCCGTTAAGGACATAATACAAATGCAGTTTATATCTACAGTATCATTTGTCGCCTGGTGAAGGTTGAAATGTGATTCATAGCTAAGTCTGAATGTGTATGAGGAAGTATGACACAAGGAATGTCTGAAGCCAGGTTGCACCTTTGGCACTGTCTTGTGACACTGGCCGTGCAGTCTGGCATGGTGCATTATGGGAGATTTTGGATTCAACTGTGAAAGCTGGGAAAAAGAAGGATTAAAAATAATTGGATCTTGTTCAGGGAACACGAGATTAATTTCTGTGCTAATTATATATGAAACTATTTTTATACAATAATTTACATATTGTTCATGACAGATTTATGCATTTGAATGCAACGGTTTACATAAAAATGGTTTTATGAATGATTAAATATCTGCATGGGAGTGTTTAAAAATGGTTTCAGTATTAAGACTTCATACAGAAATTCATCGCGTTTATGTTTATGAATAAGGCCCATTGATTTTATGACGTTCTTCAGTTAGCCTTTATAAAATATTTTAATACTTTAAAAAAAAACTTTTTGTACAAAGTAGGCCTTTTGACTGATTCTTTTTTAAAACGTTATACTGGACGTAACTGGACAAATTGTGTACATATTCTGTAAATGGTAATATAATGCAGGTGTATTTAAAATAGTTCAGGATGTTTAGTTTCCTCAATGAATTATGGGTAGGAAAGACACAGTGCCAGGCTGGCTGACTATGCACTGCTTTAATGATCTATGTAACACATTATAGCACACCGGCTGTGAGAAAAAATAGTTCTGTTATCAGGGAAAGACGTAACACACACCTTCACATTCATTTCTTTAATGCACCTTGTTTAAGATCATGTCTCTTAACACTTTGACCAACAGGAATAAACAGATGATTATAAACTTTAGTTTTCACTATGGTTCTCATTCAGCTCCAAGAAGAGCAAACCACTGATCTGTCACTGTTTGACGTGCAACACGCCTAATTGCCCTTTGTTTGCATTGATAGATTCCATATTGATCACTTTTGTGTGTTGGATGTTTGTTTACATTTTGTTTATTGAGTGTGTTGATTTTGGGAAACATTACATACACCACTGTTCTGTCAATTGAGTTATGTTTGTTTACCAAGACTCCGTTTTAAATGAAAATATAATCTGTTATTGCTCATCTTTCCAATTATCATGGCACTGGTTGTTTACTGTTGCATCCCAAAGTTTAACAGATCTCAGTTTTACATCCTAAATTAATTTTTTGAGTATCTGAGGATTTAAGGGAGTAGGCTATACCCCAACATAAATGTAAAGTTCAAATAATTTTTAATAAATAATGTAATGTAATCATGTGTTTTCATTTGTGTACTTGTGATGTGTGTGCCATCTAAATACTATACGGTTTACAATATACTCTCATATATTTAACTAATTTTAGATTTATTCCTAAGGTGCATTGCTGCAAATCTGATTTACATGAACAAAATTATTGGATATATAAGATATTTTATACTTTAGAAAACAAAATCATTCAGTAACAGGGCTAACCACTTAACAGTTATTTGACAAAATTATGAAAATAAGATTATGAGGTGGTTCTCAGAAATATTAATTTAACACTGACACAAATAATACCTAAGCTTCTTTAATGCACCTTGCTTAAATACAACCGTTTACTAGACAAAAAAATAATATTATTTAATGAAAGAGAGACATTTCTTCGCCAATGAATTATTTTTAATATTTCACTGATGATATTATTTGTATTCGTTGTATATTTAAATATGCAAACGACACAGACAGGATTTTTATTGATACATTATGCCAACTAAAATCTAAATAAGGATGTGGAAACAGCATGTGGGACAGGCCATCATTAAAACAAAAGGCCAATTTTAATTTATTTTATATATGTAGAATAAAGCATATATGCTTCCCCAAAAGCATATAACACCGTATAGACTGCAGTTATACATTAAATTACTAATGTATAATCAAAACCATCACATAGTCGATCAAATTGAGCGTAAAGAGCGTAAAATAAACAAAACCTTCCCTAAACTTTTCAGTGCTGTCTGCATGTTTCATCTGCGCACGCGCAGACATGTATGTCTCCTCTGAGCGGGTCGCGAACTCTGACCTCCTGTAGCTGCACCGAGCTGTCGGATTACATTTATTTACTAAAACCCCACGATATTTGGATACTTTTACACGCGATTAGGGTAAGAATCACTGCGCTTTACATTGTCAAACACCAACGTGTGCGCGGTTATTGTATAGGTAAAAAATTAAGAGGATTAAAAGCGCTGTTGTTAGCGGGCCTGCTAACATGAGTTAGCATGCTATCAGTTAGCATCATAGAGAATACCTGCGATCAAACAGATATGCACTAACTGCATGATATTAAACTGACCAAACGCGGTTAGATGCTTAATTAAAATAGTAATAAAATAAATAATAAGACATCCAATGAACGTCTCGGGTGTTTGAGGTCGATACGTTGCGGTTTAGCATGCTAACGCTACAGGTATCTGTTATCGGTGCTCCAACGACCACAACAAACACGCATTGCATAACAAACAACGATTAAACAGATCAAAAATGAATAATTTGCTAAAGTAGATTGGTAAAGATTTGTCCTTAAGTCCGTGCGCGCCGAGCTGCTGTAGCGAAGACTCATCTGAGTACAAGTGCGTGCAGCTTTAACCCTTCATTCATGACCTTTAACCTACAGGAACAGATCTAACTTTATCTTCCCGGATCACACACTCATCCCGCAGGAGTTACTGACCCTACAACTGTCAGTCCCACCAGATCAGACTTATTCCCCGACATTAGGCGAACCGATTTGTAGAAAAACAAAGCGCAAGTCACCATGCAGGATGGTGATATAGCTAATATAGCTACTGCTAATCAGATGCATATGATATTGCACTGTCTTAATTAATCCTGCTGACTACACAGAGAATGGTATCTAACAATTATGTAGAATACATAATGTTAATTATCATCTTATATAGTAATAATCCTCGATTACTACTATCGTGGAGAAGCCCTGGTTAAATTTAGTGGCAACTCATTTAAGTAATTCATGGTAGTGTTAGCAAAGACAAGTTATTATTGCTTATTATTAGGGTTTTTAACATAAGCATTATACTTCTGATTGAAACATATATACCAGAGTTTGTGGTGTGTAGGCTAATGATACCCAAAATTATGTATCTTGTTAAAAACGAGGTATTAATGTTTATTAAACTTTTATACTGTTATATTGTTTATTTTCAGTATCCTTTATACTTCTTTATTCGTTGTCAAAACTTGAAATATAAATTCTCACAGAATGTATTTATTACCAAAATATTAATCCATCTGTTTATATTTCAAAATAACAAAAAAAATCAGTCTATACACGAGATATTTATTTTTTAAAAATGTAAATATCTACTTGCATTATGGATGTGACAGAAAAGAACACGTTTTTGAGAGGCAGCATATTTTGTAGGATTTCTGTGAATTAAAATGCACAAACCCGAAGCAACAACACCCAACAAATGAAGAAGAGATGACTCTTCAAAGAACGTCACATAATTATTTTATTTTTATGTGCCCATTTATGAGCAATATGGACTGTTATGGATGTGACGATTCTAAAAATATTATTTTCTCAGATAAGCGTGCAGCTGATGGGGCATTGGGTCTGAGACACGTCTTTGAGAGTTTGGTATCATGGAGGGCGAAAGTCCCAGAATTCAGCTGGTGTCTGCAGACGGAGGCCTACAGGTGACTTGCACTTAATATTCAGAAGCTTTATTGCTGCAAATTGAATGGTGTGATCATTCTGATGCGATGGTCTTTGTGTCAGATTGTGACAGAGCAGCAGCTGGCTCAGAAGGTGCAGATAGTCACAGCCATTGATCAGGCTGGAGCTGGCAAGCAGCAGTTTATATTAGCAAACCTGGATTACCCAAACCAGGAGAAGCTGTTCATCAAACAGGAAAACCCTCCTGCCAAGGTCTTCTTAACCTCTGCGGACGGATCAGCTGTTAATCAACTGCTTTTTGCATCTCCCGAGCTGACTGGACAGCAGATCCAGGTAAACATGCAGACAGGTAACCAGTAGATACTCTAATAATGTGGGTTTATCAAATCGTTTATTCAATAGTTTTTTGTTTCGGTGTATTTATTCCAAGAAGTTTATTATATCGAGCTGAAGTGCTTTTTAGTTTTGCTTAGCAATGTGGTTATGGCCTGTTGGTGTGTCTGTTTTTTTTTTATTGTACAGTACCATGGTATTGCCACTGTAAATGAGTCTTGTAATCAGTCGAGACTGTTGTGTATATTAAAACACCATTGTGTTTTATTTTTCAGTTTGTGACAGATGGTTCAGAACAAGGCTCCACAAAGTCTGCAGTAGAGTATTGTGTAGTTTGTGGAGACAAGGCCTCGGGTAAGACGACACACACACACACACACACACACACACACACTAGAGACATTCCCATCTCAAATATCTAATTATCTTATTATTTATATCTCACCAGCAACCCAGTGAATGTGAATATAGTTGTGGTTAAATTGCATCGTTAATGCATTGACAAAGATAATAGATATTAATAAGATGTGTCATGGCTGTTACTATAAATAGCTTTTATAAAGGATGTCCCACCTTCCAGAAAAAAAGCCAATCATCAATCCAAAAACGTTTGATGATGTTTCCTTTTACATGCCTGGGATGCTGTATGGACCGATTATCATCTATGACCACAACTATCTTTTTTATTAATCGAGTAATATGTCATAGATTGTATTGATTAGCTATTATTTTTTTATATATTTAAAAAAGCAAATCATACTAATTAATATCAGGTATTTATATAATTAAAATCAAATTCAAATTAAAGTCAAACAATTAATCGCGATTAATCGCATAGGAATAAAAGTTTGTGTTTACATAATATATGTCTGTGTACTGTGCATATAAAATTTGTATTTATAAACAATAACACACATGCATGTGTATATATATTTTTAGGAAATATTTAGATGTATTCATTTATATTTACCAATAATCGAAATTGTATATAAACATTATTTTTTGTATTTTTTATATGAAATATATGCATGTTTGTATTGCATGTGTTTATAAATACAAAATGAATATGTATAGCACACAGACATATTATATAAAAACAAACTTTTATTTTCAATGCGATTAATCGCGATTATTCGCTTGACAGCCCTAATTATAACTATGATGTGATTTCTTAGATTCATTAAAATTTGTTATATAAAGCAATTTATGTAATAGACACGTGTTTGTGTGTCCAGGGCGTCACTATGGAGCAGTGAGCTGTGAGGGCTGTAAGGGATTCTTCAAGCGCAGCATCAGGAAGAATCTGGTGTACACGTGTCGAGGGTCCGGAGAGTGTGTCATTAACAAACACCATCGCAACCGATGTCAGTACTGCAGACTGCAGCGGTGCATGGCTCTCGGCATGAAACAAGACTGTGAGTCCTGCACAAGTTGCACAAATTCTGAACAAATGTGTGAGTGTCTCTCGTCTTTTAAGAGGTGGTAAGTATTGCTTTCAATGTCCTAAATGTCCCAGCTGTTCAGTGTGAGAGAAAGCCAATGGAAGTGTCAAGAGAGAAGCCGGCCAATTGCGCGCCCTCCATCGAAAAGATCTACATCCGCAAAAACCTCTGCAGCCCTCTCGCCGCCATGCCAACGTTTGTTAGCGAGAAAGAGACCGCCAGGTAGGGTGTGCAAGCATATAGGAGGTTAAAAATTTGATGTGAAAATTATGTTTGCCCTTGTTTCAGCATTTCAAAATCTCATTTCATCGCAGATCCACCAGTTTACTGGACTCCAACATGCTCTTAAACATCCAGCAGTCTCTTTCTAAACTTGACAATAACATTTTAATTCCTTCTTCACCAGATCAGGTAAGAAACATGCACATATACGTTATTATACAACATTTCACAAATGACATTTTTGCTCTTTTGTTTACTGAGAATTATGTTTTTTCCTTCAGAATGACTCCAGTCAGGGTGATCTCGGCACCCTGGCCAACGTGGTCACGTCTCTCGGACACCTCAGCAAAAGTCGTGAGATGATGGACAGCAGTACCGACCTATCAGGGTTGGAGACCATGAGTAACGACGACAGCGTGATGACAGACGTTCAGCCAGATGAGCAGAATGACGTCACGCGGTACAGAAGGAAACTTGTCTAGTTTTGATATTAAGGCCGGCACACACGCAGCATGTGTCCGTGTTTACATGTTTGTGTTTGTATGTGTCCAGGGCGTTTGACACGCTCACAAAAGTGCTTCAGCCAGAGGAGGGCAGTGGGGAAGAGACACCTGACGGGGTCGTTGCTGTAAGAGTTGGTGATCAATCCACCGCCCTGCTGGAACTAGAAGGACCGCTGCTCTCAGACATGCACGTGCCATTTAAGGTTAGAAATCTGAAGTCGCAAATTAAAATGATCACATGCTAAAATGATCGAAAACGGGTAGATGGGTCACATGCTTTATGCAAAATAAAACTCACTGCTAAAATGTAAATTGATACTGGAAAGTATCAATTATGATGACAATAATAGAAGTTATTATTGTTATAAATAATAGTTCAGATGATGTATTCAAGTGGTACTACGTAGACTATTTTTTACAAAGAACATGTCATTTTTTTATATTTGGGAAAGAAAAAAAATATTTTGCACATTTTAATTAGCAAATTTTTAGGACTATGGAGGTATTTGCAAAATTGTGTCCATGACGGTCAAGTGTCTTCTCCCAAAATGTTTGTTTTGTATTATTATTATTAATGTGTCCAGTTATTATAATTAAAATTCATATTACACACTTACGAAATTCATCCTGTCTTGACAATAAATGTTAAGAACAGAAAATAAAACCAGCCTTATATTTTTTTTAATTTAATGTTCTTTACAAATTCGCCGACGCAGGTATAATACAAATAATAAAAAATTTTTTTCAGTTTCTTTTTGTATCACTTTATTTTTAATATATAATATAATAGTATATTATATGTGCTATTGCTTTGTTATGCAATAGTATATATAATAGTATATTGTTTCTAATCAGATACACACAATAGCATAAATAATATAATATGACACACATTCATAAGAATGTTTGTTTACATTTTAAGAAGTCTTGGTTGCCAAGAACATTTGATCTTGTTTGTATTTAGGCTGAAATACAGTGTGTTTTTAACATTGTGTCTAGTTAATGATGCCAGTGCCCATGCCAGACTTCCTAAATCTAAACTACATCTGTGAATCAGCATCTCGTCTGCTTTTCCTCTCGATGCACTGGGCACGCTCCATTCCCGCTTTCCAGGCCCTTGGGTATGTATGTTAATGTTTCCTACACTGGTCTCCCAACACCTCGTGCAACCTCATTGTTACGCTTTATATTCTAACGTTATTTTTTTTGTCGTTTAGCTCAGAGAACAGCATCACGCTGATGAAGGCCTGCTGGAATGAATTGTTCGCTTTAGGTCTGGCTCAGTGTTCGCACGTAATGAATGTAGAGACGATCTTCACGGCTATAATTAACCACTTACAGACCAGCATGGATGAAGGTACGCTGAGCACTTATGAACTAGTAGATGTAAATCTGAAACTATATTGAAGGAGCACTGATTGCAAATCAGGTCCTATTTCAAAAGGCAGCTTCCACTTTAGTTCCTTTATTGACATACGGATATATAATCAGAAACATTTATTTGATTAACAGAAAAACTGTCTCCAGAAAGAGCAAAGCAAGTGATGGAGCACATCTGGCGTATGCAGGAGTTTTGTAACAGTATGAGCCGCATGAGTCCTGATGCTTACGAGTACGCTTATCTTAAAGCTGTAGTGCTTTTCAGCCCAGGTAAGAAACACTAGTGAATTATTTTATCGAAAATAAGAAAAATAAGTAACTACATGTGTGCGTTCATTTGCAGATCACTCTGGCGTGGACGGCACTCTTCAAATTGAACGCTTTCATGAGAAAGCTTACATGGAACTGCAGGATTACGTGAGCAAAATGTACCCAGAGGATACGTATCGGTAAGCAACACTGACTCTCCGGTTATCCATTTAAATATTCATTGATCTTAAAGACGGAAAAGTTAATATAACTAAATCGGTTTTCTTTATCGTAGTCTGTCGAAGCTGTTAGTGCGTCTTCCCGCCCTGCGGTTAATGAGTGCAGCAATGACAGAAGAGCTCTTTTTCACCGGCCTCATCGGGAATGTTCAGATCGACAGCATCATTCCCTACATACTCAAAATGGAATCAACAGACTACAACAGCCAATCAGTGAGCACCGCTGAGTGACCGAAGCCCCGCCCACAGCTTCTCTAAATAGCTTCAGGATGACAATGCCTCAAAAACAGAACCGTTGTATCCATTTACTCACTCACACCCTCGGGGCCAAAACAGCAGTCTATATGATATAATCATATGAGAGATTTTGAATGCGGACATCATTTTGTTATGACTTGGCTTTTTCATTTCGTCAGTGTGTGGGGTTGTGCCTCTGGGTTTAGTTGTTTTGGATAAAGTGGATTACAGCTGCTTTTGCAGTTGGATGGTTTTGGCTTTTATTGTATTGTGTACTTATGTTTAGAAAAGTGTCTTTAAGACACAGGAAGTGCAGGGAACGTGTTCTTGAGAACTAGTTCCAAAGAGAACCTTGCCCCAGAAGCACTGACTTTCTCTGTATGTATATGAATCTTGTAAATAGGAATAATAAATGTCAAATCAAAGGGAAATAATGTCGGTATTTTTGTGTTTGTTTGCATGGATACTGATAGCTTGTTAAGAAAGAAGCCAGTAATATAAACAGGGTTTCTATGGTCATTGAAAACCTGGAAATATCGAGGAATTTCAAGCCATGAAGATGTTAATTTATTTATGAGTTTAATTTTTATATATTTAGTTGTTACAAGAATATTTTATATACAGAAAATAAATGGGTTTGGGTCGATTGTGAATAATATTAAATTTAATTAAACTTAATTGGTTAAACACAAATGCATTTTGTAACACTTAGGGTCACACACCCATTCTTTATTAACAATTATTTTAGAATAATAATGAACATATCAAACTATTATAATGGAATGACTACATGGCACAAATCCTATTTCTTTTAGTTGTTTTGTAGCGTATTACATTGCAGAAATGAATATGTGTGTATTTGTGTAATGTAATTTTGAGTAAAGTAGTGAGTTTCTCCCACATAACTGATTTCTTTAGATTTTAATATAAAGAAAAACGTTCATTTTTGAAAGATCGTGCACGTCATCATGCGGCGACGTTTGTAGCCATGTAATGCTTTTTTATGTTATTAATGATTAATCCATTAAGTGATGCATAATTGTATGTCAAATTAGCTTATCTTAACTTTCCATCTCATCGTTTAATTCATTAGATAAATAATATCTGTTGCTGATACATGTGACAATTTACTTTTTCAGTGGAAGAAGGACTAGAATATTTGTATGAAGATCAAATATATTACCATATTATTTCTTAAGATTACAGGAAAAATGTTATAGTTTAAAAATAGTAAGTAATCCAAAATTTGCCGCTGATGAAGACATACTCCAAATGAAAAACACTATGAGCGGGTGGAACTGAATAGAGGTGATGGAGTTTAGTCGGAACACTGAGAGTGTGGGACAGTCCGTCAGTGTTTAGAGTCCGTCAGTGATGTGATGGCGGAGTACACGAATCTAGTGCGGCGGGCCGTGGGTCAGATCACCGGTCACGGCGGTGTCAAAGGCTTCCTTTTGCAATTTTTCAGGTGATTCAAGCGAGTCAATATGTTTTAAAGCCCAAGATGGAAACAGATGGATGAAAGACAGCGTTTAGCGATGCCTGCACATTGAATTCAATGCAATGACCTCTGAATGTGAAATACTTTGTTTTTCACATTCGACATTGTTTTTTTAACAGGATGAAGATTTTATTTGCATATGAACTTTGTATTATTACAACAATTAATGGAAGTTGCTGTTACATATTGAAAAGATTAGCTCAATGAAACGTATATATTTAGGCACTTAAAGACAAAATACATAGTGGTTGCAAATCATTTCTGTTCATGATTACAGTTTTCTTGTTTAAGATATTACCATTATTCTTTTAGAGCATCTGCATGTTGAGATTGTTGCTAGTATTATAAATTACAATGATTAAAAAATGATTAATAATAACAGAATGTCTGTATTTTCAAGCCAGTTATATTGGGCTGAGATATTGACATATACGAAATGTCATTAAAATAAATATTAGCAGGATCATAATGCATAAACCTAATTTTGATTTTAAAAGAAAATGGTAATTTTATTGGATTTTTTATCTTACTTGGATATTTCATATACAGTACGGTGAAAAGTTTAGACACAATTGACAAAAATGTTTCTCATGACCTATTAATGTTTGAACTTGCTTTTGTAGACAAAAATAGAATTGTACCAAAATTAATTTATTTTATAAAAAACTTAAACGTTATATATAAAATATATTTTTGAAATGGATTACTTGCAAATAATGTATAAGTACAGTGTATATAATATACAGTGTTCCTAAGTTTTTTGTTTTGTTTCTTAGGGTAAATGATATCAAGACAGGAGCCTTGGTGGGGATTGACAAATATGGCAACAAATACTATGAGGACAACAGATACTTCTTTGGTATGATTTTGCCTTTTGATGCTTTATAATCTTTAAACGTAAAATCTCCTTATACCTTCCATCTGATTTTGACCTCCAGGCCGTCACAGATGGGTTATTTACACCACAGAGATGAACGGCAAGAAGACATTATGGGACGTTGACGGCAGCATGGTCCCTGCTGAATGGTATGGATTAATACATGTTTATTTGTTTAATTTGTAAAAATTTATAATTAAACAGGTTGTTACAAATTCAGCGAGAAATTAAGAGTGCATGTATATTTATTGTTTTATCATTGAACTCAGAATGAAGTTTCCCTCATTCTTTTGAGCATTTTTTACACCCTAAGCTTTACAGCTTTTTATGGCTTTTAGGCTTAATTTGTCAGGTTATAATAATGACACCAAATGTACAATCTCACAGATTTCCTTCCTTTTGTGTTGTCAGGCATCGCTGGCTGCACTGTATGACAGATGACCCACCCACCACTCACCCTCCAGAACCCAAGAAGTTTCTGGCTAAGGTTCATCAGATTAACGTCAGTGGCTCGTCTAACTGCTATGTTCCCTATTCCACCACTCGCAAGAAGATCCATGAATGGGTGCCGCCAACAGCCGGGGAGAAGTAATCCCCTAAATGAATTCTGTCCCCTCAATGCTTGTTCTGCTGTTCGGGACGTTCTGTAAATTGTAGCTGAGATTTATAATGAAATAAATTAAAATAAAAATGATCTTTGTCTCTGTGTTATTGTTCGTGATGCATTGATTTCCGATATTTGTAAAGTTAACATGAAAAGCAATTTGCAACCGATTTCCATTCTGCTTCTTTTGATACAATGAAATCAATCAATGCAATTTACACCAAGTAAAACCACTACAAGCCTTTCTTCCACTGGAAAAAATAGTCCATGACTGGTTTGAAGTGGTCACAGCTGTGCTTGCTTTATAGTGACTAAAACACAGCTATTAACCAATCGGAATCAAAGACAGCTGGAAGTAACTATTTTATTATCATTTAGAAATGGTACACCAGAGTTTAGAATAGCTCCTCGGTGTGGCCGTATGCACATTATTATATAAATACGCCGTTTTTCACAGGACTGTGAGATGACAACGTATCCGACGACCATTTATGCCCGACAGCCACTCTCAGCTCAGGTAAGGCAATGTTAACAGTTTTCCATTCACGTAAACTTTGATGTAGTATTTGACAGGCTTTTAAGCGTTATAATGTTTTGTATTTTATCTGCGAAGCAATAATGAATTTTTTAGTGTAACTCAAAATTTCGCCAACAGGGGGAGACGTTTCCTTTTCCTCAATTTTGCTCTTCGGGAAACTAAAACCAAAACCCTCTTGCTATTGTTTACTCAAACCAATCAAAAACCTATAAAAGCTGTTTTATATAAAGAGAAAACAGGACTATTGTGTCAGTGAAAACGTTTGTTAAAGTATCGTATTTATAAAAAGCAAAACAAAGTTTGGACTTCATTATTGATAAAATCTCTAATCTTAACACACAAGTACTGTTCAGAAAGAAATATTGGGGTTTTTAGTCGTCCATTACCCGTTATTACACACAAACCTGTTTTAATCAAACGCTTAACAAGACACGTTTATATAAATAGCAAGGCATATTCTTCTTGGATGATGTCATCGCATTCAACCAATCGGAAACCCGCCCAGGTTTGTTCTCTATACTGTTGACGTCATCCTCGAAAAGTGCGCACTTCAACAGAAACTAAATGAAACAATTCAGTTGCTTTTTGGTCAGATTTCTTCTCTTTAATTTAGGGTCACAGCTTTTATCTCTGCTTTGAAAATGTCTTAATTGTCTTTTTCTCTTATGACATGCTTTTCTTAAGAAATAATATTTAATTAGCTAATTTATTTATTAAATAGTATCCCTTAATGAAAATTTTGAGGAGATAATCCTTTATTTTATACTTTATTTTAACAATGCTTAAGACAATACTATGTTTAAAAAACAAAAAAGCTGTAAAATGTACACTCTATTTGTAAACATTTTGATATATTTTTTATTTTTCTCTCATTTGTTTTAATTTTGTAGTTCATTGTATGTTCATGTTATGGACCCCCTGATTGTATTTTAACCTTTTTAATATTAATAAAAAAGTAAAAGGTACCTAAAAATATAGAAATGTATAGATAAGTAAACGGAAAAAAACTTTTTTGCAAAGTCAGTATTTTAATTATTGCTACTTTACCTGGTAATGGGAGACAAAATGTAAAATCTGCACAAAAAGTGTACACATCTGTTTCACTACACATCCAAGTTTAATTTACATTACTCAATGCACGCAGAAGTAACTTTCTGTTTCCACTTTTTGCAATAAATGTATTGGCCAGCCAACACAGTTTGAGATATTGAAAATCTGTTCACAGTTTAGCATTTTCAGTGTTTTGGCATAATGTTGAGAGAGTTTTAAATCCCCTAGGACGAGAGGATGAAATTGTCAAAAATCCACATTTAACTAACCCCACCACCCCACAAGCTCCAATGAATGTGCCTGAAAAGCACATAAATATGATATTAAATGTATGTTTGTTACCATACCAATACTATTTGAGATCTGCAATTTAGCATCTACATTGTTGACCAAGTTTGGTGACATGAATTCCATAGGAATTTTAAGAAAGTTTACTAAACCTTTAACTTTTTAACTCTTCTAAGTCCAAAATACACAACTTCCTGTTTGGGGGAGCTAAAAAGTGCCAATGACTCTGACATATGTGCCCATGTTTAAAAGTTTTTATGCAAGTTAAGTGCCTCAAAACACCCCAAAACCTTGAAAGAAGAAATAAAACTGCTTAGAAAAACAAGTCGCACCTTTAGTGTCCTGCATCCTAAAAACGTACAGTACAAAAGGGGATGTGCTATGTGTGCATCCTATGGTTAACACACCAAGCTGTTTGTAACTCATCCGTGTAAAACAGTAAGTCTGCTTCACTACAGTGTGTAGTTTTGTTATCAATTGCTTTCCCTAACACACACACACACACACACACACACACACACTGTTTACTGCAAAATGCTTTGGGATAATCAATTATAGATACACATATTAGCATAGTGTCATTTCACACCACCAGGTGGTTTAAATTTTCATAGCTCTTTTGAATACGGCTGTCGCTGTAGTGCATGTAGTGTATTCAGACGTCAGATAAACGTCAGACTTCTCAGTTACAATCCATTGTGGTATAATTGGTGTCTTTTAACTTCCCAGAACATTGCTATTATTGTTGGGGACCAAAGCCATAGAGACCAGAATATTGTAGAAAAAACAGAAACACCCAAGCAAATACATCTCACAAATGCATAACCTTCCAGAATGCCCACCATCGACATTTTATTTCCTGTGGACACAACATTGTTGTGAATCTTAGTTAATGTCAGACTATGTTTTCACATGACCTTATTTTAAGGCACTTAATGCTGTAAATTTAGCACTGGCCCAGATAGTAGTTGGCTGCTCATCTTGTTCTGCTGTGATATACAGGGTGTATAGAGAGGAAGACAAGTCTGTAGGATAAAGTTCTATCAACAGGAAGAGGTACAAAACAAACAGTTTTTAAATTTTGACCACTCCCGGTTAAGAAGACAGACACTACATACTATTCAAACATTTGTATTTAAAAGACTTTGTTTTATATTACTAGAATGAATATTGTAGATGTACAGTAATGTCTTCATTGTTGATTGTGTGTGTAGAAGAAAAGAATATTGCAATTGTTTTCCAAAGGCCACACTTTTACACCCCGTCACAGGAAGTGCATGGAACACAGTGTAAACGTTTGTGTGTATGAACTGTTTAGACTCACCCACTTGCCAGATTGTACATAATGTGCTTAAATTAATGTTCCAGATGAACACAAGTTAAGCTGTAGCTGTTCCACAAGTTAAACGATAGCCGTAGATAAACGATAGCCATCATTTAAACTATAGCCATAGATATTATACACTTAAAATTAGTGTATAACTTAAAATTAAGTATATTACTTAAAATAATATTTGATATTTTAGTTTATTTCATGACCATGTAAATCCAGTAAACTTGATATTATTTTTGCACCAGTACACGCAAAGCACCGTTTACATGCAGCAAATGAAATGGTATTTCACTTTTCACTTATATATTTTATAGTTGAATTTTAATCGAATCATGACAAACTAAAAATTGATGGAAATGTCTAAGACTCAAGATGAAAAATTTTCATAACAATAAACACGAACAAAAAAATAATAGAAACGGTAATGTTACTGTAATTTATAAAAATACCTAAAATGAAAAAAATGTTTTGAAAAGACTTTAAAAATTAAAAATTATAGTTCAGATAGTCCATTTTCATGTGTATACATATACTCAATTTCTGCGGTGACATTTATCAGGGTTATGTTCTTTGAAGAGCCATATTTATTGCTTTTGTTTTGTGCATTTTAATTTAATTTTCGTTTTTGTCACATCCATAACGCATTTATATTTTTTAATAGATAACCTTTACATAGACTGATATTTGTTTAATATCTGAACTCTAGTCAAAAAGCTTTAGTAAAATATAAACAGATGATTCAATATATGGTATTAAATACGTTCTGTGGAAATTTATATTTCAAGTTTGACTGAAAATATCTTATCCATACCATTGAATTGCCCATTTAAGTGAAATACCAGTAAATCAAAGATTGCATAGATGTTTTCACAGGTTGTTTCACTTTTAACTATTGCACACATAAGCTATGGTGGGACAGTATCACACTGTGATTTTTATGGGAATGCTTCGGGGTAACATAGGTGGGAACTTCCTGTTGTGTTGTTCTACACTAAAGATTATGAAACCTAAGAGGAGAGCCATAACCAGTGCAAACAGACTACAACAATAATTTAAAAATGCTTTAAAGGTCTTATAATACAATATAATTATACAATTGTATAAAATTAGAAATAAAAGAAACCCTTCTGTCCACCTGTACCATATAAATAATTGACTTGCTTGTCCAGTATTCACAGTCCGTCAGACCTGGAAGATTTAATTTCTTAGATGAAAAGTAGCTATATTTAGAATGAAGTCTTTGGTCATTTCACACACTGTCAGTTTTCATCAATAATTCACTTCTGAATGACAGAAAGATGAATCATTAATAATGTGACAGCAAGATTTCCTTTAGAGACTCTGCATGATGTTAATATTAGTGTGTTATGGTTATTGAGCAAATTATTCAAGTACTCTTGAACGTAAAGAACATAGAATGCCATAGCCAGATTCTGAAAGTAAAAATCTGATATTCTCCAAAGAGCTTTAGTTTCTTAACCTTTCAAGGCAGAACCACCATGAAATGCAGGGCTGTTAAGCAATAATAGATTAGAAACATCCAGTCAGCATGAGCAAAATCTATTTTAAAAAAGTGTATTTGTTCAATTCTTTATGAAGAATTACACGACCTACAAAGTTGCCGTTACCATGGCAATCGTGGAAAAGACATTTGTGAAAGATATAATTGAGTCTGTGTTCTAAAAATGCATTTGTATATGTATTTTAGTATATTGCTATATACTTTACAATACTTAATGGCATTAGCGATTTCTTTTTATCCATATGGAAATTATGTAATGGGAAAGTACTTAAACATAACTGAAAAAAGAATGTTTTTCTTTTTTGGTTCTTGATAGGCACGATTATTATGAAATTCCTTTTACAAAAAACATACAAACATTACATATTTCATATGTGATCCCATGGATTTCACAATCAAGTAGGTGGTCAATGTTGCACTGGGATTTAAAAATTTGGTTTTCTGTGGATGGTAAAATGCAGTCTGTATCTGGTGTGTGTCATGAAAAAAATACCAGCCATCGGCTGAGATGAAAGAAAGACCAACCGATGCATTTCTGTGTGCACATATACCTTTTCATCTCTCCCTTCAGAAGATCAAAACTCCAGAGCAGTGATGTCATGTCCTACAGGAGGGATGAGTAACCCAAAAGGGTGAAAGTCATTTCTTTTTCTTTTATCTTTCAGTGACCTCTCTCTCTCTCTCTCTCTCTCTCTCTCTCTCTCTCTCTCTCTCTCTCTCTCTCTCTCTCTCTCTCTCTCTCTCTCTCTCTCTCTCTCTCTCTCTCTCTCTCTCTCTCTCTCTCTCTCTCTCTCTCTCTCTCTCTCTCTCTCTCTCTCTCTCCCAAGACAATGAAAAGTGGGTGTATTTGAGACTAACAAACAGATTGTGTAGTGAATAGAGAAAGTGGTAAAAGGTAACAGTGGTAATTCAATAATTCAAGGCCGAAAAGGGCAACTAACCATCTTGCGCTCTTGTGTTTATCCTGCTTGACTGTTAAAGGTTCAGTACAAAATTACAGTTCCATTATCATTCAAAAACATCATGTAGTTATGAAGAAACGACTTGTTCTGTGGAACACAAAAGGAAATGTCTTGAAGACTTTTCATTTAGTATTTTTATTTAGTGAAAGCAAATGGTTAACACAGGTTTGATGTCAATGGTTCCAAACTTTAACAAATGGGTCTTGTGTTCCTGTGACCCTATAGTGCTGTAGAGAATTGATGGATAAATACAAATAAAATTTGAGAAATGTAGCAAAGGAGAAGAAAACAATGACTTTTAATCTTTTCTTTGCAGAAAGCTATTGTGTAACTTACAGTCCAAGAAGAATGGATGGATAAATACAAATAAAATTAAAAAAATGTAGCAAAAGAGTTCTAATTTTATAAGAGTTGTAAAGGCTTTTAATTTTCTTTAATTGCCAGATTTTTATTTTTGGATGGACTGTTAGTCAATGAACGGAAATATAGATATTTTTAGCATGTTTGTTTTTGTTTATTAACCCTTAACTCTTTTATTTATTTATTTATTTTATTTTGTTTGATTTATTTTACCCATGTTGTGCTGTGAATTTCATTCTGTTTTTGAGTAAACAGCACTGGTCGATCTTTTAGGCTCTGTTTTGGCTTTTTTAGCAGAGCTTTCAGTTAAATAACAGCCTGTAGGCATTGTCATGGATTAGGTTTTCCACTTACTGTTAAAAATAGAAGTCATGGCCTTTACAACACCCATTCTTACACTTTGACAGCTGTCTGCCTTTTGTGTGTGTGAGGACACATCATTTAGCAACAGATTTAAATTCCTTTGGATTTAGAAAGAAATAAATCAATCTTGTACCATTAACTTAACTAGTGATGCATGATTTTGTTTTTAAGATTTAACTTAATATAATGAAATAATAATAATGAAAACTTTTATAATACTTGAATACTTGATAAAGATTTTACCCATTTAAAAAAATTATTTCACGGGTTAGGATTTATTAGGAATAATTAGCTTTATACGATGATACAGCTATCATGTAGATTTTGACTTTTATCTTCATTATCTCCATTTTTTCTTAGTCCAGTTTTGGATAGGTAAGTACAGTAAGTACATTTAAGATCATAAAATGAAAATGGCGGCTTTAAATCAAATCCACAAACTCAAAGGCAGTTGTGTGTGTTTATGTAGAAGCAGATGTGATGATTTATTCATTTCATTATGTTTGGCAGCAACAGTCTATGGGTCACTGAAACGGCTTCATTACCATCTGTCTGTATAAGAGATTGAGGTCATGATATTAAAATGCAGACGGGCGAGGGACACAGCTGTATGAGAGCTCACTATTAATGAAGAAAGGTAAGATCTTCAAGATCTGCTGGGAATACAAATGAATAGTTGCTTATCCCTTTGTAAATCTATAGAACTTTAAAATATAAAATGGTGTAAAATGAGTAGTTAACATCACAGTTAAGTAATAACAACGGCACAAGCTACAATTATTGGCAGAATTTACATACACAATATTGAGCATGTATAAAATGTGCAAACCATTTTTGTGACATCATTCAAATGTCATTAAATTGACGTCTGTTTACTGTGCCCGGTTCATGTGGTATTGAACTTCTAATGGATCTAAATGCTCAACACTCACATTCCTGCCAAACATCTCAAACATGTATTCGTCTTACATGTTTGTGCACACACACAATTTGTCATTTTAAGGGAAGGCAAGACATGATCTTCTCTGATCTGAATGTATCTGCAAGCTCTCACAGGTAGAATAAGTGCTGGTATGATTGTGTAAGATGCTTGTGTATGGAGAGTATTCAGATGTGTGTGTGTTTTACTGTCTGTTCTGTCCGTGCACATCGTGTTAAACTGCATATGATCCTGCAGCGCGTGTATATGCGTTTGGTATTGTTGGCTGGGCTACTTCACACACTTGAAATCAAGTAGGCCCTTGACACCCGTATATTTTCAGCTGGTGAATATTTTATGTTCTACATTTGTTTTGAAACGGCAGGAGATTAGATGTCCCAGAACTGGTCGTAGTCAAGCACGACACAAATTAGAATAGGGCACAGACGCTGCACTGTTTATTTATATATAGATAGAAAGACCTGCAGTGTTGGTTTGTTCTGGTGAACAAGCAGTGCTTGAACAAATGCTGGAAATTGAGCTTGTTTAACCAGAAGCAAACTTGTATAGAGAGTGTTTTGTGTTAATGTATGAGGAGCTGACGTCATGAGTTTGTCCTTGTAATGCATTTTAAGTTGCTTCGGATAAAAGCGTCAACCAAATGCTTAAAAATATGTAAAGCTTGATGAAGAGTTAAAAGATCAGATTCACCCCGGACCACAAAACCAGTCATAAGAAGCACGGGTATATTTGTAGCGATAGCCAACAATACAATACAATTGTGTGGGTCAAATTTTTATGCCAAAAATCATTAGGATATTATGTAAAGATCATGTTCCATGAAGATATTTTGTAAATTTCCTACCCGTAAATATATCAAAACGTTTATTTTTGTGAGTGGATGCAGTGCTAAGGACTTCATTTGGACAACTTTAAAGGTTATTTAAAAAAACCTTGTTTTTAAGGTTTTAAAAAGTTGTATCTCGGGCAAATGTTGTCCTATTCTAACAAACCATACATCAATGGAAAGATTATTTTTTCAGATCTCAGATGATGTATAAATCTCAATTTCAACAAATTAACCTTTTGTGGTCCAGCTCAGTAAAAAAAGTCTTTGCTGCCTTACATTTTAAAGTCCAGTCAACTTGGCTTTTTAAGTCATTTAAACAGTTTTTACATTATTTCAACTAATTACTAAGTCATTTCAACTCATAAAAATAAGTTGAAATTGTGTAACTAAATTTGATTAGTTGAAATGACTTGTATTTAGTTGAAATAATGTAAAAACTGTTTAAATGACTTATAAAGCCAAGTTGACTGGACTTTAAAATGTAAGGCAGTAATGATTTTTTTAAAGTGAGGGTCACATTTATGCATTTGCTTCTATCCAAATTGACTTAAAGCACATTTAAGGTATTTATCATTTTTTATGGAATTGAACTCGTGATTTTTGCGTTGCTTGTACTGTGATCTACCAATAGGAGTACAGGAAACTGAATCACCATGAAACACCATGAATTCATTTGATGATTCAAAGCCATTATCTTAATACATTAAGCCAAGTTAAGTTTTCCTTAGAACAGGCTTTTACAAAAGCGAACATGTGAACAAGTGTTAATGTGGTGGGAGAAATTTAGGCTAGTCATGTCTAATATGTTATGCCATGTTAAGTTTCATGTTAAACATTTAGCAAAAAATCATGCACAATGTATACAGTAATACATAATTCTACCACAACAATATTTTGTTCATGCATTTTATTTGTTTTATTTACTTGCTCAAGCACAATAACACAATTTTGGCTCTAGCACACTCATACTCCTCCTATGATGACCCAGCGATAACCCTCCCCCAGTTTTTTATGATAGGATTCGATTAGATGTGACGGTTCACAGTGAGGCATTTGTTCATATGAAAATGAGATTATTCAACAGATACAAATATTGACCCTTACTAGGAATCGCATCACTAAACCCTTTCATTTGATTAAAACTGCTTTCTAAAGCAAGTATTGCTATTACTGCTGCTTATAGAAAAGCTCAAATCAAGCAGCTTGTTATGCATAGGTGCTGCTATTTTTCTGGTCAGACTTAAAAACGGTTATTATCCGGCAGATGATAAAACCAGCAAAAATTATTCATTGACTTTCATTAAAGAAGGAAAGTACTGCCTTGGGATCCCAAAATACTCTAGCGTAGTAAACAAAAAGCAATGCTCTGTAAAGTATTCAGAACACATTAGCACCTAAATATTAAAAAAACACTGAGATCAGTTATTTAAATAAGTCAACTAGTCGAGGTCAATTGTTAAATGTAAACACAAACATGTTTAAGATGCCATAGCAGTGAGTAGAGCTCTGACCTTGTGATACTGACCTTTCACCTCTACACTGTGTGTGTGTCTGTGTGGGTGTGTACAGGTTTCTATACATTGTGGGGGTGGGGGACCAACTGTCCTTGTGTGTGTGTGTGTGAGAGAGAGAGAGAGAGAGAGAGAGAGAGAGAGAGAGAGAGAGAGAGAGAGAGAGAGAGAGACTTGGCTTCCTTTGACAGCCACTTGTAGTTTTTTTTTTTACATTTTATGGGCTAAAAGGGGTAGAACAATACTTGGTGATCATGTTAAAACAAAGATAAAAAAGATTTTCTGTGGGGCTTATATTACTTTTGATAAAATTAGTAAACATTAACATATTTGCTTAATTAACCATGGTTGTAATATAGTAAAATTATAGTAACCAAGTTTTTGACAATTGATTACCATTTGTATTACTGTGCTTTTACTACTACAAATATTATGGTTAGTAGGTATGATCCCTGTATTAGGACAATATGGTACATTTTTGGCTGCTATCGTTTTACTACAAATACTATGGTTAAATTATTGCTACTATCGTTAATATTCGTAGGAATAGCCTAATATAATCATACCTAAATTTAACAGTTTAAATATATAAAATCACGATACAATTTTAAATACTATATGTGCAAAGTTTTCTATAAAAACGCTGTATACTTATTATAGAAAGGGGAAATTCTAGCACCTGTTTTACAGTACCTCCTCTAAATGACTGTCACGCCATAACGGGGTCGAGTCCCTCCCTCTCTCTCTCTCTCTCTCTCTCTCTCTCTCTCTCTCTCTCTCTCTCTCTCTCTGTGTGTGTGTGTGTGTGTCTCTCGTGCAGATTACAAAGAGGAATCTACGGCGAGAGCGCGCGCTCGGTGCTTTGTAACCGCGACGCAATGTAGCGATTCACCGCCGTAGCGACACGCGAGAGTCCTGTTTTACCGGACCGGACCGGACTGAACTATGCCCAGCGCCGACAGAACTTCAGGCGAACTCGAGAGGAACTCTTTCTTACACGGCGACATGGTCAGTTATGCTCGAGTGTGTTTTAATCCGTGCAGTATGTTTAGCTAAAGCCTCGGTGCATGGGATTCATGTCTGTATTCGTGCCGAATGGGTTAATCAATAAACTGCATCTGCTAAAGTCTTCTGCTAAGCTTGCGAAAAATAACCGTGACTTAAGTGATACTGATATAACCATATGTTACGGTTTTGAGCTCACGTACGACACATTTACCATGTTTACAATGGTAGACAATCAAGACTTTTCCTGCTTGTCTTTATTACTGCGGTTTCGTCACAAATACTTGCGTAGTTAAGCTCTGGTTACTAAGGGGAAGTTCATAATTCATTTCTGTCAGGTCTTTTTTCGTAGGTACTAGAAATAAACTTGGTAACACTTTGAATTAAACTCGCTAATATGAACTAACAATGAGCAATATTTTTAAAACTTTATAATTGTTTGGTAATGTTATAAGATATATAAATTCAGATCATTCAGACTGGTTCATATGTACAACGTTTAGGCCCAGTTTTAGTAAATATTAAGATTTTTTAAATGAATACGTACTATGGTTAACAAATGGGGTTAAAGTGTAGTGTTACTTCATTTTAACTAGTGTAATTAACTAATGTAATTAACTAACCTTATAAATTGTGCACTTTAACGGGCAATTCCAACGTTATGAATGTGACGTTTTCTGTCAAAACTTTAAATATAAATTCTCACAGAATGCATTTATTACCAATATATTGAACCATCTGTTTATATTTTACTAAACCCCTTTGAGTTTATTCAGACATTAAAAATATTAGTCTATACACGAGTTATCCGTTTTAAAACATGGAAATATACAGTACATGTGTTATGGATGTGACAATAAAGAATTAACAGGCGTTTTTGAGAGACGACATACTTTGTAGGATTTATGTGAATTAAAATGAACAAAGAAGCAATAATACCCAACAAAAAAAACATAAAATAGTTTTATTTTATTTTAATGTGCCAATTTGGACTGTTATGAATGTGACAGTTCTGAAAACAGCACTTTACCTGACTATGAAAAATCATGTTTGAAACACACAACAAAATGCTTTAGAAACCTTGAGAGAGACCTCACATGAGTATTTAAACCACCAAATATTGATCTAAACTATCACTATGGTGAAAACCATTAATTTCTTAGGAATAAAATGAAATTTAATCTTTTCTCATCTTCCAAAACATGTTTCTTAATCCGTTATCATTCCTTTAGGATCTCATGATTAGTAAAACATCATAAAAACGTGTACTAAACTACTTTACCACTACTCAAATTACTATTGTGAGAGTGTTTACTAACTGCGTTGCTCAATAGAGCGTTTTAAAGACAATCAGAAAAGACAATGGTGATCCTTGGCTCCAGTTAAACCGGTTACACTGGTGATTCCCCATAAATGAGTTAATGGAGATAGTCATGAACTATCAAAACTGAATTCTGAGTATCTATTGCACACACGCCTTAATAGATTTATTAACAGTGGGGTGATGGGTGGCGTGCTGGGGCATGTGCTCGGGTCTTGAGATGGGCTGTTGTAAGCCAAACAAATGCTTCATTGTTTTGTGTGTGCCACTATAAGACGGCGTGTGTGCCCGACTTATGCTTCACCCACATCATTACAAGTTTCCAAAGTCTTTTTATCACGTGGGCTGCCCGAGTCTATTAACAACACTATTTCCTTAAATTAGCCTGAAACACATTTGCACTTGAGTGAGTGAATTAAGCGCTAATAGGCTTAATTGATTGTGTTGGACGTGTCAGTTCATGCATTATTAATTCTGAAGATAATGGAGAGGAAGTGCATTTGTAATTGCATTGCTTTATGTGTATAGCTTGATGCTTTATGTTTGTATAGACCGTCATATTGAGTAAAGCGATGAAGCATTGATTAACTGACATGCCAAACTAAAGCATACATGAGTTCGTATGACCGATACAGACAATACTCATCTGTGAACATCTGATAATCTCTTTATGTTTTTAGATAAGAGCTTACTCACACGCACAGTTACATGTCTGTTGAAATGGGCATGTACCGCTACTATTGTTTAAAACAAATTGCTGGCAATCATCAGAATTACTATTACTCATGCCGTTGGTTAGGTATTCAATACATTGGCATGTAGCTTTTCCTGTAGTGTTTAAGTTAGAAATACATTGTATAATCACAGGGCTTTGGCAAGGAGAGGTGTGCAGTTACTTTTCAAGCTGACTTAAGATGAATTAAGTGAAAAAAAAAAAATGAGTATCATAATGACATGATGTTGGACCCAAAACACTGTATCCTCTTTATTTAAAAAAAAAAAAAAAGAGTAGACACAACCAAATTTTAACACGTCTGGTTCCAGTGTATTTATATATAATGATATATTGATGTATTTATAACAGTGCTGGTTTGAAGCGCAAATAGATTTACAATTTACTTCAGTACGTTTTTCTAGTTTTTTCAACTCTGTAAATTTGTAATTCATGTAAATTCGTACAATGTGAATTGTACAAAAACAATTATACAATTATAAGAAAAAACGATAATAAAGGCACACCCCTAACCCCGCCCCTAGCCCTGACATCACGGTGGAGGAGGCAAATCGTACTAAAACATCTGATTGAGATCGTACGAATATATAAATAGATAGAAAATGCATTCAAATTCCTGTGAGATTTTGTGTGTTATATGGCACCTAATGAATCGTGAGTCTTACTTCTGTGTTTCAAAATAAGTAGGGTTGCAAAGGGGTGGAAATTTACCACCCCTTTGTACATTTTGTACATGAAATACAGCTACATAAATGCAAGTACTATACATGCACACTCAAAAACAGTTGTTTTCTTACTGGACACGGGTCTATAGCATTCCTGTTGTTTCCAGGGTAACCTGTGCAATCTTGATGTGATCAACATACTGCAGCTGCAGATTTGCAGAGTAGGCACTCTTAATCTGTCTCACTATAAATTATTAGCAGTTCGGTCCCTGTGGTGACACTGTGTCCTATGAGGACATAATTTATAGCTAGTGTGTAATAAATAAGACTGTGGAACTGGCTGTGCCCCAGAATATTGTCTGAGACCATAGAAAGTTGGGTATTCTGTATCATCCTGTTCAGTGAGAGGAAGTTGTGTTGTGGAATACAAATGAAATATTTTGGTTCAATACAAGTAAGTCTCTATCAAAAAAAATTTTTCAAAAGCAAAGGGTTTTAATCATGCTGATAGCTCAGATGTTAAAATTTGATGGTTTAAATAAAGAAATGCTTTAATACTTTTTTATTTTTATATATAAACTAAAGCATATAGTAAAGTGCTGTTTTCAGAATTGTCACATCCATAATAGTCCATATTTCTCATTAATGGGCACATGAAAGCAAAACCAACCAGACAAAGTAACTAGTTTTTCACTGTTAATTATGTTTTTAAACCTTTTTACAAACTTAGTGATGAAATTACCATGTTGTTAATGACAGCATATTAAACTCCAAACAGTCCTTTAATGTCACGTGTACTGTAAAACAAAGGTTTATTACTGCTTTGTGCATGTACAGACAGGTTTCAGTTCTTAACTGGGCACAGATAAAGTACAGGAAGTTGATCTTTTCATCACCATCATCTCTGATATTTGTACATATCAGCTGATGTGACCAAACTGATGCACGTGAACGCTCGTCTCAGAGATCGTTGAGTGCGATTAAACGTCTACAATGGCTTTTGTAGTTCGCGTACACAAACTCGACATGCCTTTACCCTGCGGCCTTTGAGTTTCTGTGAAACGCATGACACGCGAGACGGGACAAGTTTAAGCATGACCCACGAGCTGGACACACCCGAGTGTTTAAGTGTGTCTATGTGCAGATACAGTATGTGTGTTAGAAGTAACAACAGTGTGATAACGGCTTGCTCATGATGACGTGTTTGTGTTTACAGGAAGAATGACAGTGAGCACAGTTACTTTCATGTGCCAGAATGCCTTTAGTCTGTTGTCGATCCAGTGCGTCTTATGGTTCTTTCTTACTTTGTGACCACTTTGTATCCAGTAAAGCAGGTAAAATGATCTCTTTTAAATGAGGATGTAGTTCTTTTGTGCTAAAAAAAACACTGTTGTGGTTTTTATCTGTGGTTTTTTCTAGATATGAGATTAGCAGGTGACATTTACTGCTGTGATAGTTTACAGTACTGTAGATTAGAGGTGTTTATACGTTTAGTTATTTCTGTTTCGTGTACTATAGCCCTGCACAAATGTGGTAAACACGCTTTAATGTTAAATGTGTTTTTTGACTTTTAAATTTTTTCTAAAGATATAAACTATGGAAAAGTGTGACAAAATAAATGTGACAAAACAGAACACATGTTTTTTGAGAGGCAACATACTTTGTAGGAATTAAAATACCCGAATATTTAAAACCACCAAATATTGACATCTGAGCTATTAGTGTGATGAAAACCTTTGCTAAATACTTTCATGGTAAGGTTGCTATTTTTATTTTGGAATCGGACAATAATAAAATAATAATTACTATTATTAATGCATAAAACACAATTGTTTTTTATATGTTTGAATCACTATGTAAACATATTGTGATTTTCAGTGTTTTATTTGGTGTTCAGAAACTTGGCATGTCGAGTCAATTAAAACTAAAGAGCTCCCTGATTGTTTCTGTGATCGTAGTATTTGTAAAATGTGTAAAACGTAAAATGTGCAGCACATTTTAGAGCAAATTGCTTTTTTGTGTTTTTGGAATTTTATCTTGTTGTTGTTGTTGTTGTTATACAGGCTTTGCAATAAGCTTTATAGTGTATGGCACAGCACTTCCTTCACAAGCACATTAGCCAGTGGATGATTACGTAGAAGTCTTAAAGACCCAGGAACAAAAAACAGCACATTTTATTCTAAGGGTCAGAAAAAGGACTACAGTGAATTAGTGCATCACATGCTTCGTTAAAATGATTGTATTATAGCTGTACTGCATGTCTGTGATATAAAAATCTGTTGTTTACTTCCTTAAGTGAACTTGGCTTTCTCATTACAGCATAACTGTTTCCTGTGGCACATTCCTTAAGCACAAAGAACAGATCAGGAGATATGAAGTCAACTGCACAGCAAAACAATTTATCTTTTTGTTTATGACGCTTTGTAATCGGTTAACGGAAGGTTTTGGTCCTTTAGTTTAAATAGGATTTGATGTTGTGTTTTTCGTTACTTTTGAATCAGCTTTTAACATTTTACATTTGACTGCAAAAAATACACTGCTGCCATATGATGAAAAGATGAATGTGATGGCACAAAAAGACTATAAAAAAAAGAAAAAAATCAATAACAACATCATATCTTTCTAACTTTTTGTAGTTACACAGACCACAATGACCATTACATTGTTCATAAACATATAAATTATAATTTAAAGCTAAATTGTGAATTAATAACACTGTGTAGTTAGAAGATGCATCTCATCAAATAGCTTTAAATGGTACAGAATGTACAGCTTCAATCCATAACTTTAGCTTTTATCGTCATCTCTGTTTAAAACATGAAATTGTAGGTTAGTTTGATGTCATTCGACTCAAACCAACGCAAATATAAATAATATTTACGCAAATATACGTAAATAATAAAAATATACGTAAATATTAGTAATATTTACGTGGGTTAAAGTCAAATGACATTAAACTGACAGTTCCTGAGAAATCAAACTCGAAATTGAAACTTATCGTTGTAATTTGGATAAGGAAATGAAACCGTTTTTATATACTTGCTTTTTTTTATTTTTAGCCAAAGAAGTTTCAGATTTCAGCTTCAACATTGCAAATACGTGTTTTATCTAGTGTGTAGTTAAGACAGTGGGATGGGATTCCCGCACAAGAAAAACTAAATCCTGTTGGAAATACTATCAAGTATGCATAGTTGCAACCTGCTTGTGCAGTTTAACCAGTTAAATCTTATTTATCTTGGGAACATTGCCAGTCGAAAACCTGTTTCACAAAGGCAGACCCCATCTCTTTAAACACCTGTTTTCTTTCAGGTCAGGCCTGATTTGGTCAGTGTTGGATGCATGTTTAGTATAGATGTAGGCATCCTGTCAAAAAACTGCTATCTCAGCTGTTTGTTCTGTTTCTTTTCTGCTGTTGTCTTTCATTTCCTTATTCTTAACATCTGACACATATACACTTCTCACTTATATGTAAACTGTATCTGTGTGTGATGTTCACAGTTTACCTATAAAAATAAATTTTCTGTAAAAAGATTTTAGTGAAATAGCTGTTGTGTTACGTAAAGCACATGAACAACAATAGCACAACAAAAGGGTTTTTATTATCCAGAGATCTGTGTGTGTGTGGGAATGTTCTTCACATGACAGGCTCACTGTGAGGTCACTTCCTCAGGCCACATGCAAACTCTAATCTTTTAGTCTTTACCCGTCTCTCGAGTAATAATCTCCGTCTAGATTATAATCTCAGTACACGCATCTCTTGCTTAACCTGTTAAACTAGTCATTGCGAGGCTTTTACTATGTTACACACAGTTATATATCTTATAAATAATTATTATATATACATATCTGAACATGTACGTAAGACACCAGATGTGTGCACAGTATGCCCCAGGAAGGGGAAAGTAAGAAAGGTTAGATGAGACGGACTCTCGCATGTTTGATTTGACCGACCTAGTTCTCCAGAGGACCGTTTCTGCCCTGAAGACATCAATACGGTCTGGTCAAAGGTGCTTCAATGAAGCACGAATAATTAGAGCCTTTAATCATTCAACCCAATTCACAAATCACATAGTAAGAATATGTATTAGTGTTACAAATTACTATTATATAAAGATTGATGGATACTTGATGAATTGTAGTGTATAGGCTAGTAATTGGATAAAATTGTGATAATTTGGGCCTAAACAAACATTTTACTTAAGCAGATTCACTTCGTCCAAATTTACTTTCAGGTGCAGAACTTTACATGCGAAAATTAGTTTAACAATTGTAATTTAGAAAAACATATGGTAACACTTTACAATAAGGTTGTACTGGTTAACAATTAGTTAATGCATTCGTTACAGTAAACAATACATATTAAAGATTTATTCATCTTAATTGCGGCATTTACTAATAAATGTTACAACTAAAAGTTGTATTTGTTAACATTAGTTAATGTTACTGCATTGACATTAACTAATATTATTAAAGATTAATAAATGTTGAAAAACTATATTGTTCATTGTTAGTTAATGTTAACTAATGCATTAACTAATGTTAACTAATACAACCTTATTGTAAAGTGAAACTTATATTAATGTATAAACCCATTATATTCCCAGGTTAGTTCATTATTTAATTTAATATTTTATAATATAGTTGAATTCTAATCTAATCAAACTATATATTAATGGAAAGGTAAAAGACACAATAATATATATTTGACAAATGTTCATAATAATAAACATAAACAAAAAAATCTAATAAAATAAAAACGAAATTATGTATTTTTATGTGTATGCTTAATATCTGCAGTGACAGTTATCAGGTTAAAATGTTTTTCCAAAAAAACAAAACACATTTTACCCGATCCAGTTATTTTATGTATTTTATATGACCATATTTGTTCAGAATCAGTCCTTTGTTGGTTGTACCCTCTCTCGCTTTGGTCTCGCCAGTTGAGTCATAAAAGCCCGTGTCCCTGATCTCTGAAGACCTGTTACTGCTTGATGGCAGGTTGCCATGGTAACAGACAAACTCAATTTCACTGCACATTTCTGACATTTGGAAGTTTTATACAAGCATAACACAATCCTACGAACTAATAATAATACATGTTCTGTGAAAGTGCCTTTCCTGGCTATAGTGGTTACTCATAAGACATAATGAATATAATAATGAAATTGCATCCTCCATCTGTCTTTTGTTTCCTGTGTTTACATGCCGCCAGTTTCCATTACAGAAAAAAATTCTGATTCTTAGCTCATAAATTCTTTCCTAGATTTTAAGCCCGGGCAGTGCCAGTGTTTTTGTGTGACATTGGAGAAAAAATGTCTCCCTGTCTTATTTTCTGCTCCAAATTATGGCCACTTTTATCCCTTGGTAGCTGTGTTTTATGGATTTTGTACTTTTTATTGTCCATGTTACATTACTGACCTTGACTGAATTTATTAGCACAACCTTTTATTATAATTGTTTTGGACCATCTTCAGACTTATAACGTCTTCAACAGATAATCAATTACACAGCCCTATAAATAATGCTTCGCATATGGATTTTAGTCCATTCACTTTGTTTATGTATTTAGCATCTATGCCACTTTTTATAGGTAGAGAATAATACAGTTTCTTGAAACGGCCTAAAAAACGGCCTTGAAATGTCATGGTGTGCTTATCTAATTCTTAAAAAATGAAAAAGAATAAAAAAATAGAATGGGACATTGTTATCTATATTTGGTTCATTTTATTTTATGTTGTTTCAGACGGAGAGGTTTGGCGACGTGAGCACCCTCAGTGTGCCGATGGTCATGCGTAGAGGTGGCTCGGAGACGTGTTTAGACCTGGACACGACAGACCTCTCGGGTCGAGATGCCTCGCGATCACGTTCCGGTCTGGACACCTTGCAGCAGAAAATATTAAAGGTGAAAGAGCAGCTGCGAATCGAGCAAAACCTTCAGGATGAAAACGTGGCCGAGTACCTCAAACTCATCAACAGCGCCGACAAACAGCAAAGCAGCCGCATCAAACAAGTGTTCGAGAAAAAGAACCAGAAAACGGCACATAACATCACTCAACTGCAGAAGAAGCTCGAGCAATATCAGCGTAAGATGAAGGAGTGCGACATCTTGAACGGGACCAAACACATGTCGCCACACTCCAGAGACGCCAACGAGTTGCCCAAAGACAACCTCAAGGAAAGCGTGGTGACAGGAAGTGGGCGGCACCCACATATAGACAAAGTCAAAACTATCGGTCCGGGTGTCTCGCTGTCCCCGCCGTTCTTCTTCAGCAAGCCCCGCGAGATAGCCAACCTCATCCGCAACAAGTTCGGCAGTGCTGACAACATTGCGCACCTCAAGAGCTCCATGGAGACGGGGAGCGGCCTGCAGGCGGAAGGGGGAGCTCGAGTTTTGAGCGGGAGTGCCACGTTAACCTCCAAACCCAAATACCCCAGCGATGACGAGTGTTCCACAGAGACTTCATTATCGGTTGAAAGTAACGGTCATGTGACTGGATCGGGTGTGACGGGACACAACAACGGGTCTGGGAAGGAAGGACAGGTGGACAACAGCCGTCTGATGGAGGCCTGGGAGGAGATCCGAGAGTTGAGAGAGGCTCAAAATCTGTTAGCCGAAGACATGGAGTCAATGAAGACCCAGTTTAAATGTGAATTTGAGAATATAACACAAACACTACAGGAGGAGCGGTACAGGTTAATATAACGTTTTATAATCATTTTTATTTATACGGTGGAACACTTTTCACAATTATTATTTAATATTTTATAGTTGAATTCTAATCTAATCATGACACTATATATTGATGGAAAGGTCTAAGACCCAAGAATATACATTTGGCACATTTTCATTACGATAAACAAGCTAAAAAATAATAAAAAAAATGTTAGTGTTATGTAAAACAATACCTAAAATAAAAAATGATTAAAAAATCGAATATCTCAAATGTAAAAAGTTATCGTTATGTGTATGCTCAATATGTGTGAAATTTACAGTTATTTGTAAAGGAAATTTAGAAAATTGGCTTGTGCAGATTAAGACATCCCCAAGATCTCAGATCTCATTCACGCTATCAAACATAACACCTCACAGTTGATATTTTATGATGTGTGGGGACACCAACATCCCAAACACTACATGGTGGTCTTGGGAAATTTGGTCACATTTGGTCTCTCTCTCTCTCTATTGACTTTTATACTGTACAAACTTTATTTATTTTATCCCCTTAATCTCTTCCTACCCTTAAACCCAACCCTCACACAAACCTTTCTGAATCATTTACACAACATCATTTAGTATTACCACACTCGAGTACCACACTAACACGCTGAATGTTTTCTGTGTAAGGTGTGAACAGTTAGAGGACCGGCTGAACGATCTCACAGAGCTCCATCAGAATGAAACGGCTAACCTCAAACAGGAGCTGGCTAGCATTGAGGAGAAGATGGCATATCAAGCTTATGAACGAGCACGTGATATACAGGTACACATATATGCAGAAACTTTTATTAACGATTAATCGCGATTAATCGCGATTAAAGTTGCTGTATTAGCTGAGTTGTTATAAAATTCCGTTTCGACATATTGGCTGTGAAGCCATTTTGCCATTACTGTGGTGGGCTAAAAAGTACTTGTTGCGCCATATGTGGTTATATCTCTCGGTTGATGATTTCACAATCAGATACTAAAACATAATTCTGCATTCTGTCTCTCTGCAGGACGCGCTGGAGGTGTGTCAGACGCGAGTCAGTAAGTTAGAGTTACAGCAGCAGCAGCAGCAGCTCTTGCAGTTGGAAAGCGCAGATGCCAGAGTCTTGCTGGGAAAATGCATTAACATCATGCTGGCCATCGTCACCGTCATCTTGGTGTGCGTCTCCACGGCCGCTAAGTTCTCTGCACCGCTGCTGCGGAGTCGTTTACACGTGTTTGCGACTTTCGGATGCGTGTGTTTACTGGCGTACGGCTGGAGCAACTGGGAGCATTTGACGTGTGCCGTAGAGCGAATGCTGATGCCCAGATGAGGGATGTGAAACGTTTGTTCTCTTGGACAAAGTGCTCCTTTAAGGATATTCCCTCTAAAATGTGACTGTCGCAAGACAAAACGCCTTGTGTATGAGAGAGAGAGTGTTCGTGATGTACTGTAGCAGAAACGGGTCCATCTCTGTCACTGTGTTGTTGTAATAGATACACGTTTCCATTTGTCTTTGGTGTCTTAAAAGCAAAAGCTCACCTTTACACTGTTATTTTAAGACTTGATAGATAATGACCTGTTTGCTTGAATCTCACTAAAACATGTCTGGGTCATATTTTATCCCATAATCAAAAGAAAAAGGGTATAAAACAATACAAATTTGGTAACATTAACAATAGTTTTTTTTTTTTTGCTTGATATTTTGTTTGCAACATTCATAGCAGCGAAACAACCCCCTTTTATAGTAGTGTATCTAATTAATACAATAACATTTTAAAATATCCTACAAAAAACATCTCAATCTTCTAACCTTCTATTTTTTCATTTTAGGATTAAAATATGACTTTGACGTTCTTCTGTTTACTAACATAAAGCATTATTTGTACTTTTAAAATGGCCTGAAGTCTTTTGTACTGGCACTTTAAACGCAGAGTTTGTGAAATGTTTTAAATGTGGTTGATGTTTTTTTTCCCTTCATTTTATAATAGAAATGGCTTTGGGTCATTGAAACTAGACAACGACATCAGCTTCCTTATATGTGACACAGTTTGGGCTGTTGGAATGATTATTTTTATACATTCTGAATTGCTTTGTTTAAGCTATGCTTTTCTGACTCCCACAATGCAAATTTACTGTATTACCACTGTCCATTTCGAGTGTTTTGCCTGCCTGTGGTTTGACTGAAGATTGTATAAGCCACAAAACCTGAATTCACCCGTGTGATTGAACAATGTGTTAGTTTAGAAATGATTCAAGATTTTAATGCCTTTTTATGCCCATGTTTGACTGAAAAGAAAGTCAGTCATTATCTTGGCAATTTTCCCTGGATGAATTTTCATGATAGACACTTTCATTGTTTATCTGACAGGAAGGTCACATGTTCTCTAAACTGAAAAATAAATGGCATAAATTTTCTGTACTTATTCATTTTTATTGTAACATCTTTTTCATGTGTTTTCTATGATAAAGCACCATTTAATTGTGCCTGTGCAAGTATTTGTAGTTTGTTGTAGTACTGGTACTGTTGCTATACACTAAAAATCATTTTGACCATATTTGAGTAAATGTCTTTGTTCATAGACATGTCACTTGTCAGTGGTGTTTGTCGCCCTCTAGCGGTTGAAAGTTTAATTTAGGCCTGAAAATCGCCATTCTTGAAGAATCTTTTTAGTTTTTTTATAGTAAATACATCATTCATGATTACATCATTAAGGTAAGCTTTAAAATTTGTGCAGAACTTTGTAACACATTTTAATACTGACAACACTGCAGAAATGCAAATGTTTGTACATTTGGATCTTGACTTTTAATTCTTGCTTTGGTTTGTCTTGAACTCTGATCTAAAGGATCTTATACTTTGGGTTGTTTTCTTGGTTTTTTTCTGTGTGCTCTGCTGTCATTAGTCTTGAGCACTTGTCTCCTCATTAATTATCTAATTATTAGTTCACGCCCCGCACCTGCTTCCCTTCATTAGTTCCTCTTCTATTTAATGCCCTTACGGTTACTGCTTTTTGCCAGTTTGTGGTTATTACTGTGCCGAGTCCTATTTAAAAAAAAGTTCAAGTGAAGCCCTCAAACCATAGCAAAAAAGACAGAAACTGGGTATCTTTGACAATGATAATTAATGCTGTGATACAAAGTCATTTTAATACCATATACAGAATACAATGTATAAAGCGATAAGTAAATAAATGGCACAAGGGCAGTTAGTAGCTTATTTTAGACACTGGTTGTGACGCTAAACCTTAATTAGCTGTTATACTGTGATATTTGTTAGTTCTTTGTAGTAATAGTCAAGCACAGGTGCTATAGATGGTAATCTTCTGACTGAGATCCTGCAGTAGATTTCTGGCTTCATTCTCCAGTCCTTCCAGTTCCTCAGTTTTTCTCACGAGGGTGTGCTGGTTTACTACAAATGATTGTTCCAGCTCTGGGTCAGAAAAATAAGGAAGCGAATCAGTCGTAAATAAAGACGATTTAAAACTAACATTAATAGTCTGTGAGGGGTTTTCATATCTATTTACCTCTTAGTCTCTGTAGTTTCTGGGTGGCATCTATCATTAGGTCTTTCGCCTCCTGTCTGATTTGCTCGGCCCTCTGACGTGCACTAAACACACCGCTGCCGTTCTGATCTATCAGACGACTGGCCAGTGCATAGTTAGGTTGCAAATGTGTGTCAATGTCCTAAAAAGTGTGCAAAACAAATATTCATACAGACTTCTTTTTCATATGTTTTTTTCACATGGGAAACCCATAAGAAGAAGAACAGGTTTTTTTAGCCTTCTAAAACTATACAGTAAGTTTATATGGGAATAAGACTCATGCTTATACAGTACAACTTATTAAGAACTACAAAGGAGGGCAAGTTTCCAAGTTTAAATAGCTAATTCAATTTTGGTCTGTTAGTCACGTAATGCTATCAGCGTCAAGATTCGGAATAGATTTACAAGTTGCAAAGACAACTTTCATGGTGCTTTAAGTCTTTTTTGGAGTCGGAAAGTCATGGGCACTATGAATTTTTTTTATTGTACGTGACCCTGTCAGTAAAAACCCCCAGCTAAAGGCATTTTTGTGATTGTTTTTTAAATTCTTTACTTTTTGTGTTCCATAACAAAAAAAATGCAGGTTTATTAAATGATGACTTCTTCGTAAGTTACCTGTTCAGTTTTCTTAACGTCTTCGCTGACGTATTCCGATTGCTCCTTAGTGTACTCGGCAATGCTGGACGCCTCAAGAGTTTTCTCTCGAAGTTCATCTGTTTTTCTTTCAAGATCCAAAAATCTCTGTGTGCTGGTACTCAATTTGAACTCGGTTGCTTCAGTTTTAGATTGTACCTGCAAACAAGTCAAGGTACGATGATTAAAAAGAGAGAAAAAGATTTCCTATTGCTTTATTCAAATAAAACTTTTTTTTAGCTTTTATTTAAATAGTTGTTACATATTACTTATGTCATGGTTAGTCAATCACGCATGTCATGTACAAATAGAAGAATTAAAGAGACATAAACAGATTGTTTACTTTTAATTTCAGAGAGTGGGTTGGAAAATAGTGTAATGCGCAAAGTCTAAAGAGCAAAAATAATGGACAATGCTATATTCGGTGTCATATCCGTAAAAATACAACTTTAAAAAATACTTTATGTACAGTATGAGTCTAATATGCTACATATACACACTTACAGTAGTGATTTGTTGTTTTGTGCCGTTCACATCGCTCCTAACTTCCTTCAGCGTTTCACTGGCTGCCGACTGAGCACGCTCAGTATCATCTAGAGTTTCTTTTATTGCATCAGTGATCAGTTTCAAAGCGTTGGCTGCCTCACTGTGACGCAGAAAAAACAAGAAACATTCAAATGTCTCTGGATAAAGGCACAGAGATAAAAGTATATTATTTATTTCAATGTATTGTAATGTACTAAATGTGAAAATTTAGTTTTGACCCATTTCAAAGCCATCTAACCTTAAACCATGAAAATCTATCATAACAAAATGATTATAACTTTATTACGTTTATTAATCACTTTTCCCTACATCAGTTGTTACACAAATTACAACTGCCATTTCCACCACGACTAACAACTGTGAGCCAAACAGAGACATTTTTTGTTATATTTTGTATATATTTATTTTACGTATGTATATAAAACAATAGTTTTATATTAAAAATGTTATATAAAATGCATACTAAATCTACATAAAATAGTATGTATATTTAGATTTATTATATAAAAATGTGTATGTTTAGTATAATACTAACTACAAAATTTGCCTGATCAAGACAAAACAGTCTGCTATTCCAAAATGAAAACAAATGTAATATCCACCATTTCTTAATCTTAATCTTTGCAGGACAGGAAATAAGAAATGCCTGTATGTCTGTGTGTTTGCCTACCTGGCAGTCTGTGCTTGTTTCAGGAGATTCTCTGCTGTGTGCGCTTGTTCTGCAGTCTGGCTCAGAATATCATCCACGCGGGTCAGTCTGGCCACATGATCCCGGATCTCTGTGGTCACATCTTTTAGCGCTTCGGATGACACCGGCAAACTCAGTTTCAGCACCTCATTAGCCACTTCCTCTATGAGCTTCGGATCTGTTCCATCTACACACACACACGCAGTCAGATCAACATTTCTGTCTTGAACATTGGTATTTACATTTCTACTATATTAATGATTAATTTATTATTTAAATGTTCCTATGATCTATAGGATCAGGAAAGCACGAAACATTGTAAAGGAGTGAAACCTGCCCATAATACATTGCGAAAATGTTTACACTGCACAAGGTTTGGGTTACTACACAGTGTGATTGTCCGTTTTCTGCAGTATATGTGAGAAATCATACTTGTTAGAAAGTCTCGTATTTGCTGAATGAGGTCTCTGAGCTCGTCATTGGTCTGTTCCACTCTTGCTTTACTCTGATTGGCTCTCAGTAACACGTCCCGAGCACTGATCTTGGCCTCATCCGCACGACCTCGAGCATCTGTCACCTGCAAAATTAAAAATATGTGCTTACTATTCCCATTATACTTTTTCATTATTGAAATAAAAACTTTAAATGAATACTGTAATGAGTACCAACCATCTTGTTTAGCTTGTCTACTTCTCGTAAAGCCTGTAGGATATCGTGGTCAAAGTCTTTGGCTCTGTTCAAGTCCTTGTGAGTTTGGGTTATTAATGTCTCGCACTGTTCTCCCCCACACTGGGACACGCCTTCCTCGTCCACACACCCCAGACCACCACAGTTACCACAACCGTCGGGACCTGGTGCCCCTCCGCACACCTATAACACATATAAACAAAATGAAGAAAAAAATATTTTCATGACTTTAAAAATGTATAAATGTCTGATATATCAAAATGAACAAATACCAATTTCAGGTATTTGTCTCACAGTTTAAAGTACATTGTATACAATTTTACTAAATATTTCTCAAACTCCTGCAACACAAGCCCCCAAACAGTAACCTACACCTAAGAACGAAAAAACTGCATGATAATGAAAAAATGCAATATATGATTGGTAAATCATGCAATATTTACAATAATGCGTTTACTAAGCAAAATCAATTTAAATTATATTAACGTATATGTAAAAAATAAACTAACATACGTTTCATATTTCTTTTTGGACAAGAAAGCATCATTACAATTTCTGAAATGAACAGCCATGTTTTACTGTGACAGTACATAAAAACAAAACCGACAATGTTGTGCAAATCATTGAGATTTGTGATATTTAAAAAATGTTGATAAATTGTGCAGCCCTAAAATTATATATTTAGAAAAATATTTACGTTCCAATAAACTTTAACCTGATAACTATCACAGCAGAAAACAAATATACACATAAAATGCACATCTGAACTACATTGTTAGATATAATATTTTTGGTCTTCTAAATTTTTTTTATTTTAGGTATTTTTATACATTACAGTAACATTAACATTTTTTTATAATTTTTTTGTTTATGTTTATTGTTATGAAAATTGGCCAATTTACTCTTGAGTCTTAAGTCTTGAGTCTTATACCTGTCCATCAATTTAAAGTATGTCATGATTAGACTGAAATTATGCAACTACAACTATGAAATATTAAAGTAAATAGGGGAATAACATAGGTGTTCCTCCTGAGGAACGGTGACACTTAACGGGTTAAAATAATCATAAGACAATGTATAAATTTGTTTACCTGGCGACTTAATCCTGAAAGATCTTTGGAGTCCAGATCGGAAGTTATTTTGTCCAACCTCTGTGCATGCAGCTGATGTTTCAGGTTAAATTCTTTCTCTGTTGCGTCTAGTTTGGCATTCGCGACACCCCGTACCTGGGAAGACTGTTTCACCACACTGTTTGAATCAGATGTGGCTTGACTGGCATGAAAATTTGCTTCTGAAGACTCTCTGTAATATGTTCTGATGCTGTCCATCGCACCTACAAGAGATAATGTTTCAGATATACAGTAGCTTTAAACGTCTGTACGCATGAATACTCTTCTCACCTCTGGGATCTGAATGTTTCATGTCCAGAACCTGCCGCTGTTTGTCTCTGGACGTCTCCTGTACGTTCTGGGCCTCCTCGGTAAGACTGTTGACATTATCCATGGCCTTCTGATGATCAGCAGATATCTGCCTCAGATCTGATTCAGATCGGTCAGTAGACCGTCGCAAAAGTAGCGTCATCTCACTGAAATAAAAAGCAAGTAAAACTCATGTCGACTAGTACATATGTTGTGTAGATGTTTTCTACGTACTTAGCTTGCTGATGTCGATTCTCGGTTTGTTTTAGAGTTTGATGAAACTCATCATCGTCCAGTATCTCTCTGAGCTGTTTCACCCCATCATCCAGACTTGATATGACATCTTTATAAGGTGTTGTCGCACCCGTATCTTTCATTTCCTCTACTGTGTCCACCAGTCTCTGTGTATGATTGGTCAGCTCTCCAACGCTACCATCCCATTCACGGAAACATCGATGACATGGCTCACACCAAGGGAAGGTGCCCACGTAGCCACGCCCACAAGAGTCACACCTTTGTCCAGCCACACCCTCTACACACACACACTCACCAGACATCTTATTACACTGTTGAGTGGTAATGCCTTGTGGGTCACAGTCACATGCTGGAACACAAACAAATAAATGCTCATATAAATAAAAATCACTCTAGCTGGGTTTTTACAGGCGGGGCATGTTTTACTCCAATATTAAAAAGAAAATTAAAACCAAACATGGTCAAACATGGAACTCGGAACGCTGCAAAAGACATGAGAGCCACAGTCACACATGTCTTTCTAGTGCATGTTTACATAGTGAAACAATGGAAAAATAGCATAGTGGAATAGAAAAACACGTTCTGTGTAAACAGCCTTATTATAGCAAAATTAAGATGTGCATCGAATTATTAATAAATTAATTATTTCCCCCACAGTTCTCATTTGTGCATATATATACTGTGTATATATATATATATATATATATATATATATATATATATATATTTTGTAGTATATATACACACACATATATAATGTAAAGTATTTTATATTATAATTGTTTAATAATAACATTGTGAAATTATTTATTATTTTGTTTTGCATTTTTTTATATATATATATATATATATATATATATATATATATATATAATATTATATATTATATTAATTATTTATTTAAATAGTTAATATGACGATTCTAAAATGAACATTATTCTGTGTTTTTGGTTTAATGAAATGTGTTTATACGGTTTCAAAAAGTCATTATTTTACACATACCGCAGATTATTGTTGCTCCTCTCTGCCCCGCCTTTCTGAAACGCGTCGATTTTTACAAAGCTCATCGTTCTGAAAGCGCTGTGTGCTCTGATTGGCTGGCGATGCAGTGCACTGTGATTGGCCCGAATACCTCTAGCGTGTGACGGAAATGGTACGCGTTCTTTCTTTGCGTTTAAATTTACGGTGTTTTAACAAGGCGTTTCAGGTAGGCGTGACCGAGCCTTAACGTTTACAAAGAATATCTCTTTGGGTGTGAAACTTTATTGTATGAACTGTATTAACTATACATTCATATATTAAAAGGTAAATCAATATTTGTTTTGTGATCTTGCATTATATTTTGTAGTAATATTTTATATGGTTAGAGAGTGGAATGCCATATTGTTGTAAATATAATAAAGATTATTATCTTTATATTTATATTCTTTAGATTTTAGGTGAAATACGATTCTGTCATGTTTATAGGCTCTGTGACGTTTCCGTAATGTGTGTGTGTGTGTGTTGTTGCGTGCATGTTAGCATCTACTAGCTCACTTCCAGATGCTTTTGGACTTTTGTGGGATTTAAAGTATGCAATTCCAAGAATTATTTATATTGGCTTCCTGGGATTGTGCGATTGTTTGTATCTCTGCAGGAATCTTCCCTTCAGGTTATTAAAGGGAAATTGTATTCATCATGTTTTAACTTTCTTTTACAGAGTTCAACATTAATCATTATCTACTCTGATATATTCTTGTGTCTTTAATAACCATTATTTACTCTCATATATTCTGGTGTTGATATTAATCATTATAATAACATTAATCAGTAAAACAATATTAATCACTATTTGCTCGTGTATATATATATATATATATTCATAGTCTTGTGTGCTTGTGTGAAATGCTTGCCAGTGGAAATTTACCAAGGAGAGAGAAGGACCGGTATAACCATATATAGAGTATTCTATCTTAGGCCAAAGTGCCCTAAGCACTCCAAGTATGTGTCTTAACCCTGAATTTGTGCAGACCAAGATCTATCTTTGCAGACTAAGCAGAAGATAACAGTGACCAAATATGAGAAGATGCCCACCGGAAGGGTGGAGAGGTGCCAGCTGCTAACCTTGGGGAGAGGAGACCATAAAAATTGGGTTTTGAGGGATAGACGGGGTTCTTTCTGTCGTATTGCTCGATTGCTCCTTTGATTGTGTAAATGATAGGGACAGATTGAACCCAGAACTCTGCATATTTTCTTCAAGTGTGATATTCTTTAATATATTTTTGATTGTTAAAATAAATCCTTTTAAAGATATTTTTTGAGTCTTCCTTCCTGAATAAACGAACACGCGGACTTGAAGGATTAAGTGCCAAGTCCAACATTACACACAACAGTGAAACATCACCTCTGTGATGTTACTAATGTTAAGTGACTTTGGTAAATGTTACGTTAATTGTATTTGGCCTGGAGTTATTTTTGTTATGCCTTTATGTCTATTTATGTCTTTAAAACACAATCATTCAGTAACAAAAAATGTAGGTGTGTTTTATATTACGAGTTTATGACCTTTCCTGAAAGACATGCTTACTTGACTGAATCAAGCACCTCAAATGTGTTTAAGATGTTTTACATTAGTTTTCACTAAAGTCTGCCAGAAAGATAAGAAAGGAAATGAGAAAAGATTGTGTTTTTGGTCGGTATTTAACAAGAACACTTTTGCACACTTTTGCTTAAAGTCAGGACAGACTCGTATATCAGAGAAAAGCAAAGACATTAAAAAAACATTTAGACACTTTCTAACCAGTTCAATCATTCTAAGAGTTTAATTACTGTGATCATGTGTTTCACACAGGAAATGTGTGTAAACACTAGCAAACCTCCCAAAAATGTTTCCAGGGCTCACATTTCTTGTGTTTATGTGTAGTTAATGTGTCTTAGACCCACCGTAGCATTTAACTTCAGGATCTCCCCAGAACAGGTCTCGACACTCATTACACGTCCTGCCTCCGAAACCGGGCTTACACGAACACTGTCCAGACGTCTTTGGAAAGCAGATGTACAGTACATGAAAATTAGTGTTACTGGATCTTGCTTAAATGTTAAAAACGGATGTAAATGTGTTCGTACCAGGTCACATGATGAACTATAGGAGTGTTCAGGGTGGCACTGGCACGGTTGGCATCCTTTTCCGCTGTTGATGTTCCATGTGTCGGGCGCACAGTGGTCACACTGCTGACCCTCTATGCCAGGCAGACACTGGCACTGCCCGCTAAACCCATCACAGTCACACAGACCACTGGCACAGCTGTGTCTGGAGGTGCCCGTTGGATGGCACATACATTCTGAAAATGCAGGAGTATAAAAAAAATGCATGGAAATCCAGCGAGATAACATGCTTATTCGCAAGGCATACTCACTTCTGCAGTTCTGTGCACGGGCGTCTCCATAATACCCATGGCTACAGTACTGGCACGCATCCCCGTCAGTGTGAAACAGGCATTTGACACAGACACCAGTACGGGCATCGCACGATCCTGGGTCCTGCATGTTAATATTTCTGTTACACTGACACGGATCGCACCGCCCACCCGGCACATGAGGGTTACCATAGTAACCGGGAGTGCATTCGTCACACCTAGGTCCTAGAAAGCCGAACAGAATTGTGAATTTTTATTCATTGTATTATAAATTGTATTGGGTTAGTTTGTACACTTGAAGCATTTACCTTTATAGCCTGAGCTACAGACACAGATCATTTGAAGAGAGTTGGGATTTTCATAACAGCTTTCAGCAAACTGTCTGCCACTTCCTGGTCCGTCAGGGCACATACAAGGCCGACATGGCTCAGATGAGCCTAGCAAAGCATTGCCGTGGTAACCGCTCGCACATCTGGAGATGGATTTATGAAAAGCACAAAGTTGTTTGAGTAATGCTTAAGTAAATTAAAACTTTTATGTAAAGCTGCAGACCAAAACCTTTGCCTCTCTATCGCCATCTCTGTTCAGAATATAAAATTGCAGGTTACTTTACATACTGTACTTTTACACAATGACGTCAAACAGACGTCAACAGCTTACTATTGTAAATCAAGCTAAGGTAAATATAGTTTTTTTCTTATTTTTTAATAAAAAAATCTACATATTGAGTTGAAAACAGTGAAAACTGTAAACATGCATTCTACAATAGCCATTGTTGAATCAGATATATCACATATGGGCAATTATGGATGTGACACAAAAGAACACGTTTTTAAAAGGCAACATACTTTGTAGGATTTCTGTGAATTAAATAGCACAAACCAGAAGCAGTAATACGCAAGTCTCTAAAGAACATAAAATAGGCTAGTTTTTTTATTTTAATGTGCCCATATGCGTATATAGACTGTTATGGATGTGACAATTCTGAAAACAGCATTTTACCTGACTATAAAAAATCATACTTTAAACACTTTAAGAGTGACCTCACATGTTATTTATTTAAACCAACAAATATTGACATCTGAGCTATCAGTATAGTGAAAATCTGTGGTAAAAACGTTATTTTTTCATGCCAAGGTTGACATTTGCATGGAATTGCCCATATATTTCTCACCTCTCACACTGGTGGCCAGTGGTGTAGCCCCTGCACTCCAGACACTCGCCTGTTCGAGGGTGGCACTGATCGCTGTGCCCGTTACAGAAGCAGGGTTGGCACTGTGGGAAACCCCAGTGGTTGGGTTTGCAGTTGGCACACTGACGCCCATATGCGCCTGGCACACACAAACACTGGCCCGTTGTGGGATGGCAGAAAGGGTTCTGGGAGCCCAGTGCGTCACAGTCACATGCTGTGGAAGAAGTAGTCGGAAAGGCACCTTTAATTAACTGATTTGTTGTGTTAATGGTTATATTTGTGCGTATGTGTGTATATATGTGTGGAGTTTACTAACATCTGCATCCTGAAGGTCCAAACAGGTAGGTAGCAGGAGCACAGGTGTCACAGTTCCAGCCTGAAACATTGGGTCGACACTGGCACTGTCCACTGCTAGGGTCGCAAATAGAGCTCAGAGAACCACGGGGGTCACACTTACATTCTAGCAGTGAAATGAAAAATGATTGAGAGAAAAAAAAAAAGTAAAGAAACCAAGCTGGAGCTGCATCAAAGAGAACTTTTATCATTTTATTATTGTATTACGTCGTAAGTGGCCATTCATTGTTATTTTTTTTGTGATCTCGACTTAATTTTCTACAAAAGTTGTTTTCTCATGATCCTGACATAATCCAAATCTCATGACATAATTTCCTCTCCATAATATTTAGTGTATTTTGAAGTGGACTGCTGGTGCATATGAGTTGGGGTTTTCACCTTCACCATAAGTGTATGAATGAACTTCATAAATAAATAAAGTTGGATGGTCCATGTTAGTAAATTTAGGGACCGTCTCAAAAGTTATAACATACACGTTTCTAATTTTAATAGCATTTAACAGTTCGTTTCAATAAATATCAAAAATGTGAATTACAGCTGACAACCACATGAACACTGTACAGTTGGTTTTGTGACAGTTTTTTGACTGTAAGTCATTTCATTTAAATGCTGTTAAAAGTAGAAACGTGTATATTCATGTGTTTGTAATTTTAGAGACTGTCCCTAAATTCACAACATTTACATTTATTCATTTAGCAGACGAATTCCACAACTATGGAATTGTTACTGACGACATATTTCAGCTTAAGCGAAACCCTGATTCAAGTAAAATCAAATTTGTTTATCATAAATATTTTGCTAAATATGCTTTTGCTGTCTCCAAACAAAACATTGTATCGAGTAAACATAAGCTGTAATCACATACAACTTTCGTTATGTCATGATCATGAAAAAAATTAAGTCGAGATCACGAGAAAACAACTTTTGTTATGTTGAGATCACTAGAAAACAATACCAGAAAAATTACAATGGATGGCCGCTTACGACTTATAATGTAAATGTAAATCTTTTTTTTTCACAAAACAGATGATAAAAATCTAGTTTGGTTCTTTAGGCTGTTTCTTGCATAAATTAAATAAATAAAACTACATTTGGATTAATTGTTAATCTAAACGTCATACCCAGGGCTCCATTGTGCATCAGCGCAGATATGCTGAAGATGTAATCTCTACAAATGTCCGTCATGGGGATTTTAATAACACTCTGGCTGCGTTCCATACATCTATACTTCTGAAACATCTCCCAGTTCTCCTGCTGCATGACTCCACCAGAAAACAGATTCAGATCTTGCACCACTGGCAGCAACACTATCTGTCAGAGGTCATGGTTCGCAATTATTTGGCATGAATATCGAAAAACAAATCAATGTGTTTAAGTCATGCGACATCAGAAACTGTGTGTATTTGTACGAGTAAGCTGGTTTTGATAAGCTTATTGGGCTGAAAATTAGGTATACACATATGTGCATGCATGTATGTTATGTACATAGCGATACTTTGTGGACAAAGTGAGTTAAAAAGTAAACTAAATTGAATAAAAAACCTTGTGAACATTCAGAAACGCTCCCAATTGAAATTGTGGATTTGTGTAAAGGGTAGTCTACAGTAAATATATATATATTTTTTAAATATTGCTAATGTGTATTTAATTACAGGTATCTATACGTAAGGGAAAAAACTCCTCTGAAGTAAGCCAATAATGACAAAATTTTCAATTGATTAATTGCTTATAATACTAAATATGCAGAAGGTTTTATTTTAGGAGTAGGGTTAAAGTTATAGTAAATCTGTATTAAGGTGTACTTACTGAATCGATAAGTGTGTGTGGAGCGGAGTGATAACTATATGATGAATACAGTGGAAAGTTAAGATTCACAGTGTAGTTCTGATCTTTCTCCAAACACACTGGACCAGGAATAACCACATATCTGAAATATACACACAAATGCAAACAAACACACTGTAAATTAGGAATGGGACACAATAAGTAAACAAGTCTTTAGCAACTGTATGTTTCTTTTAAATCATGAAGACTGCGTAGACCATTTCCCTATTTTATTATTATGACTTGCTTTTTTTTTAGGGATATCTTATTTTGAAGACTAAAGTGATCTGCGTAGTGTGTGATGAGTCATCAATATTGAGTCCCCGAAAGGAACACTGATAGCTGACAATGCTATTATTCGATGAAAGTGATTTAATTTTATTAAGCGAACAATACGGACTAAAACAACAGTGCATTTGCACATTTTTGGGTATGCTATATATGCAAGATAGGGCCGCCGCACTTGGGGGCATGGTTAATTTTATTTTTTTAATAATAAAAGTTATATAAATTTATATAAAAGTTATATATATATATATATATATATATATATATATATATATATATAATATAGGATATTCTTATTTTAGAGAGCATGTTAAGATTCCATCATAGAATTTAGACATAGAAGGGTAATATCAAGTGGGTGGGTGATCTAACGTTAGTGAGTGTGATGAAAAGTCATCTAAAAATATTGAGTCCCGAAAGGCAACACTAGGATAGCCTATGACAATGCTAACAGACTATAGCTGTTTGCTGACACTGGGAATGAAAGAATATGATTAGAATATGCAACGAGGTTGTTGAGGAAAACTGAAAATATAAGGGCATGTACAATAAATGACAAGAATCTGGAAAACAACTTTAATATCTCTGGTTTACCGTGGAAACATATATTTGCTACCAAACTTGGAGGCTTCCAAACATGTTGACTGACAAGTGTACATTTGCAAAATAATTCTGTCCTTTTAAAATAAACTCACCCATACTTGATCCGCCAGGATGCTGCATACCCCTCTAACACTGGATAGTTGCGCCCCTGCCCAACTCACCTTGATCCAGGATGCAGTGAAATTGTTTGCTCATCATTATAAGTAGAAGAGCATATGTCTGATGGGTAATCAGCATTGGGTCGCTCAACTGTCATCACAACTTTCTCCCATTCATCAGGCAACTACAATAAAACATGTATCATAAACATGTATAAGCTAAAACAACAGATAAGTTATATGTTGAATATTGTGTGTCTTTATTACCAGTGGTTCATAGCGGATCATGAAATTGTATTCCATAGAGCGGGGGAAATTGTCAATGTTGAATGTCAGTGTTTCGCCTTCTGGTACTTTGACAAATCCTGTACCTGTCCAGGTGGGGTTACGATCCAGAGGTAAAGGTCTTTGATCCAATTTCACCGCCTGGGTGCCAAAAACACACAAAATCTGAGTCTGCTAAAATCTGCTAAATCTTCTTGTTCAGTACAAATTCAAATCTATGTACAGCATCTATAACATGCATGAAAAAGGTATTTCTGATATTGTAACACAATTTTTCATTGTTTTGACAAACTAAGATGATGAGAAATCATTTTTGGAACATTTAATAGTGTGTGAAACTTAAATACCGGTCCAAAAGAAGCATCCTCAGCTTCATACGTGTACAAGTCCAGTCCTGCAAAGTAGTACCCAGAATGCACTTGGTCACAACACCTGCCAAACATGTGTTCCTTACATACACACTGTCCTGTCTGTGGAGAACAACTAGAGATGGGAGAAATATTCATGTAAATATTCATTTATTTTTAATAATTATATATATATATATATATATAAATATTTGTTTTAAGGCTGATTGGATGTTACTCATTATTCACAGCCCCGCCTATGTCACAGTCACATGGTCTGCAGCCGTCCATATCATTACTGAGACCCCAGTGCTGAGGCTGAAAGGAAAAATAGTCAAAGACTCAAACACGTGTGGAATAGCATATTTCCATACAACCCCATACTTAAAATATCAGTATTAAGATATTACAGTATATACAGTAATGTTACTGTAATATTGTCAATTACAGTATATAGTATATACAAAATTTCTATATAAATGGAATGATCAAATTTTCCAAAATCTGCTGTATAATACAATGCACACTGCATGAAATACCGTTTAACTTTTTATTCACACTGTGATCACAGCTATGTCAATTCAAATACTCTCACCAAACACTGGTCACAGTTTCGTCCAGTGACAAGACGTTTGCAATAACAGTTTCCTGTCTGTATATCACAGGGATCTCCTGCTGAGAGCGTGCCCAGAGGATTACAGCTGCATTCTGTGACCACAAACATACACAAAAGATAAAAAGAATAAGACAAACGCGTTCATACTCACTAATAACAGACAAACAGAAAGAGGTCAAAACTCTAAAAGAACGTAAAAATAGCAGTTTGTGTTTACTGACGCAAACAGCCCAGTGGGTCATCGCTGAGGCCGTAATGTCCCTTTTTACAGTAGTCACAGCGTTCTCCTTCAACGTTTGGTTTACAGCGACACTGTCCGGCAATCAAATCTCTCAGTACATCTGTAGCGCTGTCACATAAGCCTCCGTTAAGGGAACCCCGGGGGTCACAGTCACATGCTAAACACAAACGGTAAATTTCATTACAATTATTAGCAATATGCTGCCAGTCACCAATAATAACCTACAAATAAAAACAACAAACAGACTTACGTTCACAAATGTTGGGGTTTCTGATGTCTCTCTGAGGGTGCTTGTAATAGAAAGGTTTGCAGCTCTCACACCATTGACCTTGTGTGTTGTGTTGACAATCATCACACACACCTCCACTTATGTTGCCAGATGCTTGATACACTGCTATGTCAAAGTGACAGGAATATGCGTGATGGTTGCACTCACATTCTGAGAGAGAGAGAGAGAGAGAGAGAGAGAGAGAGAGAGAGAGACAGAGCATTTACAAAAAACGTAAAACAATGAATCAGAAACAGAATATTTTGTGAGAAATGTAAAATGGGACTTGTTCTTCTGAATTTCATTTTGGATGTATGATGTTTTTGGTGTTATTTTGCCAATTTTATTTTGTCAATTATTTTGTCAATTTTGCTATAATAATATGATAATTTCTAATATAATTTAATATAATATTATTTAATATAATTATTTATATAATAATTATTATATACGTTGAAAAATTAATAATATTCTGATAATTGGGTCTATTGTAATAAAAGAATAATAATAAATAATAATAGTAATTATTATTGTTATTATTATTGTTGTTGTTGTTATTGTTGTTAATTAATAAATAATTAATAATTTAATTTAAAAACTATAATTATTTATAATGTATATTTTTAATAATTAATATTTTTGTTAATACAGTGATATAATGCAATGTAATTAAAACGTTATTATTTATATTTTGTACAATTTAACAAATGTAACTGATTAAGCAGCATCTGTGTTTGTCATACTCTTGCATGCATTCGTGTTGCGTCCCTGAGCTGGTCTCCAGGGTAGATCTTGGTAAAAATCCTCACACTCCTCACAGTTCAGTCCAGTGGTGTGGTGATTACACACACAATGGCCATGAACCTGCATGCACACAAACACACAACTATTAGCAGTTAAGACAACTCTGGTTGATAAGCATTGTTGTTGTGTTTACTCACCATGCCCTCGACTCCCGCCTCATTGCCGACTGGCGCACACTCGGACGCATGGCCGTAACAGAAACAATTGCCACGGACGACCATGTCGTAGAGAGCGTAATAATATTTCTCTCGCACTTCCTCTCGCCCGTCAAACAGATTATCACCCAGAGTGTGTAACTTTGTCATCTGTATGCGCAGGTTTGTGATCTTTAATAGATCTACGTTCACAAACACATACAAGCAAACACATTTGTCAACCAAACCACAAACCGTACTCAATCAGAACAACACAAAATACATAAATGTTTCACATCAAGCAAATGGGTTATCCTGATGAAAACTATGCCATTTGTGTCCCACAATTTCACAATATTTTGCAGATTTGATATTGTTTCAATGTGCCTGTACACTACTGTATTTAACATGTAATTAAAATTACAGCAATGGTTACAATGATTGGCGTAACGATAACTTACTCTGAATATCTGGGCTGTAAGGGTCAGGAATCACAAATGCAGGATCAAGTGCCCTGAAAATAACCTAAACACAATCATACACAAATAGTAAATGAGACTTTTATATTTACATAATTTATATGACTTTATATAGGTATACGTGACCCAGTGTGTGAAAACCCAGCAAAAGTATTTTTTGGTGATTTACTGTGTTCTTCATAAATTTATTCTACATAATCTGAAAAAAAGGTAAAAATATAACCTTGATATCTTTCATATTGACTAAGTAGGGCTACGTCAAAGATTGTAATTTATGTTTAGAAAGCCAACTTCTGCCATTTTGTTGTGCAAAATAATAAAACGTAGTGTCAATAAAATCATTAATTTTAGTAATATAAATAAAAAGTATTAAATTTATTATTTAATCCAGGGGTTTTCTAACTTTTTTGGTAGCTGAATCCCCTTGACTTTTAGTTGAAGTATTCCCTGAGATTTTAAGTAAATATTTCTATTATTTAATACAATATTTGCATGTTTACCTTTAAAAACATTTTTTTATACGTTTCAAAGTTTTTATCAGTAGTATTTTACATAGTTATTGTTATTATTAACTGTTATTGGACCTTTTTATTGAAAATGATTGTTATTGGTCTGTTTTTATTGCTACATTAAAACGTATCTGTCCGAGTTCTCAGTTTCTTTTTGTTAGTAAACAGTTTTATTTATTTTTTATTTTAATAAAATTATTTGCTTACATTCTTGTATGATTTAATTGTAAATAATTGTATGAATAAACTCACGAACTCCTTGAAATTGCCTCGTTTTGCGAACCCCAGTTTGGGAAACCCTGATATAATCTACTGTATCACTTACAGCAATAAAGATACTTTTTTTTAAATCATTTTTAGAAGTATGACTACTTTAATGCTCTCAATCTCATTAGATCTTAAGACTTTAGCTTTGATTTCACAGACAGGGTCAAAAGAAGACAATAAGTAGTCTAAAATCTTCAAATCTATAACTATAAATTCTCTTCACCTCTCCTTCTGTTGAAGGCTCAATGTCAGAGTAACGGCCGTCACAAATGACATCGTCCACTTTTCTGATTGGTCCCTGAGGGACGCGTGGAAACGAGTCTGCGCAGTTGTAAGCATAGTAACGGTATACCTGCCAACTCCGGCCGAAATCTGCCGAACGATCAATGACCATGGCGGCAGGCCGAAAGGTCTGAGAAACAGTTAAAAATACATGATTTACACATCACGTTCAGAGTCTTAAAGATACCGGACTTCAAAAGAAGCACTTCAAACATGGCCACACGCATGTTCTACATTCCTCAGGAGCGTGTTCTGGTTTAGTGCATATTTAGTGTGTTTGTCTCACCTTAAAGGTCATGATGAGATGTGTGAAGTGAAATTCAGCCTCCAAATCCAGCTGAATGGTCACATTTTCAACTCCTGATGGAGACAAAGAAATGGTCTGAGATTTACTACATGAACATGAATGAGATTTACTAAACTTAAATACTTTAATATATACTTTAATATACTTATAACATGAAAATAATTTTCTTTCAACATTTGCATTATTAGTTTGGTGATTGCACATTTAAATTTGTTACATTTGTTAAAAATGTGTTTATATTTCTTTACTCTAAATAATCTGGCACGGATAGTTTCCCAACTCAAAAGATCAAAGAAGTCATGGGAAATCGCATTTTCTTTGATCTGTTGATGTGAAGAGTTCAATGTACTGCGTAAATATACTTCAACTTTTACAAGTCGAAACGTTTTCCTTATAATAATCTGCATAATTGGCTTATTCTAAAAATACAGGATTTTAGGAAATAGAAACTAAATTATAGGCCACGTTAATGTTGTTGTGTGGAAACTTCATCGGTAATGCCTGGCTCACACTAGAGGATTTTTAAAATCCTAACCGATTATGAAATTGCAACGATTATGGTTGCAGCACACACATAAGGAGAATCTTTGCAGATTATCTTACCCTCAAATCTTAAACATGCACACACTACAAGATTTGAAATTCTCGGAGCATCGCACACTACGGATGTAAACGAAATGGATACTGTAGCGCGACAACTTGCTGTATCGATACTTATTGTTTGTAGCGAGACACATTAAATAGACAATCATGTTGTTGCCACATCTCAACAAGTTGCTCCTCCATCTCTGCAGTCCAACGGGTACGTACTACAGGTTTCGCGGTCGCCATTTCAAAATGTTTGTCACGTCCGTCTCCTTGTAGACTTTTCTTATTGGCTATTGTGAATGTACTGAAGTAATCATAGCCGTCATCATCCCGATTTAAAATCCTAAATATCAAACATGTTTGATATTAATCGGGGCGGCCCCGATTTTGTGCGAGCAGATCGGGAGGTGCAAGATTCGATCTGTGAACGCCTCACATTACGAGATAATCTGACAAGATTTCTGCTCCGATTCTGGGAGAGGAAAATCGGGGCTAAATCGGGCTAAAAATCCTGTAGTGTGAGCCAGGCATAAGTTTGATAAGAGTGTTGATAAGAAGGAAGTAGGACAGATAATGTTATTCCTATATACCAGAAGTATACTGCAACAGTCTGTCAAACATGTTGTTTCTGCTCTGGATAACATCTGGAATAGTTAATCTTTAACATGGTCCTTAATCGTTTTAGTCTGGCCATAATGTATTGTACACATTTTTCAGCAGAGATTTATTGGTTAAAGAATGTAATACAAGATTTACAGAAAGGCTGATATTGATAGATAGCACTGTTATTGTGGAGTTTCTCTGCAAAAAATTGAAATTGTAACAGTAGTGGACAACAGTTACTTATAAAGATATAAAGAATCTCACAGCGCTCTGGAATACTTGATTCTGATTGGCCAGTCGTGACATTCTAAGGTATGTTATTCCCTTATAACAACCGATCCAAACTAATAACAAAGGCTCATCCGGGTACTGTGAGTCAACTTGACCTTGAAAATAATTTACTTACAAATAAATTACATGGAAGTTTGCCTAATTAATAACATATACAGTATATGTATGAGATTATAAATAATTAACCCAAATTGCATCTTAGTCTTTTTTTAACGTTGTGTCTTCGCTTTTTTCTCACAGAAGGTTTGTATTCGCTAAATATATTATAACGTTAAATATATTCGTTAAATATATTATATATTATAAAAGATCTATTTCACTGAATTCTATGATGTGAATGCGATTTTCGGAACAAAGCAAGAAAAAAGCCCCACCTCTAAATCTAACAACACTGTAGCGAAACCAATCATACTAAAATGTCCAAATGAGAATTAGCCATATTGTAAATTAGTTATTGCCATGAGACTGTGTTGGCTAAACTAAAAAAACTATGTCTAGCTCTTAAAAGAGAAGTAACTCAAAATGGTATAGTTGATTTTATCATCAATATATGTTGTTTTTCCTTTCAAAAATATATTACATTGACAAGTGACAAAAAAATTGCTTTCTGCACAAAGTACAATAAATGAAATGTTATGCATATACTATTACTTTTAAAATTTGGGAGAGAGAGTGTACTGGAAGTGAAACACAATGCCAAATAAAGCATCCAAGTCATAAATTCCCAGAATTGGTGATGGTATGCCACACCCATGAATTCAGTCCGTTAGCATGACCGCTTCAGAGTCTGGTCAGTAGGGAGAGAACGGGCCAGCTGTTTCCCACGCCCAGCTGCTGCACTCACTTATTTTTTACAGTACTTCCTGTCAGTTCTTCCCATATATTTCTAGCATCTCTTTTCCTTTTTTTCTCAATCCAAGATTCTTTTGCATTCAGTGTTGGTCCAGTGGAAATTCTTTTGGAGTGATGACATGAGAATAAGTGCTTTTCTCTGAGATCTCAGGTTTCAGAATATTTAAATAATTATACATTTTCTAGTTTATGTTTATTGTTATGAAATATTTATTCTTGAGTCTTTCCATCAATCATTTATCATGATTAGATTTGAATTCAAGTATGAAATATTAAAGTGAATAGTAAAATAACGTAGGTGTTCCTCCTGAGGAACGGTGACGATTAACAGGTTAAAAAAAGTTTATTTATAATTATTCTTTCCTTTGCGTTTTGCATATGTATTGGCAGGGTTCACATACACAGACTTACCGTTCTCCGACTGCCACCAGGTTTTGAGACGGTTAGGAGCGAAGCCTGTCACCACATTCTTAATAGTGTGGCTGTTTGGATTGGTGGACTCATTGTACATCTGTCGGGAATCGCATTTGAAACATTTCTTCGTGTCCTGACAAAAGACGGAGAGAGAAGGATGCAGATGTTAGATGAGTCTGTGAGAAACATACAAACTTTTGGCAAAGTAAAAAGTACACTCATACAGCAGGACTCCAGATGTTCTGGATGTGCACCTGTTTTTCTCCCCGTTCAACTGCACACAGATTCTCACAAAAACACATGAAAATTTGAATAAATACATTTGGCAATGTAAAATTTTTCAACATTGAAATGTGTCTGTACAGACAGGCCAGATTCTTTGTTTTTTGCTTTAGCTTACAGGCTTCACTCCAGTGGAACACATTGCTCAGTATGTCATGTAAAAAAACATAAAAGGATGTGCAACACAGATAGTCTAAAGGGCAAAACGGTTGCCCGAGGGAGTCCGTATCGTTCCTAAGAAAGGGGCCTTCATCCAACACCCCTCCCATCACATAATCTCCACACAGAGATATGATTGTTTTTTTGGACAGTGACTTTGAATGTGGGTGTTAAAAGAGAACATTGTCTTACCCATCCAACAACATACAAGGACTATGATTAAATCACTGATGTCTTCAGATTGCATGCAAACATACAAAAATGAATAATATCAAAATCCTTTAGGGTGAGTCTCACAAAGAACATGAGCACATTTTCCCCAAAAAAGATGCTTCCTGATGCCTTAGAAGAGCCATTTTTGCCTGGATGGTTCCATAAAGAACCTCTGAACGTTCGAAGACATCTTAACAAATTACAGATGTTAATTGCATACATCACTCTCTGTCTGCACCAATAGCTGAAATTTGCATTTATTTTTGTTTGAAGTATAAGTTTGTAGTATTTCTTCTCTTATATCTTTTCTTCTTCTGCATATATATATATAAATTTCCACCTGATTATTTTCTACAATCATTCCTAAATTTGGTTGAGATAATCTTGCGACAGTGCTGGTTTAAAACATCTCTCAGATTATTGATTTTCACCATTAGACTTCTGTAACACAGTATCTTGGATATATTTAATAGTATATATTTAACAACTTCCACTCTGGGATCCACCGATGGGTCCACGGGGGTATTTTAAAGCTAAATAACCTTTGCATAGAAGGTGTTATCAAAGGAAACTTTCTGGAGGGTAGACAAAACAGGTCCTAAATAATACACTATAAAAAAGTTATTAAAAATCTGACTTTTGCCTGTGTTTATCACAATATTGTGAAAATACGAAATATGCATATTTCATCAATCTGTTAAAATTAAAAGGGTTTTCTGTAAAATGGGAAATTAAATTCTTCAGAGCTGAAGGGGTTAAAAAACAGTTTTATGGTACAAGACAATCAACTGAGCTAAGTTGCATTACCTGCAAATGGCTCACGATGCAAAATGTCTCTGACTTATTCAGTCCACAGGTGGAGGAGGCTTTAAGTCGATTTGCCCTCCCGATCAGCAGATCACCCGTGGCGGGGTAACAGCTCCCCTCAGTACACATATCATTGTGATCGGGAAATTGTGCCAGGGCGTGCAAACCAATAACTGTGAGAGACAATTAAAACGTAAAAACAAGCTGGACAAATGGCATATTGTGAGATTGGTTTTACCCATTAGATTGTTAACGTTTGATTACATTAGCTGCATGCTTCTAATTCACAAATATGAGTCACATACTTTGTTAACTACAGTTGAAAGATTTAGATTATATAAATATACACAATTTACAGTAACACTAAATGTACAGTTCACTTCTGTAAACTGGTACATAATTGAAACAATCTGTGAGGCATGTACAGTATGTGCTTAACTGATTTTGGCTTCTGCTCAATAGTCTGTTGTCTATTAATGAAATGAATATCACATGGGAACTCTCAATGACTAATGAAGATTTTATGTGGCATCTAGAAAACCAAAGTTGATATTATAACACAATACGTTTAGTAAATACAATGAAAACTAAAAGTGGATGTTGATTTTAAATCACATATCATATTATCAATAGTTCTCTACTAATAATAGTAAACATCTTTTTCTTTCCCAAAATATCCCAACTACAGCAAAAGAGTTTTTTTTTGCAAAACAAGCTGTATTACTATATATTACACTACGTTACTAAAACAACTCTTCATAGTGAAAACAGTTTAAGCACAACGGAAACTTAAAAACCCTTATAACAAAATGTTTCTGCAATGCATTGAGAAAACCCATAAATATGAAACATTCAAACCACAACTTCAAAACACAACTTACATATTGTAAAAGCTGCAATCCTGAAAATCCACATGGTTGCTCTGTTTTTCCAGCAGTGTTTTCCACAGCTGAATTATTGTGTGTGGGACTCGGGAGACGCAAAGCTCCCGCCCATGATATTAAACAGCACTGATGTACGCATGTACTCTTGCGCTTCCCAAAACAATCTGGGCGGGTCTCAAAACGTACCGAGCTGCCTACCGAGCCAGCATTTCTGTCTATCAAATACACGTTTCTGCATTAAGAACAGCTGGATTTAGCGCAATAGAGTCGATATAGGAACGCAGGGATCCGCAGATTCTGTGAGTTTACGCGTGCCAGCGTGTTTACGAAACAAGAGTTTTAACCTTTTTTTAAAATGTAGAAACCATGCTTTTAACTAGAGCTAACTTTGAGTTAACTAGCGCGTTTCGCGTTTTAAAACGCATTTAATTACTTCTTGAAGTGTTATTTCTGTCTATCAAGACATGTTGATTAGATGTTCAATCTTAACAGTCTGCAAATTCTTCTAAGCAGTCTGTATTTTATTGAAGGCTGGTGTTCAGACGTGATTCTGTTTGATATTGAATTAATTTAATGTTTTAGTATGGTTTATATATTCATACATGGGCAATTGCAACGTCAGTCAAAATATGAAACATCCCACACAGAAATCTTATATAGTGAAATAACTCAATTTAATACACACAAGATTATATATGACAATATATCAGATATTTCCGTATGGGATAAATGATCTCAGATTTATGCTGCGTTCCAGACAACTCGGATTTCGGATATTTTACCTCCGACCTAAAATGCGTTCTAGTCAATTGGCACATTGAAGAGTGCGCCGAAACGATATCATTTTTTATTTTTACAACTGTGAGAAGAGACATTACATTCAGTAAAATACTTTAAAGTTTGTTTTTACGTTTTCACATGATGTAGCTGACTGTAAATTTACTGGAAGCAATTGGGCGTTACGTCAAATGATGCGTCCCCCTGAGGTCAGAGTTGATCGATCTGCCCCAAACTGAGGGGTTCCAGCAAGATGGCGGCGTGAATAGTCAAAAGTTTCGAGCTCTCAGCACCAAACTTTTAATAGAAAGTAATAGACGTAACTGTCAACAAAATTTATATACGTTTTGGTTTATAAGATCTGCACAAAAAATCTGCACAAAAAAGAGCCAGTGACTCTGGAAAAAGTGATTCACATGTGCCTGCTAATAACGATCACAGCTACAAAGTGGTTTGATTCGAGACAGACATATGACGGAAAATGAAGACGATTTTCTGCCATTCCCTGTAACTAAACCGTCTAAACCTCCACTTGCGAAAAAGTCAACATTCACCAACGTGAAAACAGGGAATTCTAATCCCGATGAAATAATCTCGCTCGCTAACCTTATCAATACAAGAAGTGATGCTCTGGGATCGATGATCCATACCGCCTGTGCAGAAAAAAAAGAGTTGAAGAGCAAAATGCTTTACATGGAAAAACGGATCGATGGGGTGAACAGACAACCAGGCTGTGCATGAGTCGGGTGACAGATTTAGAGCGGTACAGTAGGCGTTGGAACCTGCGGCTATATGGAGAAGAAGTTATCCGTGTGTGCCAAGAACTGCTTCCACATGAAGCGATGAAACTACCAGATGCTATAGATGTCGCTCACCGGCAGGGTACCAAGCGCGCTAACGACTCAAGGCCCCGTGCAACAATCATTCGCTTCACAGCCAGGAGATTCAGAGATGCCGTTTGGAAAGCAGCTAAGAGCAGCGAGTTTCTTCGGAAACAAGGCATGCAGTTTAAAGAGGATCTATCGAAGGAGGACAGAGACAGTAGACTAAAGTTATGGCCTTTGATCAAAACAGCCAGTGATGATGGAAAATCTGCTTACTTTGTCGGAGGTCGCAGATTCATTGAAGGTACTGAAGTGACAGGGTGAGTGGAGCAGACAAAGGATTGATTTTGATATTTTCTCAAGAGTCTCAAAACGATAATTTCTATGTTTCCATTGCTGCTATAAACTCCAACAACTACGGTCATGATTACACTCAAGTTCGGGTCGCAACTTAGGTTTAAAAGGGTGTGACCTGCCCGTTGGAATGTTTCACAGTATTTAAATACTATTCGTTTTTTTTTTTTATAATAATGTGGAAGTTTAAAGAGACATGTTACGTTTTGTCAGCCACCGTTGGTAATCTTGAGTTTAAAGATTACTTTCCTAATGTTTAGTGATGTTAAAGGTGCTGATCTACTTTGATTTCAGCGTTTATACATTGTTCAGACGTTTTATTTGTATAATATTCTTTAACTACTTTGTCATATTTATCACTTGTTTCGTTTAATGCTAGGGGGCTGAGGAAATAACATTAAAAGGAAAGCTCTTTTTCTTTTTGCTAAACAATTTAGGGCAGATTTTTGTTTT